>CM039434.1:9274652-9691182 GCA_022379115.2 Bauhinia variegata | reverse complement strand
TTTTTTTAATTAATCACAAAAAATATAATAAAAAATAAAATTAAAAAAATTAGACAATAGATTTCAGTGTGGCTTTACGCACGACAGATATTTTTCTCTAGCGTTTTTTTTGTGTAAACTTTAACCAACAGATAATACAATAGCTGTTGTTGGGTTTGGTTCTTGTCGTGGCAAGAAGTTCCCGAATGTTAAACTTCATGCATCCATCCCTGGCCCCATGATTTGTACTTATCTACACAAGAATATCAAGTGGTTTGGGTCTATTCAATCTACTTGACTGATTGAGATCAAGGACATATATGTAAATGTAAAGCAAATTATCAACACAAGCATTTTTATTAATTTTTGGGTTTAAGTGTTTTTTTGTTCAAGCTAAAGTAAATTATAAGGTGAATTCAAGCTCTTTCACAACAAGAAAATTTATTGAAAAATTAAGCAGAAGAAAATATTACTAGATCAACAAGGTGTTGATCCAGGGTAGCAAATTAAGCCTTAGAAAATCTAGATTCAAAACTTTAAAATTGTACTTTATTAAAAAAAAATTATCAATTAATATTTTTATTCCAAACAAGATAAATTAAATCTCATGCTTAAAGGAAAGGAAAGAAGATAACCAAGTGCAAACAAAAAAAGATACACTGAAAAAAATTACATATGGAGGAAAAGAGAGAAATTTTTAATTCTTGGTTTTATATCTTATAGAATTGAAATAATTAGTCATAAAAATTGAAGCTATAAATATCAAAGGATATTAATATTGCAAGAAAGAGGCCCATTTTTGTCAAGGCAATTATGTGACATTATAATTACATGTCATCATTGCTTTAGCTTGATATTACGTAACTTCTTAAAAATGAAATGATTCCTTTCTTGACGTTTCCATCCAAATAATCTTTTCCAAGAGTAATGCCAATTAATCATTATATTACAAGAATAATGTTACATTTTTTTTTTATTCGCACATATTTTTTTATATCTTTTATCTCTTTTATTTTTATTTATAATTGTATTTTGACAAGTAATTAATACATATTGAATATACATTAACAAATGTGTAAATAATTTATTTTTTTAAAAAAAAAAATCTCCTTGAATAAGACGATTGGATTCGAGACATTTTGTCAACTGTGAAAGTTTTGAAGTGCTTTTGTGTTGTTTTGTATATGTAATTATTTTTTTAACTTAAACTAAATTATTCAGGGATTAATGTGATATTGTGACGTTGAATATGAAAGATTTTGATGGTAAAAGAAGAAAAAGAGAATTGATATTATTACAAAGATCTTGACATAAATAAAATATTGCTTAATATGAACTAAAATAATTAGTTTTTATGAGATAAAAAATAATTAATTTTTATAAAGTATATTATTAAAACAATACAAAATACCAAAATATTTTTTAAAAAATAAAATAATTTTTTTTTTTTTGCAAAATTAAACTCAAAATTTATTTTTTACAATTTAATTCCTACTATGTAAATTATTTTTTATTTTTACAATTAACATTATATTTAAAATTTAAATCCCATTAAAACCCTTTCAATAAAAGTGCTATCCCTGAATGATATGTTCACATGCAACCATGCATATGCTTAAATGTGAAACAAAAAAAGAAAAAAAAATGTGTTGATTGATTTAAATTATTAGCATGTAGTAGGATAGCCATTTCTTGTTGCAGCATATGGTTGGACAAAGGTCTCTTTCAAAATGCATTTAAAAGAAAAATGTATGTCTAAAATATATATAATGTAAATGACATTTTAGATATACATCTAAAATATATTTTTAAAAACAATTGAACTCAAAATTTATTAATTTATCTATTTTTTTTAAAAAAATTTAACTCATATGTATGACTTTTTTTTTTTTTAATTTTACAATAATACTATGTTTAAAGTAAAAATCCTAGAAGGATATCTTCACAACTACTTAATTAATAATCACACATTACACCAACAAGGTGCTAATTCAATAAAAAAATAAAAATAAAAGTGCTCGAAATCAAATGTCATGAGTTTCAAATCTTAAAATTACACTTATTTAGAAAAATTTATTATTTATTATTCTTTATCCTATTTATTATTTCTTGTCTTAAACAAAAATTATATTTGCTCTTTCTTTTAAGTTGATTAATTCTATTTGTAAGCATATAAATGGATAAGCATCCTATTAAAAAAAAAAAAAATGGATAAGCATCCTAAATAAAATGGTTGGGCCATTGTCTCTTTCACAAAGCATATAATTAGAATGATTCCCCACACACAGGCATCTTCTTTTGTTTTTTTTTTTTCAAATTAGCTTAGTTGGTGTAGGATAGTTCACATTTGATTAACAAACACTAACTACCATTCAACTATTAAAGCACATACTACTACTACTACTACTACTACTAATAATAATAATAAATTAATTTAATTTGGCTTGAAATTTTGTTTGAGTTTTTTCTTTAATGGCTAGTATAATAATTCACTCAATTTTATATTAGTTTACTATTTTTAAATTTAACATTACTTTTAGAATTGAAATAGAAAACCAATAAAAAAGGGGCAAAAATCAGATTAGTGCCAAAAAGTATTTTTTCATAAGTTACAAAATTTAATTCTTGTATCAATCTTATATGGGCTAAGCCTAATTTTAAATCAATCAAGCTTAAAATTAATAATTCTCTTCTTAATTGGTTTTTATCTGCAACCTCTTCTCTATAGCTCTATACTTCTCTCCGTAGACAAACAGTTGATAGTAGTTAAGTTTAAGATAACTATCCAAAATGTGATTATAACTACCATTCAACTATTAAAAGCAAATAACACTAGTATTTTTTTTTTTCTTTGTTTGGTGAAACACTATTTAATTTGAACAACAACATGTCAAATGGCCGGTATGATCAAATTAATATAATTTGACTTAAAAAAAGTAAAGTTTTAATTTTAGCTTTCTTAGGCTCATGTAATAATTTGATCAATTTTATACTATTTTTAAGTTTAATATTACTATTAGAATTAAAATGAAAACTATATAATAAAATAAAATACTGTTGTAAGTTGGGTTCATTAAATTTTTTGATTAATCTTAAGCCCTTAAAATAAGGAGTAGAAAAAAAAAATTATCCCAATAAAATTAAGTTTTTTCTGAATTTCAATTTTTTTGTGACGTAATAGTTAAAAAAAAATATTAAATCTCTAACTTTTTAAATACTCTCTAATCCTCAAGTCACAAAATAATAACCAGGGGAATCAAGTTTCAAAATTTGAGTCATATAATTTGAACTTTACGTGAGCTAAGCTCTAATTTTAAATGGATAAAGCTTAAATTCAATAATTATAATCTCACTTTTCGCTTTTCTTAGTTTTATCTACAGTGCACATTTTTTTTATTTATCATAAATAAGATATAAATTTCTTAATATTAACTTTAACATTTAGAAATGTGATTAAATTTATTCAAAAATATAAAAATATCAAAATTTTATCTTTAAAGTTTATATTACTGTACTAAACTACTTTCTCATCTGTTGCCCTATATTTCTCTCCTTAAACAAAATGTAAACTAATGGCAGTTGAGTTTAATATAAATTATGAACAACACAATGGCAAGATGAACATTATTTTTTCTATATTTAAAAAAATAAAAAAATTTGAGACGGAGAGAATATTAATTAATATTAAGTCACGTGGCATGGGTAAAATTTTACAGATTATAAGGGGTAATATGAAAATTTAGAAAGAAATAAATATATTAGATAAATAGTTCTATAGGTTAAAACTTTCCCTTTCCTTTATAGGGGCCTGCCCCTATTTCTATATTTGTAGTTCGGTCCCTACACGGACTATCAAGTACAACTTTTCTTCAGGCCCCAAAGTATAATTAATATATGGGATAAGAAATGCTACAGGTGGACTCTAAATTATTTGAGCTATCATCATTTCTTAGTTGTTGTGTATATTGAATTCAAAATGAGTAGGTAATTGGAGGTATGAATTATATTTAGTCAAAATTGCTTGGGGAGGGTTCACAGGTATATAATTTAATTCTTGATGCTGTATATGAAATTTTTTTTATTAATAAATATATATTTATTTTAGTAATTTTTTACTTCAAAATATAATGGCTTTTGGCTAAAAAAATTATTTTAGGGAGTTGCCGAAAGTTAATTTAGTGAGTAATGATTAAGATTGTATTCTATAAAAATGTGGTTGAGTTCCAGTACTATATAAAGATTTTATTTGTCGGTTTAAGACTTAGGCTTATTTATTTATTTTTTATTATAAATAAGTTAGAGACGTAAATTTTATAATATTGACTTAAATATTTAAAGATAAAATTAAGTTTAATTCAAAAATTTGAAAATATTAAAATTTTATCTCTAAATCACTATATCTAATTATTCGGTGTATTTTTAAAACACAATTTACATAAATTTTTATCCACCAAAAATGAAAAAATTGAATTTTAAAAACTATCATTGAAAAAATTCAGGTATGAATGTAAGAAAATAAGTTTTTCCATGAATAAAAAATTAAAGAAATAGATTTTTCTTGCAGTGATAATGAATATGTCGTATATTAATGAAATAAAGTTCAAATTATTATATGATATCAAATAATAATTTGCTGCAAGAATATAGAATTAATTTATATTTGATTGTATGCATAAATATAGAATTAAAATAATGAAAAGATTGAACATAAGATTAAAAAAGCAACAGCAAAAAAGAAAAAGAGGACATGTACTGTCTATTCCACCAAATATCTTGATTGTCTTTGACTGACAGAATTAACCCAAGCTGCCAAACAATATAATAAGTAGTTCTAAGCGTATAGTTAGATAACCATTATTTATTCAAAATCAATGGATTAGGAGAAACGGCTCTATCATAGTATAGTAAATATATATTAAGATGCCGTATCAAAAAAATATTAATTTATGACCGTCCACCATTTACGGTCCAGGATGGTACGAACGTTTTCTTGACCTCTCATAAAAAATTCTATAAAAATTTATAAACAAATTACCTATACAACTCACTTAAAAATGCTATTAGCTGTTCGTACTTTTTAAATTTATAATTTTATAATGTAAATAAACTAAAATTAAAAGGCGTAAACAGAATTTGTGCACATAAGCAGTGGCCTTTTTATAGGAAATCTAATCAACTGCTTTCTCCGCTGATCTTCTCTTCCCCTCTCCATCTGCAACCCATCTTCCTGGGCTGAGAGGAAAGAGCCAATGGCAATAATTGAGCATGGCACGACCAGCCGGAGTGGACACCACGGCGGCAACATAACCGTCTACGTTGTCCTCTCTTGCATGATGGCAGCCATGGGAGGCGTCCTCTATGGCTACGACACTGGTATTTCAGGTGGGTATTTCCGTAATTTCACAGATCCGATCGACGACCTCCCACGATGTTTTATGAGTTTTTGTTAATTAAATTAACCTCGTTGAGTGATTTTGAATTAAGGTGGGGTTACCTCAATGGATTCGTTTTTGAAGGAGTTCTTCCCGGAGACTTACGAGAAGGAGGAGGAAGCCCAGAGTAGCAACTACTGCCGATTTGACAGTCAGCTGTTGACGGCGTTCACGTCGTCGCTCTACGTTGCTGGTCTTGTTACTTCCTTCGTGGCCTCCCATGTCACCGCAAACTTTGGCCGGAAGCCGTCGATTATCGCCGGAGGTGTTGCTTTTTTGTCGGCAGTGCCCTTTGCGGCGCGGCTGTTAATATCTACATGCTCATTGTCGGTCGCCTTTTTCTTGGAGTCGGGATCGGCTTTGCTAATCAGGTAAGAGCTCAATATTCTGCGGATTTAGCTGTGACAGCTGAAGTCGTTATTAGGAGTTACGATTTCATAGTTTAAATTTAGAGTGATAAAATAATCTAAATATCAAAAAAAAAAAAAAAACTTAAATTTTCACATCTTTTATATAGACCCTTCTAATTACCGGACAACAAATCACAATTGCTATCTCACACCTGTCTTATTTTTTCACTCAATTTTTTATTAGTAAAAAAATTAAAAATTAAAATTTTGACTTATTATTTCATTTTAATACTTAAATAAAATAACTAATTAATCAACAATATTTTAAGTAAAAAATAGACTAATTTTGGTTATCCCTTAAATTTCTAAAGTTTATAGTCCTCTTTCTTTGCCTAGGAAAAATAATTTTGATTTATGCCTAAAATATTTAAATTAATTTTCGTACGAGAAAAAGATAGTAGCAAGCAAATTCTTCCCTTTTTACCCAAAAGAAAATATTATAGTACCATCTTCTTTACTTTTTTCTTTAAATAAAAATTATGAATTTTCTCAAATTATTCCCACTTCCTCACTCTTGTACACGATTTTTTTTTTTAAAAAAATTATATCATTTTTGAAAAAAATTATTGAGATGTATTAAATTTTAGTGAAGATATGTCACTATAAAATGACTTTCATTTAAATTACAACACGTGGCATTAGCAGGGAGATCGAACAACCATTATAGTTAGAAGTTGTACCACGGTACTATAAAATGACTTCCATTTAAATTACAACATGTGGCATTACGAGTCTTTTTTTCTTTTTAATTCAAAAATTAATTAGATTTAATTTAAAAATAAATAAGTAAATAAATATGTAATATATATTTAAAATAATGATATTAATCAATAAATTAATAATTAAAAACACTAAACTAAAAAATAATTAATGTACTTTATAAAGGAGTATACACCTGGCAATTATTATTTTGTCAAAACTATAAAACTTAAATTTTTTTTAACTAAAAAACTTAAACATCAAATTTTAAATTCAAAACAAAAGTCAAAGAACCTTGCTACAATTTCTGTCTAAATTTATTTGATCTCATTTTTTAATGCCACTTGTTGCTATTTATATGAAAATTGTATTATAGTGACATGACTTTACTGAAATTTGTTACATCTTGATAATTTTATCAAATTAGTAGTATATGTGGGTATAATTTATTTTTTTAAATAATATATATTTGTATTTTATCCCAAAATATTCCCATTTATTTGGATTATATAATATTCCTACTTCTAAATAATAATAATAATAATTAAAAAAATCCCACTTCTCTCATCTCCCATGTCCTTCCAGAGGTACTAGACAGGCCTAATCTCAATAATATTCCCACTTTTTTGTCATGTTTTAAATTGTTCCCGTACTTGCAAAAGTGAAAAAGGTTGTTAGAACTAGAAATGCGGCGTTAAAACAAGACAAAAATAATTATTTGTATAATTACTTTATAATTTTAGAATTAATTAAATTAATAAAATTAAATTAAAACACTAAATCATTTTGCAGGCAGTTCCTCTGTATCTGTCCGAAATGGCACCGGCGCGATACAGAGGGGCAATCAGCAATGGCTTCCAATTCAGCATTAGCACCGGAGTTCTAATCGCCAGTCTCATCAACTACGGCACAGAGAAGATTAAAGGTGGTTGGGGGTGGCGCGTGTCCCTCGGCTTGGCAACAGTCCCAGCCACAATCCTCACACTGGGCACACTCTTTCTCCCAGAAACTCCAAACAGCACAATCCAAACCAGTAACAACGAGAAAAAAGCCAAGCAAATCCTCCAACGAATCCGCGGCACCGACGATGTCCATGCAGAGCTAGACGATCTCATAGAAGCAAGTGCTACCGCAAGAACGACACAAAAACCATTTAAAATGATATTGAAACGACAATACAGGCCTCAGCTTATAATGGCCATAGCCATACCATTCTTCCAACAGGTCACAGGGGTCAATGCGTTTAGCTTCTATTCTCCATTGCTGTTTAGAACAGTTGGATTTGGTGAGAGTGCTTCATTAATGTCTGCTGTGTTAATGGGCCTCGTGGGCATTGGCAGTGTCTTCATATCAATGCTGCTGGTCGACCGAGTCGGCCGGAGAACGCTGTTGATCACCGGCGGCGTTCAGATGTTTGTGTCACAATGTGTTGTTGGGAGCATCATGGCAGCTCAGCTCAAAGATGAAGGTGAATTGAGCAAAGGGTATGCTTATTTGGTTTTGGCTTTTATATTGATTTACACTACTGGGTTTGCTTGGTCATGGGGTCCTCTTGGATGGTTAGTGCCAAGTGAGATATTCCCTTTGGAAATCAGATCATTTGGGCAAAGTTTGAATGTGGCAGTGAGCTTCTTCATCACTTCCATTATTACTCAGACTTTTCTATCGATGCTGTGTGAATTTAAGTCTGGGATTTTCTTCTTCTTTGGAGGTTGGGTGCTGGTGATGACTGTGTTTGTGTATTATTTTCTGCCGGAGACTAAGAATGTGCCCATCGAGCAGATGAAGAAAGTATGGCAGGAACATTGGTTCTGGAAAAGAATAGTGGGCAGGCAAGGGTCAAGTTCTGAACATGAAAAGCTCTTGATTTGAATCGATTTTCTATCCAACCATTTGGTCTCATTTCAAGATCAAATCTTTTATCTCACTAGCACGAATTGAAAAGTATATCTTTCATATTGGTCAGAATTTATTAATTAATCGGTTTTTTTAACCGATTAATAATTTTTTCTTACCAATTAAGGGTGTAGATTTATTAGAGCCAACCGAGTCAGATATTAATGTTGCTTAGGTTTGGCTTGATTTGTGAATTAGGGAAGCTCGTGTGAGCTTATTAATTTTTTCTTTTTTATTTGCTCATTTAATAATGAGCCTAAATCATTGCTCATGCTATGATTGTTTAAGATCAAGAGCTCAAATGAGCTCGTAATAATTAATGTATATTGTATTTTGATATGAATGTAAAATGCATTAAAATTATTTATATATCATTTTAGTTATGCTATAATAATATTTGTTTTTTATTATATATTTTCAGTTTAAACATTTTGGTAACAAATGCTTAAGATTCTTGTGGCTGCCAAACGCAGCGTTGTGTCACATCTAGGGCTACAGAAGATGGCACGTGATATCGTAGTGTTGTTGCACCGAACGGTCAAAGCTAGCGTGCGGCTTCTCTAGTGTTAAAGTTTTTGGTGTTATTTGAACGTGAAAGAAGAGAAAAACTCTTTTTTCCCATTCACATTATTATTAATTTTAATAAAAATTTTATCTTTTAAATTTAAAATAAAAATAATTTTTTATATAAATAAAAATATTTTTAATTTAAAATATAATAATTTATTTTATTTAATTTAAAATATAATTTTTTAAAAAATTTATAATAATGTAAAGAGATAAAAATATTTTTATCGTGCCTTTAATTCAGTGGTTTTAGCATACCATGGTTCTATATAATTTTGAGTTATTGATTAATTCTATATTAAATTAAACAAAATTATTTAGACCTTATCTGAATTTTTCCTATCACAATCAACTCAATTAATCAATTAACTCAATGAAGTTCTCAATAATTCAAAATCTACCATTCTTACTACACAATCACACGGTGTGACTAATGAAACTACGCTTGATGGCGACCACAATTGCAACAAGAATTAGGCGTCTATTAAACTTAAAAACCAAATTAATCAATTGGGTTAAGTTTATTTTTAAATGGGCCGGACCGCTGTAAAAGGTTAGGCCCCATGCATGCTGCTCAAGAGGCCCACCAAGGCCTAATAATCTAAAATCACCAAAATGCCACTACAATTACAAAGTATAAATAACATATTTTAAGGCAATTAATCCTAGGTGATTAAGCCTAGAATAATGCAGCTCATATTTATTTTTTTTTAATAATTCTCGACGTGTCCCTAGTTAAAATGTTGATTTTAGCTTTTTCCGTATTGACCCACAAAATGTGGGTTTGCTTCAATTACTCCAAACTCAGCACAAACAGAATATAGTTTGCCTATTTCTTAGGTTTATTTTGAAAAATAAAAAATTTAAACTAAGTAATTTCTACCTCTCTAAAATAGTTAAAATAATAATAAAAAATGCAACTATATCCGACTCGATATCTATATTATAATAATTCTAGGCTAATATCAACAATTAAGCATATAATATGACACAAGAGCTAAATGTAAAGGTCTCATGATAAACATAAAAGAATATTCTTCTACTCCCTAACTATCATTTTCTTTTTTCCAAGTTGTTGGCTAAGTCCGACCTCAAGTTGCAACACTTCTAAATTCAAAAGTTTTTCTTTTCTTTTTTAAAAATTAATATTGCTGATAAAATAATACCCATATGTATAAAGATATTAAAAGGTCTTCAACTTTTTGAAAAATCTAATGACTATGTAAAATTTTACAGAAGTGGGATAGGAAAAGGTAGGTAGAAAGTTTGATTAATCAAAGATTCCAATTCGTCTATCTAGAAAAAATCGTTTTTGAATCAATTTGCTTAAAGGGTGCTTAGATCGATTTTAGTAAACCATTCAACTTTTCTTTTGAATCTTAACTACTAGATATTTAAGCACTTTAGAGGATAAATGACCTACCTTTTTTTAAGTGGGGTAGTGCTTCCCCTACCATTTTAGGAGAAGATTTTAGGTACAGGATTTACAGTTTAGCGCTAATTTCTTTATAAAAATTTTATATCAAAAAAATTAAATTATTTTTCTACTCTCTTTATGGATAAGTGTAATTCTTATTCGTGACAGAAGTTAATAAATCTTCTTAACAAAAATATTTTAAAATTTTAAAAATTATTATTATTATTTAGACTTAACATGTGACTTAATCTACTCTCATATTAGAGCCTAAGGTGTTGGATTTCTTCATCATTTTTGTAGTCATATGTTTAACCTAATTGCACAAGAGGATAACCTTACCACTTAGAGTTGTTGTCCCCACGCACTATTTTAGCTATATTCACATGTATCCATACATACCATTCACGGGAAGAACAGGTTCTTGGTTCAACTTTTTGTCATCATTTTCAAGCATAAAATTATAGTCTTTCACACTTGTTGATGCAGGTTTGAGTCGTTTTCCCCAATTTTCAAGAATATAAAACTATTCCCACTGACAATGTAATGTAGACTCTAGAAAGATGGGGTGGGCATATATTAGATTAGTACAATGCTATATGTATATTTGTTTATGTATATTTATTTCTTTTTATTTGTATTTTTTTATTTTTATTTTTCATTTGTTTTTTTTTTTTTATAATTTTATCTCTATAAATAACAACAAAATTTAAGATATAAGAAATGATATATATTAGTAAGTGTGCACATATCATTTCCTTATTGGATAACCCTAAGTTTTAAGCGATAATATGCATTGAATTGTAAGCTAATTCGGCAAAAGCAAGGACCAGAATAAAAAACAATCAAAATCAGCCAACATTATCTGCTATGTCTACCCCAAAAACTGACTGTTGCCTATAGAGAGATGCTCTTGTAGCTCTTATCTGCAGCCTATATATAAACTCACAACTCTTTATCTCCTGCTCAGTGTAAGCTTAAACAAAAGCAATGGCAGGTGGGTTTGCTATCACAAACCAAAGTGGAGATTACAATGGGAAGATAACAGTCTTTGTTATCCTATCTTGCATGATGGCCGCCATGGGAGGTCTCATCTTTGGCTATGATATTGGTATATCAGGTGAGTGATGATGCTCGTGTAACTAATAATTTAGATTCGTTGCAGTCATTGCAGTATATAGTTAGCAAGTAGTGTGATAGAAGCTAATAATGGATTGAATAGTATAAAGTTATGCACTCATCAATCTAAGTAACTGTTTTTGTCACGTTACATCATCGGCTGCAACTGCATAAAATATTGAACTAATGCAATGAATCTGAATTCACAATACTACCTAGTTAGTAATTCAGTTCTAAATCAAAATGAAATTCTGGGTCTTTGTTTACTTAGTTGAATGGCTTTGAAGGTGGGGTGACATCAATGGATTCATTTCTAAAGAGGTTCTTCCCAAATGTATATAAGATGAAAGAGGATACTCATACCAGCAACTACTGCAAATTTGACAGCCAACTACTGACCTCTTTCACATCCTCACTCTATGTTTCTGGTCTTTTTGCTTCCTTCTTGGCGTCTTATGTCACCGCAAACTATGGACGGAAGCCATCCATTATCATCGGCGGCGCTGCTTTCCTTGCCGGAAGTGTTGTCGGAGGTGCAGCTGTTAATGTTTACATGCTCATAATTGGTCGTCTTTTGCTTGGAGTTGGCGTTGGTTTTGCTAACCAGGTATGGATCCCGTATTCTGCTGGTTCACTATTTGCCTAGTAAGTTTAGTGTTATTTTCCAAAGATATAAAAAAATATAAGTCTCTTTAAAAGTGACAAGATACTAAAAGTTCTTTATAAAATTCAAGAATAATAAAAAGCGTGTGAAGCTTTAGAAAGAAATGTCTGTTTTAACATATACTTATGAGTGATTCATTTTTTTTTTCAAGATAATCACACAACTACACCAAATACATTAAGAGCCCATTTTAGCTTTTCTTTTTGAAAGAAGCCTTTTTAGAAAGGAAAAAAAAAATGCCTCATTATAGTTTTTGAATAATTAGGTTAACTTGAAACCAAATGCACTTCTAAAACTAAAAAAAATAAAAATGTGATGATATCTCTAAAAAAAATAAAATCATAAACGACTTATTATTTTAAAAAAACAAATCAATAGGAGAAAATATCATTTTTAACTTTTACATTTATATCTAACTTTTTTAATCCAAACGCATCCTAGTCTCTCGTATCCACTTGATGGCAAGATTAACCCATATAGGGAGAGATAGAGAGAGGTACGTAGTTTTAGTGATAGACAACTTAATCTTGAAGAATGAACAATGTTTTGTCCACACTAACATTTGGAGATTCTTGATATTAAGTGGGTGACATATAAAATAATAGCCCAATATGTACAAGGGAATAACATGACAAATTATGTGACAGATAGGAAAAAAAAAAAATGACAACTTAATGATTCTACTTCATCCATATGACCTTTTTATAATACCACACTATTAATACTTATTTTACATTATTATTTGGACTTGTCCATTTTTTTATAGTTTGAAATTGTGAGGGTCTTCGGATGAGATATTTGTGTAATATTTTTTCACTATATTTAGAATGTTGATTTACTTTTATTTTTAAAATAATTGTAAAAAAGAAAATCAATCTTTTGACCTCTTGAATGCTACTTATACACCTCTTTACTAAATCAACCCAGCCAAATAACTTAAAATTGTTTTTTTTTTTTTGTATATTTTCTTCAAGTCACTATAGAAAAGAAAAAGAACTTTATTTTGGTTATTATATTTTAAATTTTAATTAATTTTAATATTTATACTTTAAGTTTATTAATTTAGTTATTTATATTTTAAAATTATTATAAAATTTTTTTATACTTTAAATTTATCAATATTAATAATTATTTACTAGTTTAGTAGTAACTATTTAAACCATAAAAAATACTAAAAAAAATAAAATTAATAAAAATTTTAAAAATATGTAAAAATAAATAAATAAATATAAAATAAAAATACATAAAATTAAAGTTTTAAGTGTGAAGTACTAAAATTAGTTTGACTTTTATACAAAATACATTAAGTTGGAATTCACTCTTAAATGAATGGACTTCAACTTTATTTTAAATCCCACTCCCCACCCTATCTCCCCCAACCATTGTTCAAGGGTGTTTATGAATTGACAAAAATCAAATCAAATTGTATTAAAATTGATTAAGAGTAGTTTAAATTATTTCTAAATATATCTAAAAGAAGTTTTCTTTTGATGTCAAATAAGTTTATATATCTTTATTTGATATAAAAAAAATTTGATAAATATTTAATTGATGTCAACTCTAGAAATGACAATGAGGCGGGGGCGGGGCCGGGGGCGGAGATTCGTCCTTGATCCCCGCTAGAGAATTTTTCCCCACTAATTGTCCCCTCCCATAACATCGAGAAAGTTGGATCCTTGCCCCCCCAACCAGCGTGGGTCCTTGGGAGGAATTTTTAAAATAATTTTTATATAAATTTTAATATTTTAATTAAATAAATTTAATTTAATATAAAATAATTTATAAAATTACAAAAATATTTTTATTATATATTTTATTTTAAAATAAAGAAAATTTTAGTCTTTTTATTAATTTAGGAATCCCTATGAGGTGAGGAGTATAATCCTTATCCTCGTTTTTGAAATTTCTCTAGTAAAAAAATTCTTGCTCATCTCTACTCCCGAGGGGAAATTTTCCCTCAATTCCCGTCAGGTCCCCGCCCAACCGGGAGAAATTACCATCCCCGGTCAACTTATTAGGTAGGTAATAAAAAATGTATTTATTGTATAATCAAATTGCTGGTTTCGTTTCAAATTCCCTCAACCAACTGTAATATGTATTACCACTTTTTATTTTCTAAACTATGTCAAACCACTTTAAGTGGACTCAAAATTGTCTCAAATCATCCAAAAAAAATTATAAATTTTAATAAATTAACGGTTTTAAATTACTTTTAAATTAAATTAAATTGGCCTAAATCTCCAACTAATAACAAAATTTCGATTTATAATTTTTAAAACCAACCAAATTAGTCCTCCGAAACTGCACCAAACCGGACCAGCGTACATCCTTAACCATGTCTCTATTGGGGCCCCTAACCCCCAATACCTCTCCTCTTCCTCTTATTACATCGTCCTTCTAGCACTCCTACAACCTGCCCACCAGCCCTACCGTCGTTGACCACCAGCATCACCACAAGCACAAACAACTCGTCCTTCGTATTTCTCCTTTCACCACACACAAATGCAAGTTCTCTATGGTGCTTGAAGGTTCGACTCATTTTAGAATCTATGCAACAAGCCTTTGTCAACTATCAGAACTCAATAAGCACTAGCAGATAAATTCATGTATTATAAAATGTTGGCATTTTAATTACTTATATTTCAAATTAATGTGAATTTAAAAATCATCCCATCCAAACAAACCTTGAATAACTTGTTCCAAAAATTTTGCTCCTTTAACAGGCAGTTCCTCTGTATCTCTCCGAAATGGCACCAACAAGAATTAGAGGAGCAATCAATAATGGCTTCCAATTCAGCATTAGCACTGGGATTTTTTCTGCTTGTCTAATCAATTATGGCACACAAAAGATTCAAGGTGGTTGGGGATGGAGGATCTCCCTAGCCTTGGCAGGAGTTCCAGCCATAATCGTAACAATAGGTGCACTCTTTCTCCCAGAAAGTCCCAACAGCATAATCCAATGCAGCAATAACCATCAAAAGGCCAAGCAAATGCTTCAACGCATCCGTGGCATAGACGATGTCCAAGCAGAACTACATGATCTTGTTAACACAATTTCTATGTCTAAAACAACCAAACAACCATTCACAACCATCTTCAAAAGAAAATATAGGCCTCAACTTGTGATGGCAATGGCAATGCCATTTTTCCAGCAAGTCACAGGGGTCAACGTCACTGGCTTCTATGCCACTTTGCTGTTTAGAACAATTGGCTTAGGTGAAAGTGCTTCACTCTTATCTGTTGTGGTGCTTAGCACTGTAGGCCTTGCTGCAAATCTCATGGCAATGCTGCTAGTCGATAAACTAGGCCGGAGAACTTTGCTGATTGTTGGGAGCATTCAAATGTTTGTGGCACAAACAATTATTGGAGGGATAATGGCTACTCAGCTCAAGGACCATGGTGGAGTGGGCAAAGGATATGCTTATCTGGTTTTGGTTCTCATATTGGTGTACACTGCTGGATTTGCATGGTCATGGGGACCTTTGGGATGGGCTGTACCAAGTGAGATTTTCCCTATGGAAATTAGATCAGTGGGGCAAGGTGTGACAGTGGCAGTAAACTTTATCTTCACTTTCATTATTGCTCAATGTTTCCAAGCGATGCTTTGTGTCCTTAAGTCTGGGACCTTCTTCTTCTTTTCTGCTTGGCTTGTGGTGATGGCTATATTTGTGTACTATTTCTTGCCAGAGACTAAGAATGTGCCCATTGAGCAAATGGAGAAGATATGGCAGCAACATTGGTTTTGGAAAAGAATGGTGGGAGATGTGAAGGGTAATGAGAGCAAGGTAAATTATTTCTAATTATATGGTTCTTAGGACAAAATCATATGTATTATTTGGTATGCTAAATTTTCTTTTATAAAATTAAAATTGTGATTGGTCAAAAAATTATAAAATAATATTAAAAAATTATAATTTATATATTTAACCAATCATAATTTTTTAATAAGAACAGAATGTAGCACACCAAAAGAGATACATGATTTTGTCTCATGATCCTAATTTCAAATCTTCCTTCCCTCTCCCCTCCCTTGTAAAATTTGCAGTCAGCTAATAGTTTTCCTTAGCTAGAAGTGATGTTCTGTAAAACCAGATGTTGTTGCTGTTGTTTTTGTTAGTTTTATTATTATTAGTTAAAATTTTGGTTATTAGCTCGTAATAACAAATAAAATTAAATGCGAAATCATTTATGCTTTGGTTTACTTAGTATGTGTGTTGAATATATGGAAGACCTTTATAATACATAATCTAAATCAATTCAAAATTCAATTGTACAATACAATATCATCAATATTACTTATATTACTAAATATTTAGTCATTTTTATATAAATCTTGAAGTAATTTTATTATTAGTACATATTCTTTTTTATGAATGAAGTGATTCTATCATTATACTTTGATGTGATATTATGTCACATTAAACAATTTTTAACATGACTTTAATCTAACATTTATATACTAAATTTTATATAATACCAACTAGATTGATTAGATGCAGTTCAAATTAAAATTATATAGTTATTGTAGAAAAAGACCCTAAAGCTTTTCATTTTTTCCTTTGGCTTTGTACGAGGACCAAATCATCTCTCTCTTAGTTTGTTTTAAATTTTATTTCATAACCTTTCATTAATCAAAATAATTAATTAATTTAATTATAATATTATGTTTTAATTAATTAAATACTTATAATATAAAGTTTGAAATGAAGTATGAAATAATAAAAAAAAAAATTGTGCTACTATATCTTGTGATCTGCGTTAACTGAGTTCGACAACACTTTTTCCAATCACTTTCCAGAATGCCTCGCTGTCCCTAGCCCATGCAAGTAGCGCGAGGTAGTATTTAGGGATGTGACAAGTGATCCAATGAAGACCACATTTGTGCTTGTCAAATTAATAAGTGAGTGAGATATTATTGGGAGGGCAGGTTTAAGGTTTTTTTTTTTTACTATAATAATTATATAATTTAAAAATGCATAAGATGAATATATTCTTGAGAAAAAATTTGAGATAAAAAAAAATAAAAGATACATCACGGTGTATTTTAATTGATAAATATATTGAGTTTAATAGTTAAGAGCTTCTATAATGTTAAGGTTCAAATTCACAAAAAAAATACATGTTAAGAAGGGAAATAAGTGTAATTATCTTTTTATCTTTTAATAATATTAATCTTATTTTTAATGTGATGTAAAATATTAGTAGATAAAATAAAAAAAAATCAAAATTTTTTTTGTTATAAGAAAGAATCAAACTTAAAACTTTTTAAATACTATTTAAGCTTCTTACCATTACATTTCATCTGGTTTGAGAGTTATTTGTGTGATTAGTGATACTAAGAAATGAACTTGTCAAGATGAAAAGTGTGAGAGATAGATAATGTTTGGTTATGATGGGAGAGTTATTATTTGATATTTAATGACGAACACTTAAGTTTTTATTGTTGTGTATTGATATTTTAATTTATTTATGTATCCTAATTTAAGATCTGTTTATATTTTAAAAAATATATCTTTTCTATAAAAATCACAAGAATATATATCAAATAAATTGTTATAATTAATTTTGAGCTATTATTTCAATTAGATAATAATTTTAATTTTATAACATTTTTTAGTTAATTATAAATGAGCTATCTAATGCGACCTAAATTGTCATTAAGATGGAAATAAAAAAAAAAAATGTCAATAAGATGATTTTTATTAAGTGCTTACTATAAAAAAAGTATAAATAAAATTGCTTGTGTAAACTTTGTACTCAATTACCAACATACGAAATATAAATTAATGAGTTCATCAAAAAAGAAATATGAACTCATGAGGGGTTATGAATATTTTCTAATTTTACATAAAAGTCCTAATAGTTATTAAAATTATTTTGGTTAGAACAAACGGGTGCACTCATCTCAGGCATGATATAGTAATGATATACGTAAACTTCTTTGCACAAATTTTATAATAATGATATAGTAAACTTCTTCCTTTGCACAAAGTTTATACTTATTTTCTTTAGGTATCTCTTTTATTTTTATTAAAAAAATTTTCATTAACAATTTTATCTTCACAAATTACTAATTAGCATTAAATGCATACATCTATTACAATTTTCCCATGTGATAAGAAACTCATCAAAGCAAGCATTATAATGAATCAACAACTTCTGGTCAGTGGCTGGTATTCTAACATCAATTAATTGACATTAATGATTGAATGAATTGCTCCATTGAGATTGTTTGTCTTCTAGCTCTTTATCTGCTTTCAGGGATTGCCCAATTTCATCTGCAAACCCATCTTCCTCGTCTCAAAAGAAATTAGTCAATGGCAATTCTGTTGGGCACAACAAGCAGAAATGGAGAACAAGAGGGCAAGATTACAGTCTTTGTTGTCCTTTCTTGTGTGGTGGCAGCCATGGGAGGTCTCCTCTATGGCTATGACACTGGTATAACAGGTGGGTTTTTCTGTAATCACAGATTCAATTGACGATTTCTGATGATTTTCTGTGTTTTCTCTAACTTGGTTGAGTGATTTTAAAGGTGGGGTTACCTCAATGAACTCGTTCTTAAAGGAGTTCTTCCCAGAAATTTACCAGAAGGAGGAAGAGCATACTGAGAGCAGCAACTATTGCAAATATGATAGCCAGCTATTAACTGCCTTCTCATCCTCCCTTTATGTTTCTGGTATTATTGCTTCCTTCTTGGCCTCGCATATCACCGGAAACTATGGCCGGAAACCATCAATGATCACCGGAGGCGTTGCTTTTCTCGCCGGTGGTATTCTTTGTGGGGCAGCTTTTAATGTCTACATGCTCATAGTTGGTCGCCTTTTTCTTGGAGTTGGGGTGGGATTTGCTAATCAGGTAAGCACCCACTATTCTCAAAGTAGATATATGTTATATGTATATTTATTTGTATATATTTTATATATTTTTAATTTTTATTTATAATTTTATTTTCATAAATAATTATAAAATTTAAAGTATAATAAGAGATGTGCATACATAATATTTTCCTTTAAATCTTGTGTTATGGCAGTAACTAGATGACTCAATTATTCCCACTTGACTCAAAGGTCATGAAGTGGCAAACAGCTAGACTCTGATCTTGATTGGTGGCAACAGAAATTCCTTGTTCTGTATTTTGTGGAGTATGGGCTTGTACTGTTGAACAAGAACCACACCTTTTGCAACCATTATGTCTAGGAACATGGTGGTCCATAGCACAATTTGTTGTCTCCATAGTTATTACAAAATTAGGGGTCTTATAGGTTAGGTTGGGTTACCAAAGGAGGTTGGGTCATATTAGAAGAAAGTTTGGGTTGGTAAAATATTTCTAATCTTAGTGACCCAACTTAACCCGACCCGGTAGATAGGGTTGAGTAAAATTCTTCTTATGACCATACCTAACCCAATCAGGTCAAGCCGGGTTGGTCGGGCCTGGACTCCCCTAACCAAATCTTTGAACCATGCTTAAAATGGGCCAAAACTTTTATATATATTTTTGCTTGTTACGTGCTCATTTTCCTAGTTACTTGTATATGTTTCTTTCAACACCTCTAGACAATTTAGTTGCAATTACTGCAGAATTCATCAATGGGTAGTCAAGAACCCATATGATTTGAAATTTTTAACCCACAGATGAGAGGAGTTGCCTTTTAATTTTTTCTTTTTCTTGGACTTGAAGAAATGAGTCAACAATCTAAAACTAAGAACAACATTCTTTGTTACACAATTTTGCCTATATTTTGTCTTACCCTATTCTTTTTGGATAGAAAATGTTAAAAAAATTGTTGTAAGCATTAATAAGTTATTTAAAATGTAATTCCTAAACAATAAGAGTATTTCATTAAAAAAAAGAGTAAAATGAGATAATATTTAAGATAAATTATGAAATAAAAAATGTTGTTTTCTAATTTTGCTTTTCATAATTTATCAATACAATGTCTAAGAGTCTTCTCCTAGGAAAGTTATATGTTTACGCTTGTATATACATATCTCTTATTTTAGTATTTGTAAAAGTGGGAAAATTTTCTTAATATTTAATTTAATTCTTATTCATTAATTTTGGAATTTTTTTCTTGATTATATACTCTTCTTGTTATAGTAAGTATATCTTTTCATAATTCTCTAATTATGGGCTAAAATAATTAAATTATCACATTAGTTTTAATCTAATCTTGTGAGTGTCATATGCACGAATTGATGGATCTATAGACAACAAACTCTAAGGTTCATTAATCGTGGAATTGTTCTTGTTTTTATTGACAATTTCTTGTGGATAACATCAAGGGTTTCCATTGGTAACATTTAATAGTATGGACTCTTAATAAGATTGGCTCAATGAAAGTGCATGGGTCCTAACTTAAGGTTGAATTTGAAATTATCTTTGTTGCGAAGAATTTAACAAATGCTTCTTTCTTTAACAAGAGTTAATCTCACATTAAATGGTAAAACCAAAAAATATTGTTCTATTTTTTTTAGAGGCATAGGTCTAGCATTTTCTCCTTGTGTGTAGGGCTGCAGCATTTATATATATATATATATATATCAACATCAACATTTTATTTCCTTCCCCTTCGTTTCCCTCCAAACTTGCAAACATAACCTAAGGTTCACTAATCAAAACATTGTTCATTCTTTTTTTTTTTTTTTACAATTTCTTGTCATTATTATCAAGGGTTTCTATTGGCAACATTTAATTATAGTATGGACTTATAGTCAATATGCGAAAGTGTGTAAGTTCTAAGATTGTACTTTGAAATCAACTTTGTTACCAAGGATTTATCAATTATTTTTATTTTTAATAAAAATTAGTTTCATATACACATTGGAACCAAAATATTCTATTTTTTCCATAACCAAAACACTTTTTAGAGGCATGGGTCTAGCAATTTCTCCTTGTGCATGTAAAAGTTCATTTTCTTATAGTTGGAATAACTTGTTTCTAAATCTTTGCTTCTTCTGCAGTCAGTCCCTCTGTATCTCTCCGAAATGGCACCGGCACGAGTCAGAGGAGCATTCAGTATTGGCTTCCAATTCAGCAGTAGCATTGGGACTTTAGCTGCAAGCTTGATCAATTTTGGCTTCGAGAAGATCAAAGGTGGTTGGGGTTGGCGTGTCTCCCTTGGCATGGCAGCAATTCCAGCCACACTTCTAACACTTGGTGCACTCTTCCTCCCAGAAACTCCCAACAGCATAATCCAACGCAGCAACAATGAGAAAAAGGCGAAGCTAACACTTCAGCGAATTCGTGGCATAGATGATGTGCAAGAAGAACTAGATGATCTTATAGAAGCAAGTGCAATTGCAAAAAACACCAAACACCCATTTAAGAACATATTCAAGCAAAAATATAGGCCTCAACTTGTGGTGGCCATAGCAATACCAATTTTCCAGCAAATGACAGGGATCAATGCCATTGGCTACTATGCACCATTGCTGTTTAGAACAGTTGGTTTTGGCGAAAGTGCCTCGCTCATGTCTGCTGTCTTGGTGGGCATTGTGGGCATTGGCGCAGTCCTGATATCTATGCTCTTAGTAGATAAACTTGGCCGAAGAACATTACTCGTTACCGGGGGAATTCTAATGCTTGTGTCACATTGTGTTGTTGGATGGATAATGGCAGCTAAACTGAAAGATCATGGTGAATTAAGCGAAGGGTATGCTTTGGTGGTTTTGGTTTTCGTATTGATATATATTACTGCATTTTGTTGGTCATGGGGACCTCTTGGATGGTTAGTGCCTAGTGAGATTTTCCCTTTGGAAATTCGATCAACCGGGCAAAGTGTGACCGTGGCAATAAGCTTTCTCTTCAATTTTGTTATTACTCAGACCTATTTAGGAATGCTTTGTGCCTTTAAGTTTGGGATTTTCTTCTTCTTTGGAGGTTGGGTGTTGATAATGACTGTGTTTGTGTATTATCTTCTGCCAGAGACTAAGAATGTGCCAATTGAACAGATGGAGAGAGTGTGGCAGCAACACTGGTTTTGGACAAGAATAGTGGGCAAACAAGCTTTGGCCCAATATATAGGGTCAAGTGATCCTTTGTTGGAGCATATACACTAGTGGTGTACCCTCCCATGGAACTAAAGCAAACCTATTACACTATTCATTGTTTTTAGTAAAATATGAAAAAGAGAAAATGACGATGCATTGTTTTCTTACATGATTTATTGTTTTTCTAAGAAGGTATACTATGACGCCTCATGGAAAATCAAGTTCAAAATGTTCCTATTGTTGCTAAGAGTTGGGCCACTTGGCTTGCTTAGTAAGTTCTATCCTAATTATGAGATCTATGATAGGGAGTTATAAGCATATAGTTGGAGATGTATTCTCTGTCTATATATGGAAGCATTTTTCCTTTTATGTGAATGTTTAATTTCCCTTTTCAGTTTTATCTCCTATAAATTGAATATGTTTTTCTTCCGTATTTTAGAGTAAGGCCTAGTTTGGATAAACAAATTAATTAAATACTTGTGTTATAAGAGCTTATGTCAAAAAGCGTTGGAAAGTATTAATTCAATAAGTGGATGTCACATTAAGTTTACACCTTGTGGGTAAATCTACGACTGAACATCTATATTATGTGTCAACATCTTCTATTTTACTTTATTTTGATTGATAATGGGAAAGGATCTAAATACCATAAAAGTAAATATTGATTTACTCTTTTTATAACTTTTTATAAAAGGTGAATTTTATAAATTAAAAGTTGAACTGAAAAATCTCATATAATAAATTATATTCACAAAATTTATACAATTTTAAACTTAGTTAATACTCCACCTTATGATTTCATTTTAATGGACAAAAAAGTTTTTAAATTTGTGGTTAAATATTTAGGAATTTCATATATATGCAAAATTTGTCATAAATGATCAATATCATGATATGACATGATTCAACTATTGAATTAATGAAAATTGTTATTTAAAAGAAATTATAGATAATAATAAATATTCAAAATTTACTATTGGAATAAGTAGATTCCTTTTCGTTAATAATATATGTAATTTTTTCTTTATAATTTTTCTAAATAATAAAAAGAGACTATGACATGGACAAAAAAAAAAAAAAAAAAAAGGTGTGACAAAAGATATCAATCCCTGTATTTTGGCTTTGAAATAGAAATTTAGAGAGTTACTTTTGAGCCAAAAATAACTTTTGGGTTATTTCTCCATATGTCATCAAGAAAACATCAAATTCAATGAAATTGTAAGTGCACTAAGAGCCTAATTAGATTTTAATTTTTGTAAGGAGTGTTTTTAGGAGGAAAGAAAAGTTTTTTTTTTTTGTAATTTTTTTGCTTCCCTAATTCTTTTTTTGCTAATCTTTTTATATTTGGACCTCAAAAGGATTTTTTTTTTTTTTTTGTTAAAGTCAATTCAAAATTCAAACTAACTAATTTTTGAGAGTTCGAATTGATGTCTAAAATAAAAGTAAAAGCACGTTAAAAAGTCAAATTATATGTTTCTACAAGTACGCAAGGATACTTCCAAGGAAGGTGGAATCAAAAATTGATTTTCGTTCATAATCGACTATTTTAATAAAAAAATTGTCCGAACTTATTCTAGAAATAAAAGTGCTTTTTGAATATATCTAAACATAAAATAAGTTTTTCTTCCATCTCCTTCAATTTCTGACTTTTACTTCTGTAACTTAATAACACTGTTAAAATAAAAATAAAAATAAACGGACTCAAAAAATGTGAGTTTACACAAAAAGCCAAACTGCGTCCTATTGAAATTTTATGCTTGAATATATAATTCATATATTTTAAAAATAATGCCAATTCCCTTGCTATATTTCGTTGGATTATACATACATATTTTGATCTGGTTGGATTATACATATTAAACTCAAAAACTTATGAGATTACTTATAATATCTTTTAATTGAACAATTTATTTATGAATTTTACATTTTATAAAAGATCATTTAATAGTATATGATTCTTGAAGTAAATGAATCTCTACTCTAATATTAATAACAAAATGGATATGATCATTTAAATATTCAGTTACAAGTTGATTATTTTGTTGACGAGCTCTTTTGAATTAACTTCTAAAAAATTAAAAAATTTAAAAGAGAAATAAAAGTAAAAGTTAAAATAAAAAGTATCTTCCACTTACTTTCAAAAATAAGTATAATTTTAACTTTGAAAAAAGTAAATTCAAAAAATAAATTTTTGTATAAAATGTTATTTTTTAAAGTAAAAATAGAAAAAAGTTAACATAACTCAATTCAAACAAACTTTTTAAGTCTTGAATTCAACAAGTTCACTATAGTCCTAAAATGATGTTATTTAATTGTCATATCCTTGAGCTTTTGGAGATTGCCACAAAGTAATATGCCTTTACAGAAAAGCCTAAACACCATATTGAAGTCATCCCACTATAGACTAGAAGTGTATGGTTCTTATTTTCTGAATGATTAATATAAATCATTAAATTCACTTTTTAATTGATTGCTCTTATGACCAGATCTACATTAATTCAATTTTTATTGCTTTCTGTATGGGAAAAAAAAATAAAGGAAAGAATATGTGTTTGTATTATTGAAAGATATAAAGAGCAATTACAAGAAAAGTCTTATATAAGTAGAGGAGGGTACAGGAGGTTTTATAAACTTGATTACATGATAACACAGCACTCAACACTTGCACAACTATTTAAACCTAATCATTAATATGTCCACATACACTACATACTCCTAATATGGTATGTTCTAATAAATTCTCAATGAATGGAAAACAAACCAAGAATATATCGATCATGTTCTTTCAACATTTTCCCCTCTGTTCTCAATTTTCCATTAAAAAAGAAAACCATTTATTTTTCTCACTTTGTAAATGTGGTACATAAAAACATTCATTAAAATTCATTTGATGTTGGGTATATGTTGCAGAGCGACATAAGGAGAAAGCATTTTCCTTTCACTTCCACACAAGAAGCCACAATCCATCCCCCAAAATTGCCTCTGCATTATTATTGAAATGATTTTATGGCACTAGAACTCAGAGAACAACAGTTCCACACATTTGTAGCATTAGTGAAGTTTGGATAAGGGCCAAAATCCTCTCAAAATATAGCAACACCTCAAGTGTAAGAGCCATGAAACATATATAAAGTTCTCACTCAACACTCAATAAATGGTTTCATATTACATTAACTATTTTTATGTAATACTTTGCTTATTTAAGACTCAATAAAGGGTCTTACTAACAATTTTTATTTAACACTCAATAAATGCGACATGAGATTTTGTCCATTTACTTTATGTTATTGTTCAACCCCATTGATATAAAATGAGCAGTGATTTGTATGTGGTTGTGTGTGGAGTTAACTCTAGCAAGTGGTAAAAAATCATCGGAATTTGATTGGGATGTGGAGGCTTCGGCGAGATTGAAATTTTGCTTCTCGACAGATGAGACCCTTTTGAATGCAATGACTGGTGATTTTCTCAAAAAATTGTGTAAAAAATGGTGAAATAATGCTCAGAATGCTACTGACCAAGAAAGAAAGTCACTAGACTTTGATTGGAGAGTAGTAGCATGTGGTGGCTCCGATGGGACTGAGAGGACAACAAATAGATCTGAGCTCTCTAAACACGATGGTAGTTGATTGAAATTCCAAGCAGTAAAAGATACCAAAATTTTGCTCTTATACCAAATTGATATAAAACAAGAGGCCAAACTAATGTGAAACATGAGGAGAAATATAAGAAAAACTTTAAGGTACTTTTTTAGGGTTCCTTGACTTAATTTACATACTCTATGAAATAATAATATGATATCTCAATTCATCAAAGAAGTTTCAAATATTTACAAAAGATACTTATTTAGAGACAAAATAACTAAATAGTCCAACTAAAAAAAATACTACTATTTTAATGTTAGAATAAGATATCCACAACATAAAATAAAATACCCTAACATAAAATAAAAGCTCAAAGGAAAAAGAAACCCTGATAACAAATCCTAATCAAAGTCCAAATAAAATCCTTATAATAATTCACTACTCATTTCACATCAACCATGCATATATGAAACTGAATGACCTGTTTCAAAATTTTTTATAGGTAGTTCCTCTTCAGGCTTTGTGTACTCAAAATACTTGTACGCGGCCTTACCTAAACTTTAAGTGTCTTTCATAGCACCGAAAGGCCATTTCTTCATGCAAAATGTGAATGCTTTTCTTTTAACTTTTTTTTTTTTTTTTTTATTCTTGCACCATCAGACTTTAGACTTGTTGAATGATTACATTAATGCTTTTCAGTCAAATTGATTAAATTAATGTGTTTCAGTCAACCTTCGTATGATGTAACATTGAGAAACTCTTAATCTTTATTGAATAGCTTGAGTTTAAAATTGTGAAAATTTGTTGATCAAACATTTCTTATCAATCCTATCATTTAGCAAAGACTTTATTGAGGAAAAAGTTCCCTCAGAACTTTAACAAGGAGTGACTTGTATTCCTTGCTACTTTCATCACTAAATTAGCAAGGATATTGGTAAGGAAATGTGTTCATCACTATATTAGCGAAGGAATTAGCGGGATATATACATGTGTACTTGTTAAATAATAGCAAGGCTTATATTAGTGACAACATTTAGCGAGAACGGTTAAGATTTTGGGACAAGTTGAGTGACCTACTAAATAGGGTTATTATCTTTGAGTCAAGACTTGAGCACAAGATATTACTTAATTTGATTTTGAAGTTTAAGATTAAAGGATTTAATCTATAAATTTTTTATTTTTTTTAAATTTTTTTGTTATAAGTATTAGAAAGAGTAAAAATTTTACGAATTTTAACTGATCTCGAGGGATTTGATTTCGGATAAAGAATCAAATAAGAATCTTATTAAGGAGGTAACAACTACTGAATCTAGTCTTACTTATTCTCTTAATTAACTCTTGGGTCTAAAAAGCTTTGATGTCATATAGAATAATTAACTAACTGATCTTGAGGGATTATGAAAGGCTTGTGAACTCGCCTGACCTGACCTGTAACCTAATCACATATTTAGTTATGGTTTTCA
Source organism: Bauhinia variegata (assembly GCA_022379115.2). Lineage (NCBI taxonomy): Eukaryota > Viridiplantae > Streptophyta > Magnoliopsida > Fabales > Fabaceae > Bauhinia > Bauhinia variegata. The sequence goes on along the minus strand of CM039434.1, from coordinate 9,663,968 downwards.
GGGAGACTTTGATAAAGATGGTAAAGTCAAATTAAGTATAAATTTAATAGCAAATATGTATCTTATTTCATTGAAATGTTCCTATGTTAATTTGTATGTACGAGGGTTTTGTAATGTAACTTTAATTTATACTTTTCTTATATATATAGGTGATGTGGGTTTAGAAAGGGAAGATAAAGAGAATAAGAATGTTAGGTTGCATATTCTTGCTCAGTGGGGCACCTCTAAATATTTATTCTAATTCTAATGCACCACTAAGAATGAACCATGGCCGACATGCTTAAACATATTTATTCTAATTCTAATGCACCTCTAAATATATATCTTATTTAACTATCACTAAAAGGTTAAGAGTACAATAAATATATTGGTTTTATTAAAAGTTTTCATGTATTGAGAACATAAACAAAATCTAAAAATTTGTTGTTTGTTGTTTAACCTAGCCTAAATTGGCCATGGCCAACATGCTTAAACAAGCTAGGAAATCACAATTAATTTTTTTTTTTAACTTATATCATGCTAATAAATCAAGCTCAAGTTATTATTCTCTCTATTTTATATCATGCTAAAAAATAATAAATAATTTTAAAATTTTATAAAAATCTTATATTAAGAAACATAAAAACTTTTAAAAATGACTTTATAATATAAAATAGAGGGATAATTTATTATATAGGCTTGACCTAACTTATTTTTACTTTTAGCCATTATAAGAATTATTCTATACTATATAAGATTATAATTACAATTTAGTCAAAAGAAAATCTTTTGTTGTCAAGCGTAACATCATTCTACCACTAAAGCTAAAGATTAAAGATGGCATCTGATACGCGAGAGGTGTTTTCATCAATTTTTTGACGCGCGTTTGCAAGTGGAGAAGCCTCGTGCGGGCTGTTGCCCCCACACCTTTATGGTTTACAAGAGAAATGCCACCTTTACATCTATTGATGTACATCTTATAATAAAAAATTAGATAAATATAAAAAAATAAAAGTGAGTATAAAAAACATATATGAATATAATACCATTCTTTACGGTACGAGAAAACTTGCCACTTTCTCTGGGGTTTTTCCCCACCAGAAGGGATGTTTGCACACCTCTTTCTATGTCACACAGTATACCCCTCAAAATTTTAATTTATTTATATAATTAAAATTATAAATAAAAAAAATTGATGTATAAATATAAATGTATATATAGAATATCTTTTTTTCATTACTAAGTTTAGATGTATAGAAATTAACTTTAATTTTTATTTTTACAAATTATTAATATTTAACATCATATTAAATATCCAGTACTCTAGTTATAAGGAAAGGATGGTCCCATGAGCATATAACAAAAAAAATTTAAGCAGTTGCATTGCGAGAAGTTGAATCTAAATTTTCATGTTAAATAAAATATCCCATGCCAACTGAAATGAGCCCTATTATTGAAATATGATAACATTTTGGTGAATTATTGTATGGTGACAATTGTCAGGTAAATCAGCTGCTTAAGTATTAATTCGCCACTTTATCTTTTTTAATTCACCGATTCCTCCTTTGTAATTATTATTTTTTTTTAAAAAAAATCCCTTTTCCATACATTTGTCGCAATTATGAATTTTGTTAAGAGGGTTATAATATTTTAAATCAAATAAATATTACTAGTTATTGTTCACGGTATAGAGAATTGCACCACCAAAACTTGTAGAAGAATTGACATGAAGTTATTTTAACTTAGTTAAAAAATTTGAGTTTGAACTTTAAAAATATAGTCATATTAAAATTTGATACAAAATATTTTATTATTTTTATAATTTTACTTGACTTGAATCGAATTAGTTATCAATTTAAGAACTTAATAATAAGTTCATGCTCTACAAATATAAATGGTTAAGATAAAAAAAAAAAAAAATCAACCCCTCTAGACAGCAAACGCACATACGCTTTAACTAATATTAAAAAATTTACACTTCTTATTTATAACCCAAAAAAAAAAAGCTGCATTTTTTATAAACTTTAAATGATTAGAAACAGCGTAAAGAAGTAGGATCTTTGAAAAGAGAACATATATCAAAGCCTATTAAATTAATTTGTCATAAAGGGATCTTTGAAAAGATAACATAAATCAAAGCACTATTAAATGAATTTGCTCTAAAAAGCATGCTTAGACTTCAAGCAATAATGGAATTGGAATTCATCTTAAAATATTCAACCTTCCTCTCTTCATGTTTATTGGATGAGAAATCTTAAGCACTAGATATATATATTTTTTAATCACCACCCATTAGTTTTGAGAATAAATGACACGTAACAGCTTCTTCCTTAAAATATTGATGCACATAGGCCATAAAGAGGGTTAATGTTTGTCCTGGGAAGGTCTTATGTGGGTTTTAGTAATATTTATTGGTGCAGTTTTAGTATTACTATAAAAAACTTTAAAAACTCAAGTTATTTTTATATGAAAAGTTAAGTTATTTAGTGGAATGGAAATGTAAAATTATTTGATAGAATTTCAATTTAATATAGCCAAAGAAAATTTGCAAAGTTTTAGTTGATTTTTAATGTTCTTTTAAATTTTAATACATATCACTCCAATATTTTAATTTTACTTAGGATTAACTATCAGTTCGGTATACTAAATACACATGAGTTATATTTTTCTTTGACATATTTTTTATTCGAGTTTCATAGTTAGACCTATGAGAAAAATTAAAAAAAAAAGGGTCCAAAAAATCAAATGCATTTTTTACAAGATATATTTTGTTTGTATTTTTTATGGAAGCATTTTTTTCATGTAAAAGATTTGAAGTTCGATTTTTTCATGTAACCAAAAATAAAATGTATTTTTTTTATTAAAAAAATCGTGATTTCAAAGTATAACTAATTTTCCTTAAAAAAAGAAGAAGACGATAACTACTTTTTAAAATAAACATAATTATAAAAAGAAGATAACCATTTTTAAAAATAGTTAAAAATGTGATTGAGAATGTAACTATTTTTAAAAATTAATAATATATTAGTGAAAAGATATAATATGATGTTGATAGTCTATTTATCAAGGAAATTTATCACAACTAAGTGTGCATATATATATATATATATATATATATATATATATATAAGATTAACAGCAAGCTATTGGATAAGTCCAACTTAATTAGATATCAGGTTCAAGTTACCCTCTTAGAGAGAGTAGAATAACATCATTTTAATTACGAGTTCTTCTAGCTTTTAACTCCTATGAGATGAATAGGTCCTCTTTCACTATCAATAGATTAATTAGTACATGGTTATTTTAGTTGAATTAGAGGTTTCAAGTTCGAAACTTGAAAATATAACTGTATTAAAACTTGGTAGGAAAAGTTTTATCGTTTTTATAATTCTACTCGACTCAAACTAAATTAGTTATAGATTAACAGATTTAATAATATGTTTGTGTCTCACAAATACTTAAAGACTAGGGATGAACAGAATAAGAATAAGGGGAAATGAGGAAGATGATGAAAAGGCTTTGCGTGTGTAAAATGATTGTTTTTTAGACATGGGCATCTTTGGAAAATTAACAAAAACATACAGTAAAGGAACATTCAAACCAAATATGGAAAAAGAAAATATTGTTTTAAATTTTCGTTAATGTCTAGAGTCAACTAGGAACAACAAAATGTTGATATGTTTCTTGAGAATAATAATAATAAAAAAAGATCTGTACTAAATGCTATTAATTAACTTAACCATGTCACCAAAGCACTAATCCAGCTACATTCACGTGTATCATGCCAGTCAAACATTGAATAACTATAGAAAAGAAAAGAACATGTTATTGGTTTAACATGTTCTCCTCACCCATGTTAATGCATAGGAAATTATTCTCCACATAATATGCTATGTTGGTGGATGAGCTGTTGTGACCACCAAGAATATAAAATTATCTCCACTTAATCAATTTGGTGTTGGTTTAATTATAAGAAGTTAATTCTTTAGGTGTTTAAAATCAAAGCACATAGGTTTAGGTTTAAAATCTTAGAGTTATACTTAGAATAATATATCTTAAACTGAATTAGTTTTCCACCTTATAGATACAAGAATATTTGGGTGTGGACAGACAAAAAAAAGAGAGAGATTCCCCACTTATAATGTGCTATTAAGATAAGCCAAGTTTTCTTAGTTCTTACTTCTTACTATATTTACCCAATAACTGACTATCTTCCAAAAAAAAAAAAAAAAGCTCTTCTTGCTCCTCTTTCGATCCTATATATGATTATAACTCTATCTTTCTCTCTTGAAGCTAGAACAAAAGTTTAGTATTATATATATATATACATTTCTTTTATACGTACTTTTACAGCTTGTATTTTTTTTTTTTTTTATTTCTATTACTTTACAGTTTACAATTTTTTCTTTATAAATGATTAATACATACCAAGTGTATAGATTGAGTATACACCAACAAATATGGAAACAACATCTTCCAAAACAAAAACAAGGTCTTTTTCTATCATAATTTATAAGTTCGAAATTTTAAAATTATACTTGTTAAAAGGAATTTGTTGATTAATGCATTCTAAATACCTAAGTGTGGACAAAAAAGAAAACTCCCTACTTATAATGTGATGCTAATAAGGTAACCCAAGCTTTGTTAGTTCTTATAATATCTTCCAAAAAGAGATGTTCTTCTTGCTATATGATTATAACTATAGGTTTACTTCTCTATTTACATGTATTTTTATATTTTTTTATGCATTTTTACTTTTTATTTCTATTATTTTTTTACTACACTTTTTCCTTTGTAAATAATTAATACATATTGGATGACGGACTGAATGTGGACCAACAAATATGGAAATAGCATCTTCCAAAACGAGAACAGTGGTAGGTGGGTTTGCTAATACATGTCAAGATAAAAGAAAATAAAAATAATCAAAGACTGAGCTCATTTTTTTTGTTTTGTTTTTTATAGGACATACACCATATCAATGAGATTATTATGCTGATTTATATGTTAATCTGCTGAAAATTTAGCTTAGACCACAAGCACTAAAGGAATCCCATATTCTTATTAAAATATTCAATCTTCCACAAAGAAATGCTCTTCCTGTTAATGCTGCAGCCTATATATGATCTCCTTTTCTCCTTCTGCCATGTGCAAGCTTAAACAAAAGCCATGGCAGGTGGGTTTACCATAACAGGCCAAAGTAGAGGTTACAATGGGAAGATAACAGTCTTTGTTATCTTATCTTGTATGATGGCTGGCATGGGAGGTGTCATCTTTGGCTATGACATTGGTATATCAGGTGAGTGATGATTCTTGTGTTACTAGTATTTTAGATTCGTTGCAGTTACTAATGTAGTGTGATATAAGTCATTAAATAAATCAAACAATATAAAATTATGTACTGATTGATCTAAATAATTGTTTTTGTCATACTATATCATAAACTTTAACTGTTTCAAATATTGACAGTAATAAATTTAAATTCATAATAGCAATTCAATTGCAAATCTAAATAAAATTCTGGGTTTTATTAAATTGGTTGAATGGCTTTGAAGGTGGGGTGACATCAATGGAACCATTTCTAAAGAGGTTCTTCCCAAATGTATACCATAAGATGAAAGAGGATACTGATACCAGCAACTACTGCTTATTTGACAGCCAACTACTGACCTCTTTCACATCCTCACTCTATGTTTCTGGTCTTATTGCTTCCTTCTTCGCGTCTTATGTTACCGCAAACTATGGACGGAAGCCATCCATTATCATCGGCGGGGCTGCTTTCCTCGCCGGAAGTGTCGTTGGTGGTGTAGCTGTTAACATTTACATGCTCATAATTGGTCGTCTTTTGCTTGGAGTTGGCATTGGTTTTGCAAACCAGGTAAGAATATGACATTCTGCAGGTTCATCTCTTCCTCTTTATGGTGATATGCTGATTACCATCCTACTATCATTAAAATTGGAATTTGGATTTGATGTGGCAAATACAGTCATGTAGTCACATAGTTGATAATATGATGTGATAAGGGTCATGGAACAAATAGATCGGTTATAGATTCATCTCATGATTTTTGTTTCACCATGTCATCAATTGCATGTCTATAATGATTGTAACTAATATAAATCCTTAAAAATAAGAGAGCATCGGTAGTTTTAAAATTCACAAAATAAATTAAGTGTTGTTGTAAACTTTTGTAAAACAAAAATATATCAAAAAGTGATAAAATAATTAGGTTATCTTTAACATAGGTTGCTTATTTTATTTTTCTTATTAAGCAATCATATCTTTCTATAAACTACTACTAGAAGTCAAGAGCTAGCATCACTAAATATAAGACAGCATTACTTCTGTAAAGTATGGTTCCTTAAGGAAAAAGTGAGGCCATCATCACCATCTATTGGTTACTTCAGAAAAAGAACTCTTGGGAAACTCTAAAAAACAAAAGAGAGGGAGAGAGAGAAACGAAGTTGTACACACGAGCTTTTCCTATTGTCCTTCTCCAATTACAGCCATTGACAATTATTATTATTATTTTTTTTATAATTTACCTATATGGTATATTTGTTCTCCTAGGTATAAATTAGTGTTTATAAAAAAAATAATATTTAATTATTTTTCTAAGATAAAAAACGATTTTAAATTTCTCTCTTCATTTAAGTAATTGTAAATATGTTTTCAAGAAAATAACAGTAAATAATAATGAATGATATTGATGACTGATATTTATGGTTATACCAATAATAATCAACTGCTTCTAGGTTTAAATTTTTTTTTTTTTCTTATCATATTAAAGAATAAATTTTCGGTTTAAATCACTGAGAAAGTGATAAAAAAAATAGGTTGCACTCATCTTTAATACATGGTATTTAATTTAAATTTACTATATTTTTATACGTTTTGATTTTTTAAAAATATTTGATAAAAATAGTTAAACTATATATATATATATATATATATATATATATATATATATATATATATATATATTGAAAATTAAAATAAAAATCATTTAATATTTTAATTTCAAATAACGATTAGAATTTAAGAACATAAATATGAGGTGTAATTTCTGGAGCTTATTTAGTGACTTTTTAGAATTGTGCCACCAGAAAAGAGACCTGCTTAAGTTTTAAAAAGAAAGAAGAAATAATGTGCTAAAATAGGACTCATAAAAAATTATAAAGAAATAAGTTAAGCAACTCATTGTGATTACCTTTCAAAGTTGCTCTTTATAAAATATAAGAATGAAAGCTATCATGTGTGACTTAATGATAAGGAATTTTCTTAGTATTTAGAATGTTTAAGATAGGGGTGTATATTGGTTCAGTTTGGTGCGGTTTGGCCTCCAAACTATATCAAACAGACTTCGTTAGTTTGAAAAAAATTACAAATTGAACTTTTGGTATCAATTTTGAATTTAGGGCAGTTTGGCATGGTTTGAAAGTGATATGAAGCTATTGGTTTACGTCGTGTTAACAAATTTGTAAGCAATTTGAGGTGGCTTGGGAATAGTTTGAAAAGAAAAATTTATAATACATATACACAGTCCAATCAGTTCAGTTTAGAATAGTTTGATAAAACCGACATAATAATTTGGGTATATTTAAAACTAATTCAAGTTGCTTTTAATTAGTTTTGTCAGTTTCGGTGTAATTCAGTTCAACGATTTTAATCAATTTGTGAACACTTTTAATTTGAGAATCAATTCACTCACTATATATATATATATATAAACAATGTGTGAAATTTTATAAGAAACTACGAATTATTTTTATTTTTAGTTTTTTTTAATAAGAAACTATCAATTTTAACACATACTGCATGACTCCTTTCTTCAAGATTCTTTTTTGGGGTAAATTACTCTTTTATGATAAAGTGTACTCAAAATAATAGTACTTTACATATTCAAGTCTTTAAAATACTGCTTTTAGTAACATATGTTTTTAATTGATGTGATTTTCAAAAGTATCCCATCCAAACAAATCTTGCAAATGATTTGTTCTCAAAATTTTTGCTTGTTTGACAGGCCGTTCCTCTATATCTCTCCGAAATGGCACCAACACGAGTTAGAGGGGCAATCATCAATGGCTTCCAATTCAGCATTAGCACAGGAATTCTTTCTGCTTGTCTAATCAATTATGGCACACAAAAGATTCAAGGTGGTTGGGGGTGGAGAATCTCCCTAGGCTTAGCAGGAGTTCCAGCACTTATCGTAACACTAGGAGCACTCTTTCTCCCAGAAACACCCAACAGCATAATTCAAACCAGCAATAACCATCAAAAGGCCAAGCAAATGCTTCAACGCATCCGCGGCATAGATGATGTACAAGCAGAACTAGACGATCTTGTTGAAGCGATTTCTATGTCAAAATCCACCAAACAACCATTTACGACAATATTCAAAAGAAAATATAGGCCTCAACTTTCAATGGCAATAGCAATGCCCTTTTTCCAGCAAGTCACAGGGGTCAATGTCACTGGCTTCTATGCCCCATTGCTGTTTAGAACTATTGGTTTAGGTGAAAGTGCTTCTCTATTGTCGGTTGTGGTGCTTAGCATTGTAGGCCTTACTGCAAATGTCATAGCAATGATCGTTGTCGATAAACTTGGCCGGAGAACTTTGCTGCTAGTTGGGAGCATTCAAATGTTTATAGCACAAACAATTATTGGAGGGATAATTGCAACTCAACTGAAAGACCACGGTGTAGTAGGCAAAGGGTATGCTTATGTTGTTTTGGCTCTCATATTGGTGTACACTGCTGGATTTGCATGGTCTTGGGGACCATTGGGATGGGCAGTACCAAGTGAGATTTTCCCTATGGAAATTCGATCAGCTGGGCAAAGCATAACTGTGGCAGTGAACTTCATCTGCACTTTCATTGTTGCTCAGAGTTTCCTAGCCATGCTTTGTTTCTTTAAGTCTGGGACCTTCTTCTTCTTTTCCACTTGGCTGGTGGTGATGGCTTTATTTGTGTATTATTTCTTGCCAGAGACTAAAAATGTGCCTATTGAGCAAATGGAGAAGATATGGCAGCAACATTGGTTTTGGAAAAGAATGGTGGGAGATTTGAGGAATAATGAGAGAAAGGTGAATTATCCCTAACGTTTTAGGTCCAAACCAGCCATCCCCTCTCTGCTATGAGGAAATCAATAACCAATAAAGCCAATTCTTTTGCCATCAATCCCAAAAAAAAAAAAAAAAAAAAAAGACCTAGTAGATTTCCAACTTGGAGAGTAACTTTCTATGTTTCATACTCTCATAAATAAGACTTCTAACTTAGTTTTCCTAGTCATGGTTAAGGAGTTGACCTATGCTTCCAAATAAACACCTAGTCATGGTTAAGGAGTTGACCTATGCTTCCAAATAAACAAAGGATGAATTGTGAAAGTCAACTTGCAGTATCTTCATCTCTTAATTAATGCTCTCTCTCTCTCTTTTTAATCCTCTAATATTTCTTTCTAAAATTTTAAATTTCTATATGATTCTCTGATCTTTGCTTTGTTATTATGATCCTCACTCACATGCACATGTGCAAAAGCTAATTCACTTGCATTGTAGTAGGTATTGACTAATTACTTATAATATCAAGAACATGAATACAAGTGAAAATATATGTCAAACCATATATCAAAGTCCCAGTAATCATAGTGTACAAATTGCTGCTGAAGAAGAAATCGTTGTTGGCCTATGGATGAAGCTAGAAAGTCTATATATGACCAGGACCCTTCGCAACAAATTGATGCTGAAGAGGCATATGTCCGGTCTTTCCATAAAGGAAGGGACATCCTTAAAGGATCATTTGGATTAAACTCAATTATGAAAGATTTGTGCGACATTGGCATCAAGGTTAACAATGAAGATGATACAATGATTTTTCTTGTTTCAGTACCTCTTCGTGTGACAATAGGGTGAATTCCCTCATGTTGAGAATAATAATATATCATTGGTGAATGTTCAGTCTAGCCTTCATGATTGAGGACTTTGGCATAAGGTGTTTGATGTGACTGATGCTCCTAAATCTGATTTGGTAGTGTCTTTGATTCTAGCAGGGGACATGGGAAAAGAAAGGGTAATGAGAAATCTTATTCCCACATCCACGACTATTGGAAGAACCAAGCTTTTGGAAAATGGATTGTCCCAAGAAAAATAAAAAGGGGATGGTTGCTTTAGTGGCTCAGGTGGATCTCTCACTTGACCTTGATACTGTGCTAGCAGCTGTTGGATCACAACTACTACTTGGTAAATGGATCTTGGGTTTTGGGTACTTTCCTCATATGTGCCCCCTAAAAAGAATTTGGAGGTGGTGTTTTACCAGGAGATAATTCTACTTGCAAAATTTTTAATATTCTATACAACAAAGGGTGTTTCCCATACTCATTGGCGTTAGACATGTCCCAAATTTAAGGAGAAGTTTGATTTCTATGGAAGCATTAAGATCCAAGGTTATGATTGCCAATTTGTATGTGGATGATGAGTGCATTTCATATAGATATTTTAGACCTTAATCTCTCATATTTAAGTCCTCATTTGATAAAGAATTAGGTGTTTTTGACTTTAATTGCTTATTTTGTAGGATCCAAGTGCTTAAAGAAGCAAAGCAAGGAAATGGGAGCATAAAACGATGATTTAGAAGCCCACGGAATGGCAAGAAACACAAGTTGCAAGAAAAAACGGGTCAAAGGAGTCTTGGGTAGCAAGTTGGCGTCGCGGCCTCAACCACTTGGGGCCATGGCACCACAAACTGGCAACAAGGGTGCAATTGGCGCCATGGCGCCAGAAGAGAGATAAAGTGACCAGAGGCTATGCAATTGGGGCCGTGGCGCCTTAGGATGTTAGTTTAATTATGATGTATCTTAGTTTAATTGAGTTTTTAAACTTTTTTCTAGGGGCTATGATGTAGCCCAACCTTGTATTAATTTGACTATGGATTTATTCTAAACTTCTTTCTAGGGGTTATGATGTAGCCCAACCATATATTAATTTGACTATGGATTTAATGCAATTCTACCTTTCTTCAATAGAGTTTTAATTCTCCGTGCTTTACTCTTTAATTGTTCTGGCTAATTAGTTAACGAATTTGTGGATTGCTATGACTTGGGAAAGAATTAGTTAATCTAGACTATGAGAATTAATTCCATAGTGCAGCTTAAGACAGGGATGTACCTAGGACCCTGTGTGGCTAATTAGTTAGGGAATTTGTGGATTGCTATGACCTTGGAAGGAATTAATTAATCTAGACCATAGAAATTAATTTCATAGTGGAGCTTAGGACAGGGATGCACCTAAGACCCTGTGTAGCCATTAAAAGAAATCCATAGAACTTAAAGCGTTGATAATTAGAATTAATTTAATCTGACCTTAGGAAGGGTTTTTTAATAGATAATCTTGACTAGTAATTAGTAGAACTAGAATGCATTGATGAAATTAGGAGAATTAATATATATAGTTGAGGTGAAATCAAAACTCTTAGACTTTTAATCACACTTTATTCCATTACATACACATTGCACCATTACTCGCATTCTTATTGATAGTATAAGCTTGCACTTTATGCCATTACATACACATTTCATACGTTAAGTTTTTGGCGCCATTGTTAGAGATCAAACCTAGGTCGCCCTCGTGACATGCAGGAATACTCACTGTTATACTACAACATTTCACACATCAGTGGAGCGTATTTGATTTGAAATGTTGCATTAGTAATTCTCAAAGGTAACTTTCAGGGTACCTTGTATATTATAGAAGATGTCTTAGTGTCATTAACATCTCATCTTAAAAGATATGTAGCTAGGCTTAGATCAGTTTGTCATGCATCTCGGTCTAGACAATCAGAGCCTATTGCTCTAGTGCAGACCAAGAGAAAGGAGACTCAATGCCCTGTGATCATTGGGTCTTTGAGAAGAGGAAAAGGATAAGTCTCAAAGAACATGCAGATTTTATTATCGGGTTGCTGGGAATTAGTGCCTTGTCTTTCCCTTTGGAAATGCTAGCAAACTCCTGGATATGTGCTAGCCGATGGATGACAACCTGTGTTAGCCCTTCGGGATTTTGTCTGGCAGTTGCAGAGTCCATAGAAAGCTATATGAAAGAAGATTTGTGGGGAAAATGTCATGAACCCTCTTCTAGTGTTGCTAAGGTAGAAGTCCAGTCAAAGAGGATTCAACCCAAGGTAGAAATTTGTGGGAGGAGGCAGGAATATCTTGAGCTCTCTTTTGGTGTTGCTCTTTGGGCCTAACACATAGTACTAGAGGTAAGCATGAGTCGAGTTCGGTTAGTTTTACACTTTGACTAACTCAATTGAGACTAACTGAAGCAGAAAATTTGGTAAACTGACACTGACTGAGTTTTGTCCATAACCACAGGTTAGTTTAAATCGAATAAATTGTCAGTTTCTAGCATGTTATTGATTTACTTGATTTTCTTGTAATTATAAGTTGATTAACTACTAGTAAAATTTGTTGAAGTAATTACAGAAGTTGGATAGCAAAATTGTTAATTATTCAAACTCAAAAGTAAAACAAAAAATAGAGACTTACAAACCATATTGGTTTACAAGAAAAAATAATCTTAAGAACAAGACAATAGAGACTTACAAACTATATTGATTTACAAGCAAAAATATAGAAAAAGCTAGAAGAATCAGGTGCCATGAGATACATATCTCTCTCTATCGTTGCTTACTAGCCCGTGTCTTCTCTCTAACAGCTACTTCAAGATGTTATGTCTTAGTTTCTTTCAACGATTTGAAAGGAGAAAAAAGGAGTCTTACATTTTTCTCTGAAAGTTCGATTAGTTGCTCGACCCAAACGAAAAACTCTCAGGCTCCTATAGTGCAAACTGCATAGTGGGTCGTGTTGAAGTTGAGCTAGGCAACATTCACTTGAATCGAAAGGTTTGCCGGCGAACATTCCTAATGCCTCACTTTATCTTCCAAAGCTTCCAGAAAAGAAATGATACAGAGTACAATGTCATTTAGCTCGATAAATAATAATAAAAAAGAGAGAGTTAAAAGTAGCACATTAGAAGAAAAAAAGAAAAGAAAAGAAGGGATGGTATTCGTACTTGGATGGCAGTTCAAGATCAGTCTCATCAAAACTTTTTATTCCCTGAATAGGTTCTATCATATGGTAACCCTCTTATTTGGAGAGGAAATATAATTTAAAAGCAAAATAAATAAATTGTTATTTCTTTCATTCCCTAATATTTAATTATAAGGTTATAATAATAATTTTATTTCATTTGCCCTCTCCTTCGATCCATCCCTTGCCCCTCCCACCATACCAACGAAAGAGGGATTATTTTTCCTCTTTTTCCTTTTCGGTATTCCTTTGAACCAAAACACATCATGAGAGGCAAGAACATGTGAGAGGTCATTTGGAGGATGTCCTTCAAGTGTTAGAAGCCATAAGAAGGAAATGTTCTTTGGCGAATAGCTCAAGTTCCGTGAAGGAGCAAGAGCACGTTTGGGGGAAAAAGATTATTTCTATTGATGTATTACATGTATATTTGTACAACCAAATCATGTTTAAAAAAAAAAAATAGAAAATATCTCAGCTATATCAACATCTTGAATACTTGAAATAAGTATAGCAATCCTCTCACAAATTTTTATGAATTGATTTTGGATAAGGCCCTATCACATGGTAAGGAGATTACTTTGTCTAATATATGGTGATTGGATTATTTCCATCTTATAATCATAAAAAAAAAAAAAATGAATTGTATTACTACTCTCTCATCTAGTTAGGTGGGTGATCCTTACAAAGTTTTCAAAAAATTATGTCTCTCAATAATTAAAATTAAATCCACTGTGCCAAAAGAGATTTTTAACCGCAATTAAATCTTATCTTTGACAAAGCTTTTAGGCACTGTTCATTTGATTGCTGTAGTAGATCATATCATTTTTTATAGTGGTCATTCAACCACTATCTTTGATTTTTTAAAGACTATGGTTGTTTGAGCAATATCTATTTTTCGGCCTTCGTGTATACACGATCATAGATAATGATTGTAGTGGATATTTGCTATCTAAAATGTCTATTTCAAATTTTAGATTGCAATTCTTTATAGAACCATTGTTTATAATTATTTTCTAAAATAATTTAGAAATGTTTATATCAAATTTTTTTAATATTTTCTCCAAATATACAAAATAGATAAATAATAATCAAACAAATGAAGAAATTTTAATTTCCTTTATCCTAAAAGATCAAAAAGTGTTGAAGTGTTATATTTGATGTGAACTTTGAAGTGCTAAAGGTGTACATAGCTTTGTCTATCATCTCCATAAAGTTGGGAAGGGTTTCAAAGTTCTCAACATTTTAGCCCGTGCTCCGAACTTTGCAAAAGCAACAACTATATGACCAAGATCATGTCATTGAATTTGATGATCAAGATCATCCTTTCAAGTCTTTCTTGTGCAAGATCCATCATAGCTCTATCCTTTCTGGCCTTTACAAAATCCAAAACCGATTTTTTTGCTACTTAATGATCCTTTAGCCTTGTGGACAGCTTTTACATCCTCACCCTGGAAGAGATAGCATCGAATAAATACAAATAGAATGAGGTTGTTTCTCTTATAATGACCTCATACTAAGACATAACATCTTCAATGCCAACAAATACACATAGAATAAGCTAAAAAAAAATAAAAAAATGTAAAAATACCTCATTGTTGAAGGTGCATGGAGAAGTTAGCTAAAAGAGAAGAGATCGATGGTGTTAAAGGAGAAGACAACGTTGAAGGAAAATAGATGGAGTTTTAAATATTTGTTTCGAGTAACTCTCAGCAAAGTTAATTAAAGTCTTTGAAAGTGTTCTCGATTTATATAGATGAAATTTTAAGTTAAAGTTACAAACTGCAAATATTTAAAATTATTCATATTAGACTGCGAATATACAACAGTTCTTCTCCAAACTGTTGTCTATAATTCATATTAGACTGTAGTTAAGTAAATAACCATTGTCTAAAATTATTCATGCTTCAGTGGTTATAGTTGAAGCACTGTCTTAAATTCTTTGTACTCTTTATAGACAACAGTTAACCTAAACTGCTATCTAAAACCCTCTGCCTTTTTATTAGACAAAGCTTACATTCTTTTTGCAATAAAAAATTCATTGTTAAAAATCTTTTATGCCTTAATGATCTATCCAAGCTATAAGTTAGATCATATGTTAGATTTAGTGTGGACTTGAATGGTATAAAATAACCTACACAAGGAGTCAAACAATGGAATCAGGAGGAGATGTGAGATTGTTCAATACTTAATTCAATATGACAGGGTGACAAAAAAGCAATAAACACTTATGAATAAGTTAAAACTACAGTAAAGAGGTGCGAAACCTCTCTAAGTGAGTATTTATAATTGTGTTCATCCTAGTAACACATTGGTATAACATATATCCATTATTAATGGATTAGGCTAAATGGTTTTATGAGCTAGAGATTATAAGAAAATAAGAAAATAGCCATGGAAAATCCTTTGTTAATATCAAAAAATCTGTTGCTAATATTAAATTATCAACAGATTTTTCCCGTTGCAAAAAAGCGCATTGCTAAATTTTAGAGATGTTGAGCCAAATGTTTGCTACTAAATTTAGCGATAGAATTTAACAATACATATTTTCTGTCTCCAAATTTAGAGACATATTCAATAATGAATAGTTCGTCTCTAATTTAGCTATTAGAGATAGACACATCCTCCTAATTAGCGACAGAATTCTGTCGATAAATTTGTTGCTAGTTCCATCAAAATTGAAAAAAAAAATTATAAAAACTATAAATGCCACAAACCAAATATGCAATTCCATATCTGTCAATAGCCATCAACTCAGAATATTGCAACTTATCAAATTAACCACATTACAATTAAGTTCAACAAAGTTAATGATCTAAATATATTCACAACAAAAAATGTGTGGAAGTTCTAAATGAACTTGACATCCTATCCCACACATTATGGGAAGTGGATCTTACATCTCTTATAATAGACGGTGGTTGCGATGTCTGCATTGCTTCTAAGGATGCTTGGAGATGTACTATGCCAGTGGAGCTGCACCTCAAAAACAAGAACTATTTCTGAAAGATATTTGATTGTTAGGACCTAAAAGTTCTATGCCTGACATATTAGTGGATAGAAGTATTTAGTAAAAGCATATGATCACCATATTAACGGGATTAAATCAAACAGATGAGCGTGGGATCTCACCTGTCAACTTCATTTTACAAGCATAGTTAGTCAATGTGTATCCAAACCACATTACCTCTTACAAATTATTGCAGCCCAGAAACTTAATGGAGCCGACCATACGATTATTCATAGTACTAAATCAAATTTTCATCTAATTCACCAACATACAGAACACAACGTTAAAATCTAGATTAAATTATTACAAATAAATTAAATGAGTAATTAATTAAAATAAAAATACGTAATTAAAATATAATGGAATTTTCATTAGTAAATAAAGCATTGCAACTAAAAAAATATATTATTAAATTTAAATTTTTAATTCTTTTTATTTCTTTTTCATCCATGACCTTTGTGTCCACATGTACCACGATGAGGCTTTTAACAGTGAGACATAAGCCAATTAGTTGCAATGCTTTATTTACAAATAAAATTATATTATATTTTAATTATGTATTTTTATTTTAATTAATTATTCATTTAATTTATTTTAAAAAAAATTAATTTATTAAAAAATTAAAGTATGTAATGAAATAAAATAAATGTGTAAAATATATAATAAAAATAAAAAAAAATTTACAAAAGTGAAGAAAAAAATAAAAAAGAAAACAAAAATTAAATAATTTATTTTTAAACTTTTATTTATTAATTAAATTAAATTATGTATTTTATTTTATTTTATTTTAATTAATTATTTGTTTAATTAAATTACAAAGTATAATAAATTTAAATTAAACAAAGTAAATTTTTAAGAGGGTGATACAATTTTATTAAAAGTAGTATGTATTAGTAAATATTTATAGAAGTAGTATGTATTGATAATAATTTTTGGGATGTTGTATGTGTGTCTAAAAATTTTTTATGTTTTCATAAATTTTAAAAATAATGTCATTTAAACACATAACTATAGTTTTAAGTTGATTGGTGATTAAATCTTGAATTGGACATCTTTTTGTGCCCCCTAAAATGAAGTGAATTGACTCTTTTTATAGCCATGTTCTTGAGCTTTTGTTGGTTGCCTTTCTTAGAATCCCAACCACCATATAAAAATCCCACTAACTAGTAGTGTTTCATTCTTTATCATTTTCTAAACGATTAAATGAATTCACTCGTAACTGATTACCCTTGTTGGCCACTATTCGATAGCAATTTCTTCTGGTAATTTTGCTGTACAATACATCATTATAGGTGATTGCCACCATAAATAAGGTTCTGATGTGACAATGTTCAACTAAATTAGCGGCCATTAGAGTCCACTGATCCTAACATGTTGCTCTCAAGCAATATTAATCACTCTTCGAATACTGACCAAGTGCTTAGAAATAAAGGCCCCTCTTGTTATAAAGTGTGAATCGTGTCAGATTCGACTTGAAATAGAACATGAAGATAACACAGTTTGAATAAGGCAATTTGAAATCATTCGGATACTTAAGTAAGTGATCCATTTTAATATTAGTGGATATATCCAGATTTAAATTAGGTGCAGTTATCGGTCAGTAAGTTTTTCCCCATTTGATTTTATCCCCAGATTCTAAATTGCTGTAGTGGTGGACAAAGCACAGGACACACATGCCATCTACATGTCTCTAGGGCTTTTGTGACTACACTCAATCCAAATCCTACATATCCACGGTTAAAGTGTAGTTACTTGAATAAATGAGATATAATTACCACCAAACTATCACCAAACTTGTAAATGATTAGTTAATAGAAGATTATTCTTTAGCTTAATTAAAAGTTTTGAATTCGAGTCATAAAAATACATATACATTAAAATTTAATAATAAATTTTTTATTACATTTGTAATTTTATCTGACTCAAATAGAATTAATTAAAATTTAATATAGTACTGAATACATATTTTTTTTAAAAAAAAAGCTATAATTTATTAAAATATATATATATATTAAACAAGACTCTATACGATCTGAAACAGACTCTGAAGGCTCTATATACTAAGTTGCGTATACACACTCTCATTGATTGGGGCTTTGTTTGCACTCCTTCAGATAATTTGCTCGTTGTTTTGCATAACAGCACCTTTGTCATCTATTTCTTACTATATGGCAATGACAATCCTCACTGGATCCAGCTATTCTTACAACTCATTCAGGCTCAGAATAATCAGTTTGCCTTGAAAGAAAAGGAACGCATTGAAAGTAGACCTGTAATTCTATGTATATTTGAGGGTAAATTAGTAATTATATCTGTTGACTATCATATAACTAGAATAATATGTAAAATAAATCATTCATTTTAAAGGTTTAAATTATTAAGTAAAAGTTAAAAATTAATTGTATATCATATCTAAAAAATAAAAACTCCAAAATGGATTATTTGCAGGCAAACGCTGCCTTATGCCACACTTAAAAGCTAAAGAGAAATGGCATGTGATGAGCACAGTGGTTTTGTCATCTACTTTTTGACCACTGTTTGGGAGCGGAGACCGTGTGGACAGTTTTGCCCCCACACCTCCTTAATGTTTATAGTACGGCATCGTTGCTCGCGCACTATGTGGTGACGTTTTCTTGTCTTTTAACGGCGAGAGGTTTAATAGTGCTAAAACTTTAGGGTTTCATTATCTGAGTGCTCGTGAAAAATTCTCCACTTTCTTTGGTGTTACCCCACTACAAAGTTTTATGTACTCTGCAAAGTCTTCTTTATAGCGGTTGAATTATGCATTATTTTTTTATAGTGTTCAATTTTTTTTTGATAAAAAATAAACAGAGAACACATCAATTTTAATCTAAAGGGTAAGATGAAATTAAATTCAAATGTCGAAACTCTAATGTTGAAGTATTATTAACTTAACTAAACCTGACTTAATATAGTGTTTCAAAATTTAGAAGTGAAGCGAATTTATCTTTAATATCTCGTTTCAAGGTCACAATATATTATAAGTCTTAGAAAACACTTATATTACAAGTCTCATCATTATCTCTTTATAAACAGCTTAATGAATTTCATTGAATCTAATTGTTTTAGAGAAAGTTAGGATAATTGAATATGTAAGATTTAGGTTTAGTTATAATCATAATAAAGTGTTCTATATATAAGAAAAATATATATAAACAAAAAGTGATAGGTCTAGCATTAATTCTTAAAAGAATGGATTATTACATTGGATTTATTATGGTTCATTTATTTTCTTTTTTCTTAAATAAATAAATACAAAAAAAGGTTTTCTATTCTATTTACTCATGCATAGGTTAAGCCCTCATTTAATATCCAACATCACATTAGATATTTTTGAAAAATTAATTATATTAAACACAAATAATTAAAACTCTTCCCCTCTCTCATCTTTGTTTTGTCTCCCACTTTTTTAGTAATATTTCGTTTCCAAATTCGTCCTTCTCTCAAATTTTTTAGAGTTCAAATTTTAAGATTTAGAATTTTAAGATTTATATTTTAAGATTAGAGTTTAGGTTTTAGATTTTAAGGTTTAAAGTTTAGAATCTTAATGTTCACCATTTAAGGTTTAATGTTAGGGTTCATGACTTAAAGTTTGAGGTTTAGAGTTTAGTGTTAGGATTTAAGATTTAGAATCTTATAATTCACAATTTAAAATTTAAGGTTTAAAATATACAATTTATAGTTCAATGCTTAGGGTTTGAGATAACCGTTTTAAGGTTTAGAGGTATAAAGTTAATAGTTTAGAAAAAAATAGTGGAGGAAAGAGAAATCAGTTTTAATTTCAAGAGCTAATGTAATTAGATTTTCAATGTGAAGTAAGGTATTAAATGAGGTTTAACCTTCTCATAAAAAAAAGAAAAAAAAATAGGCTTAACCTATGTACTTGGTTCATAGGATAGACAAGCACATACAAAGAAGATGCACAATTATGAGCTCTGTGCTTTCACAATGTTGTCATATTTTCTTCTATCCTATTTGATCTTTTATACTCTATACAATGTTTATTATAAAGCAATTTCTATGAAGCATCAATTATAAGTTATTTTAAAATTTATATAGAGAATTTATCTTTATTTTCTATCATTTGCTCTTTAATAAATATTTTGAATATTTATTTTCTTAGTTGTTTATTAAGAGCAATGATATTAAAAAATGATAATATTGAAATGTTGTAGTATTTTTTTAAAAAAAAAAACTAACTTTATTCATTTATATAATTCAGTTAAATATATCTTATAAATAAAATAAAAGAGAATAATTTGATAAAAATATAAAATAAATTATTATTATTATTAAATTATTAAAAATATATTATTTTATTTTTATTAATTATTTAGTCCACTAAACTTTAAAAAAATAAAGAAAAAGAAAAATGATGCTTACAAAAGAAGAGTGATTTTATAGTCACATATATCTTTTTTTTTTTTGAAAAAACTCTTTTTTTTAAAAAAAATTTAAAAAAACTTTCATGTTTTAAATTAAACAAAATAAATTTTCACATTTCTAACTAAAAACAAAAATGAACCTTTCATATAAACAAAAAATAGAGAAAAAATTTTTTTGTCCTCTTACACTATCACTAATTCCAAAAAAGATTCTAACGTTTTAAATTTAATAAAATGAACCCTCACATTTTAAGCTAAAAATAAAAATATACCTCATTGAGATATTTTTTATCTGCATGAAAAGTTTACTTTTGTTTTAGGTTTGAAATATGAGGGTTTTTCTTGAAATTGACGATAGTGTGAAGGGTAAAAGAATGGTTCTCTCTAAAAAAAATACTTCAATAAGATTCACTATCGTTCTTAGCTTGAAATGTAATGATATATTTTGTATAATTTAAAATGTTAAAGTTTTTTTTAAAAAAATTAGTGATAATATAAGAAAAAATTCTCCCTTTTTATATCTATTTTATTTTTTATTTATAAAATATAATTAAAAATGAAAGGTATACTTTAAAAGGGGCAATCATGAATTAGCGATAAGCTTTTCTTGATTTAAATTTAAATTTTAAATTTCATTATCAATCTTAACTCATAAAAACAAAATTCAAAACAAATAATAATGTAATTGGATTGTTTTGAGAACCAATTGAATCGGTCAATTTGGTTGTGGTAGGAAAGTTCTTATTTTTACTAAAATTTAAAACAAATTGGATCTTTATACTCTTGAATCTTGATGATGATATTAATGAGTAATTCTATACTTATTTTTTTGGTTTCTAAGTTCAAGATTAAAAAATAAATTTGGCTGGTATAAAAACATTTGACCTTTTCAAAAGATGATATAAAGTGTAATGCTCTTGCTAATCACGATTCCACAGCTACCATCAATAAAAATCATAATATAGTCTCTTTTTGGTAAAGCTTTTTTCTTTTGGTTCTTTGGATTTTATGACCCATTTATAATAAACTTTAAATGATTAGGCAAGGCATTAAGAAGTGATGACATTCTCAAAAAGATGACCTAATCAAAAACTCAAAGCTCACTTTTCCATCTTAAAAAAAAAAAAATAAGGCAATTAATTGACCATATCGATATCAATATGCATATTATGATCATTTAAATCAAAGCATTATTAATGTTAGTTCTTACTAAATATGTACCAACAACTTATTATTGCCTATAAAAATGGAAAACCTTTTCCCCTTTATGCTATTTTTTTGTAGCTCATGATTATGAACTTTATCTTTTCCTCATTATAAAAAGAAGGGAGAAGCTTATTGCATGATATAATTATTTGTGCCCATATATCTATACATCTTGCCTATATTAATTATATGTAACAAGTAAAATTGTGAATAAAAGAGTAAATAAAATAAAAATGAGAGATATAAAAATAAAAAATATATAAAAACTCGTGTTTATACAAATATATATATGTATATAATACTATTGAAAAAAAGCTAAGCTATGGAAGGTTGGTTTAATATGACAATTCAATAAAATGTAATGTGATATGATACTATGCTTATTTTTATATTTTAATTTTTTATTATTTTTATTTTTATCCATTTTATTTTTATTTATAATTTTATTGAAAAAATAATTAACATACTCTCGTGTGTATCAATTTGTACATGCAAATAGTATTTTTTTAAAAAATAAAATATAATTAATCAAAATAATAAAGCTCATTTTTTAAGAAAGAAAGAAGATACACTATATCGCATATCATGTTAACTTATATTAAAAAAGTGATGCTCTATACATATTTATTTCGTGTACATATATTTTTATATATTTTTTTATTTATAATTTTATCTTATAAATAATTACATTTTAATGTATGTAAAGAGATTTTAATGTATGTAAAGAGGTGTACATCAATATCAATACGTATATACATGATATTTTCTTAAACCAAATCATTATTAGATTAATTTGCTGAGAGGCTAGCATAGATACAAGCACTAAAAGAATCGAGATTATTATTAAAATAATTAACCTTCCATAAAGAAATTGCTCTTCCTGTTCACCGCTAGAGCCTACATATACCTCTTTCTCTCCTTCTGCTATGTGCCAGCTTAAACAATAGCCATGGCAGGTGGGTTTGCTATTACAGGCCAAAGTGGAGATTACAATGGGAAGATAACAGTCTTTGTTATCCTATCTTGTATGATGGCTGGCATGGGAGGTGTCATCTTTGGCTATGACATTGGTATATCAGGTAAGTGAGGAGTCTCGTAGTAATTTAATTGTAGATAATAATCGAAATAATAATATTCTGGGTTTTGTTAACTTGGTTGAGTGGCTTTGAAGGTGGGGTGACATCAATGGAGCCATTTCTGAAAAGGTTCTTCCCAAGTGTATACCATAAGATGAAAGAGAATACTGATACCAGCAACTACTGCTTATATGACAGCCAAATACTGACCTCTTTCACATCCTCACTCTATGTTTCTGGTCTTATTGCTTCCTTCTTTGCATCTCATGTTACTGCAAATTATGGACGAAAGCCATCCATTATTATCGGCGGTGCTGCTTTTCTTGCCGGAAGTGTGGTTGGTGGTGCAGCTGTTAATATTTACATGCTGATAATTGGTCGTCTTTTGCTTGGAGTTGGGATTGGTTTTGCTAACCAGGTAAGAATCCCTATTCTGCGGGTTCATCTCTTCCTCTTCTGGGAGATTGGCTGATCGCCATCCTACAATTACTACAAATAGAATTTGGATTTGCTACAGTCTCTGTAGCTATATGGTGACACAGTTGATAGCTGACAGGATAAGAGCTAATAGTTGGATCAAAACGTGATAAAATGATGCTGTTATTTAGTAACATATATTTAAAATTAATGTGCTTTTAATCGTTTCTTTTCAAAAATTTTGTTTGTTTTACAGGCAGTTCCTCTATATCTCTCCGAAATGGCACCAACAAGAATTAGAGGGGCAATCAATAATGGCTTCCAATTTAGCATTAGTACTGGAATATTTTGTGCTTGTCTAATCAATTATGGAACACAAAAGATTAAAGGTGGTTGGGGATGGAAAGTCTCCCTTGCCTTGGCAGGAGTTCCAGCCCTAATTGTAACCCTAGGAGCACTCTTTCTCCCAGAAACTCCCAACAGCATAATTCAGACCAGCAATAACAATCAAAAGGCCAAGCATTTGCTTCAACGCATCCGCGGCATAGATGATGTACAAGCAGAACTAGATGATCTAGTTCATGCAATTTCTATGTCCAAAAAAGCCAATCAACCATTTTCTACCATATTCAAGAGAAAATATAGGCCACAACTTGTGATGGCAATGGCAATGCCCTTTTTCCAGCAAGTCACAGGGGTCAATGTCACTGGCTTCTATGCCCCTTTGCTATTCAGAACAATTGGTTTTGGTGAGAGTGCTTCACTCTTAACTGTTGTTGTGCTAAGCATTGTAGGCCTTACTGCAAATGTCATAGCCATGCTCTTCGTCGATAAACTTGGCCGGAGAACTTTGCTGATAGTTGGGAGCGTTCAAATGCATATAGCTCAAACTATTATTGGAGGGATAATTGCAACTCAACTGAAAGACCATGGTGCAGTAGGCAAAGGGTATGCTTATATTGTTTTGGTTCTCATATTGGTGTACACTGCTGGGTTTGCTTGGTCATGGGGGCCATTGGGATGGGCAGTGCCAAGTGAGATTTTTCCTATGGAAATTAGATCAGCTGGGCAAAGCATAACTGTTGCAGTGAACTTCATATGCACTTTCATTATTGCTCAAACTTTCCTAGCCATGCTTTGCACTTTTAAGTATGGGAGTTTCTTCTTCTTTTCTGCTTGGCTAGTGGTGATGGCCATATTTGTGTACTATTTCTTGCCAGAGACTAAGAATGTGCCCATTGAGCAAATGGAGAAGATATGGCAGCAACACTGGTTTTGGAAAAGAATGGTGGGAGATCACATGGAAGGATAATGATGAGAGGGAGAAGAATTACACCTAAGGCTATCAATAATGAATGAAGAATATAGTCAATTATTATTTTGGCTATCAATTAAAAAAAAAAAAGCCTATGTGGTTCATACTCTCATAAATAAGTCCTAAATCTTAGTTTTTCTGCTTGTCTTTTGGGGGCCTAGTTGTGCTTCCACATGGACAAAGAATGAATTGTGAAAATCAATATGGTATTTTCCCTCTCTTAATGTCCTCTCTCCTTAGATTCCTAAGTGGTTGTTTGATATATTTTATGCTCAAATTCTCACACAAGCAAAAGCAAATTCACAAACATTCTAAAAGATATCACCTAATTAATTAGTCTTATAATATCAAACCATATTTCTCACTAATCATATTGTACAAATCATAAAAATTTAAATTTTAAAAAATAAAAAGTCTTCATGCTTATGACTAACTTTATAAGTAATAGTCACTTCTTTTTCTAGTCATAATTTTAAGCTATATGCCCGGGTGATTGTCATCAACTTTCCATTCTTATACATAGTGGCAAGATGAAGGTGGCTGATTGTCATTGCCTTTAAAGTGGCAAAATTCTAGTTGGAACAAAGTTGATAATGTTGCTGTGCTTAGCATCTAGATATGACAAACTATTTAGGGGCAGATGAGTAATTCCATCATCAAACTTTAATTTCGTATGGGGAACTAATGAGAACATATCATGTTTGCGGGACCCACCACTAGTAATAGCTTTTGAAATTAACATAAAGCATAGTACTAAGCTTTCAAACACTGTACGAACTATTCATTATTGATCATGTGGTGTTTAAGGCAATAGCGAAAAGTTGTGCACACCACTGTTTAAAAAAGTATAAAAGTATATATAGATATGTGTGGAGCATATTTCAAACAATATGACCTTTCTGAGATTAAATCAGTTAAATTAAAAATAAAATGATATCTGAGAAATGTTAGGTGAATATATATTAGTGCACATTTGAGTTATTGTAAAAATAAAATTATAAAAAAATAAAAAAATAGATAAAAAAAGAAATTGATAAAAATAAAATACAAAATTTGTGTGCATATAACAGTGCATGTAATGTAAATGAACCTAAAATTCTTTCAATCTTCAATATGAATCAATTGTTAATTTCGTGGTGCTTATCTCCACTTAAATTAAGTAGTATAGTGTAGACTACCCTTCCATAATACCATAATAAGTGAAGAGCTATAAACTCTATAAATTCATGCTAATTGTTGAATGTGTAATAAATGAATAAATAAAAGTGGAGGATAAAATGGCACATGTAAAAAAATATTACAAATTTTATTTTGCTTTTAAATATAACAATTTCTTTTATTTAAAAAGAACTTCCGATTTGACCATTTAAAAAATACTCATGAAATTGGTGTAAAGGATTGGAGATCCCACGGGCCACAAGGAATCACTAGGCCTCAAATTAATTGGGTCTTGGAAATGTAAAAGTCCATATCACTAGAGCTTCATCTTTGCACCTGAGAAAAATGCTCATTAATCATATTACATGCACAGACCCAATTATCAATTACTATCCCGAAGACACAATTCAATTAATCAAAACTAAGCCATGAAAGAGACCCAACCCCACTAGATTCATAACATCGCTTCTTGCACTTTGTAAATCCTTACGCATCAACAAGCATAACCCAGTTAAGTATAAAATTTGGAACCCAACCAAACAAATCTAAGGGTCAGTGCCCATCATCCAATAGCAACAACCAGATTTTCATTTTGAAAGAAGTCGAAACTGGCTTTAAAATGCGATCTTATCACCAATGACATCAAGCAGTCAAACATTCATAGGCTTCACAGAAATAGACAATGAGCAAGCTGGTCCCTAATCTAATTTTCACACATCCATTTAAACGCAAATAATTGAAGTCCAAACCAATAAAACCAGTAAGCAGAAATCGAGGGTCAAATCTGCTCCAATCTCTCAATCAAATCCCTGTTGACTTGGTGAGACAAATTTACTCCCATATCCCTTGATTTTTGCTCCTGTCTTCCATTATTTCCTCAGTCATGGCAATTTACCATGTTTGGTGATTTATTTTGATTTATTTCCCTTTTTTATTGTTTGCCATATCACCACCTCACCCTCCTTCTAAATCTTTGACTGTTCTTTCTCCTTCAATCAAATTGATCTGCAAGTAAGTCTCCTTCATTCAACTTTTTTTTTCATAAGAATAAACAAAAGGTTATAATCACAAATGGGCCTAAAGGACTTAAGTTGAAATGATTGGGTCAAACTCAAGAATCAATTAATCCAAATATTTTAAGATCTAAAATGAGTCAAACTGTAGTTATAAAGTGGACAAATGCAATGTCTATAGACCCAAATACTGAGTGATGGTATTAGTAAATGATTTGAATAAATGACTAAGATATTCCTAGTAGAGGTTCAAGTCCAATAGAAAAGTCAAACAATATATCTATTATTGTTTAGCTAACCCCATCCATATCAAATTTCTATCTATCACTCTTCTTCAAAAGTTGGAGTTAATTCGGAAACCTTATCGGATGATTCTTTTTTGAAACTTCCATAGTAATCTTATAAATTGGATAATTCTGGTTAGCATTCGTCCAATATATTTCCATTATATGAAGGAAGTTTCACTACATTATTTCCAATATTTTAAAAGATATCAATTAATTAAGTAGTCTTATAATAATAACATGAATACAACACAAATTATCAAACCATATTAAAATCCCACACTAATCATAGAGTACAAATCATAAAAAATTTTAAATGGTAGAAAAAGCATTTTTTTTTTTAATCTTGTCTGCTTATAAGTTGCCCAAATCCTCAGCAGTAAACTATACCTCATGACTTAACTAACATTTAGTTTTTTGTTGATTGCTCTTAAAAGCAAATCTACAACCTTTGGTAAGAAATGAAATGCTTTTAGATCTTTTTCTAGTCATACTTCTGAGCTAGAATACCCCATTGGTGATTGTCATCAATTAGTAACTTTATATGTCATATCTAGATGCTTAGCAGCATTACAGCATTATCAACTTTGTCCCGACTATAATTTGCCACTTTAAAGATAATCCACCACTTTCATATTATCAATATGCATAAGAATAGAAAGCCATGGTGCAAGATTAATTTTTTTCCATTTTTAGGTTTAAAAGAACTTATTTAGGGGCAAAGGATTAATTCCATCGTCAAAATTTAACTTCAAATGTGGAATCAATGAGAACATATCATGTTTGTAGACTCTACTAGTAATAGCTTTTGAAATTAGCATAAAACGAAGTATTGAGCTTTTTAACAATCTAGAAACTAACCATTATTGCTTATGTGGTGTTCGAGGCAATATTGCCTTTGTGGTACAAAATCATCCAAATTATAAATAAAAAGATATCTATTTGGTGCCATTTCAACTTTCTCTGTTTGTACGATAATGGAGGATTAACAGCTATACTGAAAATGAAAAATTTTGACAAATGGAAGGACTATAATTGTTGAGTTTTAAAATAGATATGGCCACTGAAACTGTATGTAGAGAAATAGATTCCTAAATAAATTAAAGGTGTAAAAAAAAAAGGTGTCAAAGTCTTATTAAAAATTTGTACATATTATTGAGTTTTTCTTAGTAAGTGAGAAAAGGTAATATTAGTAGATCAAGAGCTGGAACTGATTTGGGTAAGCCATATGAAAATGTGGTTGTATTTGATAGTTGCATTATCATAACTGGTTTAAAATTTCTACCATGGCTGAAACCAGAACATTTATGCTTGAATCAACTCTTTTAACATTCAATGAAGTTAACACAACGCTCTATCTCATTTGGATTTTCAGAACATGATTGAAGGATTACTTATAGCTTTTGAAAATTTTCTTTCACTCTCATGTTTGCATCATTAATGTTCTGTTTTCGAATGGCAGTTATTATGGAATTTTCCTTTAAGGATAAATTCACATCTCATGACCAAAATCTGGAGATGTGATGCTTTATTACAGGTCAATTGACTGAGGTTGATGAGCTCTTAGAGCAGAGACGAACTTATCATGAATTCCCCTTATGGTGTGAACCTTGCCCAGTGGGCAAGCTTTGTTGACTACAAGCTGAGCTAGAAGTCTCAGGTAATAACTTTGCATTCATTTATGTTATTTTTCTTTCCTCTTCTCGAAGCTCGAAATATATCAAGTGCTTATGTACTATATCTTAGAAAATTTGCAAGAAAAATGGAGAGAATAAAGAATAAACTCGAGGCTTCACACACTGGTCAAAAAGCATTGAATGATTGCAATATGAGATGGTACCAGTTGACTATATATCATTTTCTAATTTGTTTAGGTTACCTAGTTATTAATTTGTGTGTTTTTCCTTTTATGAAACCAAAAGGAGAGCACTTTAATGGGTAGAGCAAAACTGTATATTGCAAGGCACAAGACGTGATTCGTGTTTTAATGTAGGAGAAAATGGAAACAATATTAAGTTAAACACATGGTGGCTCCTAAGAACTTTTTGAGAACGATGCTTTGGGTCAAGTGTCTAGAAAAGAGCATCCAGATAAAGTTAGGGGTTTAAGATTTGAACCCACTCCATCTCAAGTTTTCAAAGGGGCATCAATTTCAATTATGGAGGAGCCAGCAGTTCTAGAAATACCACAAGGGACGAGAGATACGACACATTGCAAACACATACTAATGTATCTATACAATAACACCATAGGTAGTGATTTAGTTTGGTTATGGTTTCTTGCTTGTTTTGATTTTATGGTCTGATTTAGTTTAGGTTCTAGTTTGTGGCTTGATTTAGTTTTTACTTTCGTTGGTGAAATGCTAAATGAGTTCTTGCTTCACCATTTTAGTGTATGCTTTTGGGTTCTCGCTTCCATCATAAACAGGTTGAACTTAAGTTACATCAAGTATGTGTTTATTTCTTAACAGTTTTGGTCTTGTCACTTGGCAATAAATATTTGGTCCTTTCTCAATTTTCTTATATGCATCATCTTGGATACTTGCTATATTTCTCTCACTATTCCTAGGGTTTTAATCTATCTTGCTAATAATGAATACTAGAGGGCTGTATTTTTTCTTTTACAATTGCAATAATCACAATGCAGACATTCCAGAAAATCAATATTGATTATATACTTTTGTTTGTTGGTTAGACAAATTTTATCTTATTGTATTAGTTTAATGTTTGAAATTATTACATTACACTTTTGAATTATATGATTACTAGTAATTTCTTTAATTTGCACTTTGATGTTATATTTATTTATTTTCTAATATAACACATATATTATTATATATTTTAATGAAAGATGTGATACTTTGTGAAGGACAGATTATTAAAAGTTGTCAAACCATCACAAATGGGCATTTCTATGGCTTAAACTGCCACAAATGCATCCCCAAAACCGCCACAAATGTAGGTTTTTGTTATTGTGAACTTTAAGGAAACCTAATCTTATAAATTATATAAGTATGATTAATTTTCCTTCTTTATTTCCAATACTTTATGGGAAAGTTTCACTACATTATCTCTTAACACTTAATTGATAAATTTAAGTCATTAATTGGGATTAACCCAATTCTTATGATGAGGGATGGGGATGATATTTCGATAAAGAACTAAACTTTTAGAAACAATTTAAAAAAAAAAAAAAAAAACAAAATGGTCTTATTAATTTAGACTGAGGATAAAAGCATTATTAAATGCATATATTTTGCCAATAAAATTTTGATTGAGTTAGTCATTAATTCTTTAATACAACTGTTTAGTACGAGTTTAGATTGCTTGAATATTAACTATGACAAAAATAAAAATGCATAAACTTGACCCTAAACTTTACCTTAAATATAAATCTTAAACCCTAATAGTCAAAGTTTAAAAATTCATGAAAAAAGTACAAATTATTTATTTGAAATAAGTGTTCACAAATTAAAAAAATATATAATTAATATTTTAAAACTTCCTAATATATCTTTATATCCATAAAACTTAGCATTCATAATTAATGAAACTTGTTTTAATACTTAAATTCTGAATATTTAATAGGACGTTATTAATTACTTATCCACATCCTAAGCATGAGGTTAACAATTTTTTTTTTAAAAAAAAAAAAGAAGGTGAAAGTTAAGTGTCTTTGTAACGGCAATAAATAAATAAATACGATTCTAATGAAAAACAAACGAAGAACTGTTGCAATAGTTGGAACAAGGGTATTGTGTTTTACAGCCCCCACCTTTTACAAATACCACTTCTGTTGGGATAAAATGACTAAATTACCTTTATGGGTTAAAAGAAAGTCAACTTTCTCCTTTTGCTCTCTCTCGAGAAACGGCTCTCTACATCTATTTTGAAAGAGAAAACAGCTCTCCAAAACTGATTTGTTTTTCAAAACAGCTGTAGAGAGCCGTTTTGGTTATTTTTTGAATCTATAGAGTCGATTTCATTTCTCGCATATTTATAATATCTAAAATGACTGTTCAAAGCTAGAAAAAGAACAACTATACATAATCATTTTCTTCTTAAAAATAGCTATGGACAGGATATTCTACGAGTTTCTATTTTTTCTTATTGCCAAATGCTGTAAGGGGGCAGTTTTAAAATTTCATTTTTCTTTTTTAAGTGAGGGTAGTACATGCAAAAGGTGGGGCTGTATAATTTAACACCCTTAGGAACAATCCAGAATGGCGTGGCACGCATCCTCGTCGACAAATCAGTTTTCGTGGGGCGTTCTGTTTGGATGAGCCGTCGACTTCGTCGCTGACTAGTCCGATTTTGGGCCGTCATATTTGAAAGTTGAAACTCCTTTCCCTTTCTCTCTCTACAGATAAAAAAATAAAATGAAATAAAAGCAGCAGCGAAGCGCGCTGTCTCTCTCTTGTTGGTTCTCCTCGTCGCGTCACCGTTGTCAGCTTTCAGCGAAGGTGATACTGGTTTTTCCTTCTTCTTTTTTTCTTCCTTAACCAGTTTGTTATTTAGGGATTTCAATCTTTTTGTTTCCCTTCGGTTTTCTACATGGTTTGTTGCACAAGGGACATATTAATTCTCTGGGTTTTCTGGATTGAAGTTCTAAAATAATGGGTTTGTGTTCTTTTGTTCTGATTTTGATTGGATTATGTTATTTGATTGGAAAAGAGTAAAATGGTAGAAAATTTGTTATTATGAATGATTGCTCAAAGAGGACAGATGGATGCAGTTGCTGTAGTTGAGTTGATGTTATTCGTAGAAGAGACTTGGAACTTCAATAACCAGTTTCCTTCTTCCCCTTTCCCCCCTCTCTCTGTTGCACTTCTAGTGTAAAACTATCATGGGTATGATCCTCTTGGCTTGTTTTACTGAAAGTCTGAAACTTTTGCTCTTGCAAGATGGCTGGAAGGTGGAGAGATTGCTATTTAGAATTATAAAAGTTCTTGTTGATTCAGTTTAATGACTAGAATTATAAAACTCTAATAACTAGTGTCCTCAGGAGGACTCTAACGCTTCTAGTACAAAACTATCATGGGTATGATCCTTTTGGCTTGTTTTTACTGAAAGGTTGAAACTTTTGCTCCGGCAAGATGGCTGGAAGGTGGGGAGGTTGACTATTCAGAATTATAAAAGTTCTTGGT
Source organism: Bauhinia variegata (assembly GCA_022379115.2). NCBI lineage: Eukaryota > Viridiplantae > Streptophyta > Magnoliopsida > Fabales > Fabaceae > Bauhinia > Bauhinia variegata. Next base: position 9,631,880 of record CM039434.1, on the reverse strand, counting down.
TCAGTGCTTTTGAAGAAATTGATGATCTTCCTAGTTGACAAACGTTGTGGACTCTTTGATGAAAAACATTACTAATTGTACTAGCCTTATAGTTTTCAGTGAATTCTGTTGTTCTCTATGAATTTATGATTGTGTACATTACTAGAGTTCTCTAATTGTCTTTTATACGATTACAACAGGATTACTTCTGAAAAGGATCAACATATAATCTTCTTTGAGTTTGATTTTAGTCTTTGCTTTGGATTCAATGCCTTCTGCTGTCTCACCTCAGTGGCATGAGAAGGCTAGTGGTTTCTTTTCATCCTCAGGTATCCTTGCACCTTGTCTGTGTTTAGTCTCTAGTCTCTATTACTATGTCTATTAATTGATTTGTGATACAGGGGTGAAGCTCAAACAAGCAGGGCAATCAGCTGGAACATTCGTTGGGGAGGTCACAAAGGATGCAAAGGGTAATGTTGCTGATGTGGCAGATCGAGTTGGTTCGATGGTCAAAAGCCGATGGGCAATTCTTCAGGAGCCAGCAACAAGACATGCTGTCCAGGATCGTTTGATATCAGCTGCTGCTACAACTGGTGTATTATTAAGGAGAGGATTCTCAGGGACAAAGGAAAAGGTGGTTGTGGGAAAAACAAAAGTTGAAGAGGTTTGTAGCCAACAAATTGCCTTTTGGATTCTGTTAGATATTTTGTTTAAGGTCATAATGATATGCTTATGTTGACAGATTATTTGTTATTTACTGTGAGGTGTTTCTGATAGATCTAATTAAACATTTGTCTAAAATTAAGAATATGTAATTACAGAAACTTATGTGCTATTATCTGTTCATAATTCCCATTTGGATTGTGTGTCTTGTGTATTCTTTGATATTTATAACAAAGACTAGTGTAATCCATTGTCAATGGGTAAAATATCATCCTTCTAGACAGAGAAGCTTCTCTCCAGGCCTTTTGACTTTTATCTTTGAAACTCTTAAAGGCAGAGAAAATTCTTGATAGAATGTTGCTTTTAATTTTGGTTTCAGGAAGAGAATCAACAGTGATTGATCACATGGATAGCTTAATATGGGTTGACAATTTATATCTTTGTAATAATTTTTAACAGAAAATATTATCAATAAAAGCTTATTGCAGCGGTGTTATGTCAGCCATGTTCTCAGTTAGTCATGGCATGTTAAAAGAATGTGTAATGGCGCAAGTCTGTCGTATTGTTTATTCCTCTGTGCTGATGAATTTTGCAGTGGGTATATGCCTGAAATGTTTTTGTATGTATGCACATAATTTCTGTCGCTTCTTTTCCAAGACCTAGTTACTGTTTTTTAATTTTTTTAAATTTCCTTGGACCACCTTAATAAATCATATACGCTTCCTCTAGATTGAAACTGTATACTAATACAACAAAGAAAAATTGCTAGAAGAGGAGATGCTTGGAATTTCAAGGAGGTAATGAATGACTAATCACCCAATGAGGAATTAATGGAGGACACACTGTGGAAAGCAATTATGCCTTCCTGCTATTAGGATGTTTGAAAGATATTGTACACATTAATGGAGAAAATATCTGCTCAAGTATCCTATGTCTTTTTTCGTTTGATAATTCCTTTTAGGATATATTTTGGGACTTTAGAAACTGTAGATTGAAATTCAGTACCTGTGAACAAAATAGTGTAATTTGGCCATATTTACAAAGGAACCTCTAACTGTACGTTCTCTGTTAGAAGGTGATTATTAGACACACGAGATGTTTTGGTAGGGCTTCTAGCAAAGAATGAAACACATAATATTATAGGAATAGTTTGATATTCTTGTTTCATTCTAGTTTATATGATTGGTGGGTAGCGTTTCCTTTTGGTTAAGGTGTCATGCTTCCATAATTTATTTTGGATTGCTCTCCCATTGGATATTAAAGCCACCTTTGGTTTGCCTGTAGACCGTTTCTATAAGCTGTTCCATTCATACTAGGTACTTATTAAATGGAATTTCAAAATTTTCTCGTGTCGTTGTATTCTCCTTCTTTATTTCTTTCCATTATCTGTTAGTCCTACATTAAAATATCACCACAACTAAATTTTCCATGAACCAATTTGGTTATCAGATTCTTTTGTATTGTTATTCTTTGTTGGGCTTTGCATTGACCCGAATTATTTCAGGTTGCAAAGAAAACATCACAAAGAAGTAAGACTATCTTGACAGATATTGAAAGATGGCAGAAGGTACAGGACAATGAACAAACTATGCTCTATCTTAACTAATAGTCATCATTTCTAAAAACTCTTACATTAGTTGTTTTTGTTGTAGGGAGTTGCAAGTGCTGATGGTAAGTTTCTTAAACCTTATACCGTAGCAAGCAAATGGTTCACACTTTCACTATGTGGCATCAAATTCCTTGGTTCTCATAAGACATCTAAGGACCGATTGTCGGATTGTGCTCCCTTTTGTCACTCTTACCTTGAAATTTGTGATGTAAACTAATAAAGCCATTGTTCTTAACTACCATGGTAGGCTTGTACCTTTAAAATGATTTCCAGCATTTATTATGAATACTTAAGTATTTCATTCGCTTGTCACCAGCATTTGGAATTCCTATTGAGGTTATTGTACAGAGAGAAGAAACCAACAGGCCTATTCCTCAGATATTGGTCAAATGTGCAGATTATCTTATACTTTCAGGTAGCTGGTTTTAGAGTAAGGATCTACATCCATTTGTTAGTTCTTGTTTTTTGAAAGTTGTATTACTATTCAATAAAAATTTCATCGTTGTTGTTTTTTGTAGGATTGAACTCACCATTTATCTTTAAATCCGAAGGGGACAAAAAGGTCATTCAACAGTTGGTTTCCCTATACAACCAAGGTATTTCCATCTTTCTTTTGGCATGGAGTGGGTTATTGTTATTCTATTTGAATAATGTTATGCTCACTGTTATAATTGCATGTAATAGATTCGACTGCATCAGTGCCAGAAGGTATAAATCCAGTTGATGTAGCAGCTCTTATTAAATGTTATCTTGCTAGCCTCCCTGAGCCTCTTACCACATTTGAACTCTACGATGAGATCAAAACTGCTCGATCTAGTATAAATACCATGAGGAACGTACTAAAGAGGCTTCCCAGTGTGAACTACATGACCCTCGAGTTTGTAACAGCACTTTTCCTTCGTGTTAGCCAGAAGTCACTTCTCAATAAGGCAGGAGGACTCTCTCTCTCTCTCTCTCTCTCTCTCTCTTTCTGTGCATTTTTAACTGACATTTGGATGTGTTACTGCTGTTGTTAGCAAACTTCTGTTCATTTTATTGAAAAGATGAAGTGGAAGTACTTCTCTATTTTCATCTCTAAAATACTAAACACTTGTTTTATTTTTTACAATGTCTTTTGAAGTTGTAGCCCTTTTCATGAAAATGGAACTGTCTCTATTTTTGTCCTTGTATTCAGTTAGGAGTTTTTTCTGTTAGCAGTTGTGGATTTTGAACTGCCTTAGACTTCTTTTCTTTTTCATCAGTAGTAGTCTCTTTGTCTGGATTGCCACCGGCTTGTCATTAGCTGTCTCTAGCTAGGCTATATTATTTGGTTTGTAGACTATTGCTATTGACAAAATCAAAGGAGCATGATTGTCACAGTAAGATAGAACGGTACTTGCAGTAAAAATGAAGATAGAAAAGGTAAAAAAAAGATTGTCATGGTAATAAACATGACATATAACATAGTAAACATGGTACTTCTCACCAGAGATCTAGATTCCGTTTTCTTCCTAATTTAGGTTCCTTAATTTATGGCTTTCTAGAGCTTTTATTTATTCTCTGGGGTGTAATATGTTTGGCCGGAGCAGTGTAGATTTTTCGGGCAAAAGCTTCTGAGACCGGAACAGTTCATACAGTTGTTTGATACTCTATATGGATTTGATCATTATGCTGAAGATTGTTCTTGACTTTGTGCAGATGGATGCTCAGAGTCTTGCAATGGAAATGGCACCTTTAATTATGTGGAAAAAGGAGCAGAGACCTGAATTTTACTGTCAATATTGGAAGGACTTGTCCGGAAATCCTTCCAAAAAGAGTTTGGATGCATCATCTGATGCTTATGGTGCTTGGGACATGCTTGCAGGTCAGTATTTCTTAACACAAGACCTTTTATGAAGTTTCAAAACTATTTATTGTTTTTTTTTTTTTTTTTTTCATATTTGCCCCTAAACAATATTGTCTCATTTCTAATTCGACTTGATATAACACTAGAGTCTGACATCAAACGAGGGTAAATTTGGAATATTGTAATTTTGTTCAAAAGCTAATAAATTAATTAATTTTAATTACTTTTCTTAAACTGTATGATTCAGTTGAAATGACCTTATAATTAAAAACAGAAGGAGGGAGTACATTTTAAAATCAACGTAAAGAATGTCTGAGATCATCTTACTTGAACTAGGAAAAGAATTTAATAAAATCACTTTGTAAACCCTAAAAACGCTTCTCTGTTCACTCTTTTTGTTGAATTAAACTTGGTCTGGAGTGGTGGAATTGGTGCTGACATGATAAACCCATGTTTCTTTTCTTGTGTAGACGAGGGTGAAGATGCATCTTCTCCTATTCCTTTGGATGATGGCACACCTGTTGACTACGGTGCCATCGAGGTTATTCAATGCCTCATAGAACACCATAACGCGATTTTCACTGATGCAAACGAGACAGTCTGGAGATAAACTACTTTGTTTATCCTCATCTATTATTAGATTCATTGACTTGGATATCTTTCTGAAATTTTTCTCCAAGTTGGTTAAGAAGATCATATGTAGCTGCAAAACTTGAAGCTCTCAAAGATCATTATGCTGGGAAGGATGTTGGATATCTGTCTGGAGTTTTCTGGTTTAGTGGACAAAGAAACATGAAAATAAGAACTGTACTGCTGTTATCATTTCTTGTTCGAGGAAATTTAGAAGTGCAGTTCTTGCCATAGTGACTGTCATTAATGATGTGTTACTGCTTGCTCTTTAGCTTGTATATATTATATATAACCCAATATTACCTTAATACACATGCAGATGGTTGTGTTATATTTTAGTTATATCTTTTTGTTTGAGTTCAATTGAGAACTGTTTTAACTTTTTTTTTTTTCTGGTAAATAGAACTATTGAACTGTAGGTACTGTAATTCAAGGTACTGTAAAGAATGGAATTGGAATTCTGAAAATGCATGAGGCCAGTCCCCTTGATTAGTGAATATATATATATAACTTCTATCTCTTATATTCAAAATGCACATGGGAAAAATGATAAGTAGCATCTCACTCTCCTTCTGATATGTGGCTTTTCTTAAAGTTGCATCTCACTTTTGTTTTGAGAACATAAATTATCTAGTTTGTACCAAATAAAGAAAATAAGAGTTAGATTAAAAATACTTATGAGAATGAAAATAACATAAACATGGGGGAAAAAGATTAGAGAAAACTTACAGTTGAGAAATGGAAAACCTCTAATTCACTTCCTTAAACTTAGGGTCCTATGTACTTTTCTTTGAAACAGCTATCTATTGCTTCAAATAAAATGTCACATGCCAAATACATATCATGCTTTTCTTTTTTTGATCTGAATACATATCATACTTAAACTCTTAAAGTACAACTAGTTTTACAGATAAAAAAAGATTATAACTAATTATATATTATATTAAACTCTCAAATTACAACTGATTATACATATAACAAAATTACAACTAATTATATATTATAGAATTGTAAGATTCAAACAAAGAAATTCAATATTATTTATTAAGTCAATTATTTGCACAAATATTTTTTTACTTTTATAATTTATAAATTTTTTTGACTTGTGTACACAAATATTAGTGGGCTTTTATTACAGTTGTTTGATAATTTGTGTTGCATCTAGGTTGTTGATATTATGAAATTATTAATTGATGCCTTTTAAATTATTAGTACTGAATTTATTTTTGCACATGTGAGGATTAGAGTAGAGATTAGAACCAGATAATCAAACAAAAAGAATAAAGGATTGAAAAGAGAGAAAGAGAGAGAGCATCAAGAGGAGAAAATACCAAACTGACTTTCCCAATTCATTATTTTGTGCATTTGGAAGCACAACTCATTTCCTACAATATAACAAGAAAAACTATGATTAAGATATTATTTGTGATAAAGAGTAAAGTTGGTTTAGTGGTTGTCACCAATCTAACATAGGCCTTGTGAACTTCTTCATCTGTGTTTAGACCCTTTAGACTAAGTAGAAACCCTACCCCATCTCAACCCCTCTTATTATTTGTGGGAGTATGAAACATAGAAAAGCTACTCTCCAAGTTGGAAATAGGGGAGAGGGATGGGTGGGTTTGAACCCAAAACCCTAGGGATAAATCCCCTTGCTCTCATTTCCCTTCCCCTCTCCCACCATTCTTTTCCAAAACCAATGCTGCTGCCATATCTTTTCCATTTGCTCAATTGGCACATTCTTAGTCTCTGGCAAGAAAAAGAACACAAACACAGCCATCACCACCAGCCAAGTAGAAAAGAAGAAGAAAGTCCCAGCCTTAAACATGCAAAGCATGGCCAGGAAAATCTGAGCAACAATGAAAGTGAAGATGAAGTTCACAGCCACTGTCACACTTTGCCCAGCTGATCTAATCTCCATAGGAAAAATCTCACTTGGCACAGCCCACCCCAATGGCCCCCATGACCATGCAAACCCAGCAGTGTACACCAATATCAGAATCAAAACCAGATAAGCATACCCTCTTCCCACTTCACCATGGTCTTTGAGCTGAGTTGCTATTATCCCTCCAATGGTAGTTTGTGCCATAAACATTTGAATGCTCCCAAAAATCAGCAAAGTTCTCCGGCCGAGTTTATCTACTAACAGCATTGCTATAACATTTGCAGAAAGGCCAACAGTGCTAAGCACCACAACAGATAAGAGGGAAGCACCTTCACCTAAGCCAATTGTTCTGAACAGCACCGGGGCATAGAAGCCGGTGACATTGACGCCGGTGACTTGCTGGAAAAATGGCATTGCTATTGCCATTACAAGTTGAGGTCTATATTTTCGCTTGAATATGGTTGTGAATGGTTGTTTGTTGGTTTTTGACGTGGAAATTGCATTAACAAGATCATCTAGTTCTGCTTGAACATCATCAATGCCGCGGATTTTTTGAAGCATTTTCTTGGCCTTTTGATGATTGTTGCTGCATTGGATTATGCTGTTGGGAGTTTCTGGGAGAAAGAGTGCTCCTAGTGTTACGATTAGTGCTGGAACTCCTGCCAAGCCCAGGGAGATCCTCCAGCCCCAGCCACCTTGAATCTTTTGTGTCCCATAGTTGATTAGACAAGCAGAGAAAATTCCCAAGCTAACGCTGAATTGGAAGCCATTGTTGATTGCTCCTCTAATTCTTGTTGGTGCCATTTCGGAGAGATATAGGGGAACTGCCTGGAAAACAATAAGAAATTCTGAAACAAGTCACGAAGGTTTGTTTGGATTGGATATTTTTTAAGTTCACATTAAGTTATATGAGTAAGTAAATTGCAACATTTTAAAAATTGAATTTGTAAAATATTCTATTTTGTACCATTTATTATGAAAGTAGAATCTATTCCCAAAAAAAAACAGTTAGGTAAAATGAAAAATTCTATTTACACACTTATTAATATACATTTTTATGTACAGTTTTTTATTTCACAATTATTTATAAAAGTATTAAAAGTAAAAATTCAATTGGTAAGCTAAATATTGCCCTCAAACTTTATAAACAAACTGTCTATCAATAAGAACCCTATGAGTCCTTTTTTAGAAGCACTTTTGACCAAAAAAAAATTTAATATTTTTTTTCTCAAAAAATATGTGAAAGAATATTTTAGAAGAAGTATAAGCCTTTATTTATTCATGAAAAAAAAAAAAGACAAAAACATTTTAAAAGTTAAAATATATCTTTTCAACTTTTATTTATGTTTTTATATTTCAAAAATATTTTTTAAAACCAAACCAAACAAACTCTCAAACTACAGGATAAGCTAGAATCACTAGAAATGAAAAAAGAGCACTAAGTATGTGATAAAGATATTAAATAGTAGGTTATGGTGAGACATAGTGGTCCAATGAATTTGTTCTCTTCTTAAAGATGTTAAAAAGATGAGTGATTGATTATATGCTTAAATATATATATATATATATATATATATATATATATATAGATATAGATATAGATATGTATCTCACTTATTTTTTATATATAAATTTATTTTTATAAAATAATTAAAATATAAAAGGTGTATGTAAAGAAATGTACACCAAATAAACAATTCCTTAGAAAGTATGGCACTTTTTTTTTTTTCTTTTGTGACATGTCATTCTCAAATTTTAGATTACTTAGTATTTTGCCACATTCTACTCTTTAATACACCACTATTTTTGAGATCCTTGCCAGTAAATTTACTTAGTGAATTACTAACCTACCCAACTAGATAAGGGAGTGGTACTCCCTCATTTTAGTGATTGTAGGATAACAACCAGCCAATCACTATGAAGAACAAGAGTTGAACCTGCAAAGTACAGAATCCTTACCTGGTTAGCAAAACCAACGCCAACTCCAAGCAAAAGACGACCAATTATGAGCATGTAAATATTAACAGCTGCACCTCCGACGATACTTCCGGCAAGGAAAGCAGCGCCGCCGATGATAATGGATGGCTTCCGTCCATAGTTTTCGGTGACATAAGACGCGAAGAAGGAAGCAATAAGACCGGAAACATAGAGTGAGGATGTGAAAGAGGTCAGTAGTTGGCTGTCAAATAAGCAGTAGTTGCTGGTATAAGCGTTCTCTTTCATCTTATGGTATACACTTGGGAAGAACTTCTCTAGAAATGGCTCCATTGATGTCACTCCACCTTCAAAGCCATTCAACCAAGTTAACGAAACCCATAATATCATTATGATTACTATTATCTGCAATTGGATTACCATTTGCTTGTAATTTAGATTTACTACAGTCAATTTAAAAGGTGTACTATATCAATGGTGTGGCGAGACAAGAAAGCCATTGAATATAGATCAATAATCTATCCAACAGCTTTTGTGACTTGAGCTTGTTTGAATTGATTTTTCTTTTGTTAGAAGTCCTTTTAGCTAAAAAAAAAAATATTGTCTTGTGTAATTTTATACAGTTTGAATTGATTTTTTAAAAAAATAAACACTTTTAAAAGTTAAAATTATGCTTTTGGGATAAGCACTTTGAACTTATTTAGTTTGACTTTTTTTTTTTTTTTTGCTAAAAAGGCTTTCTAGCAAGAAAAAAAAAAAGTATTTTTGTACAACTTTTTATTATTTAAGATTAGCTTATAGGAAAAAGTAAAAGCACCTTTAGAAATTAAAAAGTGCTTTTGACAAAAGCATATAATCGAATATTTCTAAAAAAGGTAAAAGCAATAGGTCACAGTTTTTATTAAAAAAAAAAAAATCTCTAAAAATTAAACTTTTGCTTACGCACCTCAAAAGTATTCTATTAAAAAAAAATCAATCTAAACGTGTTTCTAAGAAAATAGAAATAGAAATATCGCACAAGTTTTATAAGAAAAGCATATTTAGAAATCAAAAATGTTATTTTGATTTCTAATTCTATTTTTACGCTGCAAAAGCACTTTCTTAAAAAATCATTTCAAACGGGGTTTTCAAAAATCAAGTGCAGTAACTACAATGAATTGGGATTATACTATTAGGGTATACTCATCACTCACCTGATATACCAGTGTCATAGCCAAAGATGACACCTCCCATGCCAGCCATCATACAAGATAAGATAACAAAGACAGTTATCTTCCCATTATGATCTCCACCTTGGCTTGTCACAGCAAACCCACCAGCCATTGCTTTTGTTTTAATAAGCTTGCACAGTTCAGAAGGAGGGAAACACAGAGTTCATATATAGGCTGCAGAAAAGAGCACAAAAGAGCAATTCGTTATGAACAAGTACTCTCTCTGTTACTTTGCCAGCTTTTTTTGCCCATATGGCTTATTATTAAATAGATTTAGTGCGGTGGGATCCTGTCTTGACAGTTCCGAAGATGACTGGCTAGTCCTCTCTCATCATTAGTGGAGAATAATTTTATCGTCTTAAATTTGGTGACAACAACGTAAACCGCCAACATATATGCCGAGAATATTTTCTTGCGCTTGAACATTGGTGATGAGGACAGATCTTCAGCCAAGAACATGTTCTTTCTGTCTTTCTTTGACTGGCATGATACATGTGACTGTAGACTTATATTTTTTATATTTGAACACCAATATTTAATATTACATGAAATATTAACTAATTTAATTTAAGATGGTTAAGATAACAAAGATAGTAAAACTTTTGTTACTAAATTTTAACACAATTATATTCACATAGTTTAAACTCAAAACTTTTAATGAAACTAAAATAATCTATGTTAGTTGATCTACACACACTTGATGGTGGTGATATATTTATAGATCAGTGCTTGTTGATAGTGGGGTTAAGCTAATGAGAGCATTTAATGAAGGGTTTATTTTCTTTCATTCAAAAGGAACGTTGACAACTTTGTTCGTTCCTTTTAAGGTCGTAACTTAGGTTTAATTGGCTTCAAATATTAATGGCCTTTTTTGGTGCAAAATTAATGGTTTTAAATATATGAAAATCTTTTCTTAATATGAATCATATACTAACAAGTACAAACAGAGATCTATTCATACTGTAGGATTTTAGCAAGAACTCATAACTAAAATGACTTATTCTAATTCCTCTAAGAGGGGATATGTTAGGACTAAGCATTTAAATATTAAATATAATATAAAATAAGTCTTAAATTTTCTCTTAACAACTTAAATTTTTAAATTAAATCAGTTTTTGAATATGACATTAAAACCTTTATGTCAAAGGAATATAGGCTTATGTTGCTTTACACTTTAAGCCTAAAAGAGTTTTTATGTGCAAAACATGTTAGATATAAATATAAAATCAATAATGAACATTCTTATAAGGCTTAAGCTTTTAGAATAAATTAGTTTTTAACTTATTTTGAATATAAAATAAGTTATAGAGGCTGTTCTAGCTCAACTAGAACTAACTTAACAAAAAATTTTGAATTTAAATCTTAAGTGAAGATTTGGTAGAGAAAGTTTTACAACCTTTGTGATTATACTTGTTTTGAATCTAAATTAATCACTACCTAATTTAATATCGGATGCTAGATGGTTTTTACCGATAAAAGTGGAGTAACTTCAACCCCTTATCTAATCAGGACAGGTTCACCCAAATTTTAATGTTATTGTGAAGATATATATCAAAATATTGAGTTTATGTGACAATAAGTACAATTAATTCTTTATAAAATTAAAGCACTGGAACGTTATGTGCTAAAAGAGTATTAAAAATCTATTAAAATTTTATGAACATTCTTTGACTATAATGTTAAGTTTGAATTCTATCAATTATTTTAATATTTGAATAACACTAAATAATTTGGTTTTTAAGATCTCCATGATAATACTAAAATTACACTACAAATCTCACTAAAAAAAATTGGAGAAAAACATTACCCCTCGGGGGATGTGCATGAATATTTTAAGGCAGAAGCTTTTGCAGGGTATTTATGCTTTGAAGAGTTTATCTCTAAAGATAAGCTTTCACAACCAAGAGACGTGGAGAGACGAAAGTTGAATATTATAACAAGAGTTCCGATTCCATTTTTGCTTGAAGTCTAAGCAACCTCTTTTAGCAAATTAATTTAATGAACCTCCAACCTCGTAGGGATAACTCACCTTGCTCTCATCGTCGATCTTTCACATATGTTGCTGCCATGTCTTCTCCATTTGCTCAATGGGCACTTTCACAGTCTCCGGCGAGAAATAGTAAATATAGCTGCCAACACCACCGGCCAAGCCGAAGAGAAGAAGAAAATCTCAGCCTTACGGAGGCAAAGCATAAAAATAAAAGGACAAATTAAGTTCACTGCTAGGGTTATGCTTTGCCCATTGAGCAAATGGAAAAAATATAGCAGCACATCCGTTTTTTTCTACGAATCACCGGTGTTTGATGGCTAATTTAATTTAAACAACAGGATAATAAAAGTGACAAAAAAATTTTTACTAAATTTTAACTAAATAAAAATAGTATCACAAAAATATTAAAATTTTCTTTATCAAATATTAATCAGGTGAAATTAAAATAATTTTTATATCAATTAATCAACTTTGCTTTGGTTGCACGTCTATTTTTTAGAAAAAGAATGTTCAGAGATGCGAAGGAAGAATAGGAAGGATGAGCAATTTGTGTTGGCGGTCCACGGCGGCAGTGCTGGTGGGCCGCGGTGGTTGGAGGAGTACTAGATGGTGGAAGAACTGGGGAGATTGGGGGAGAAGGAGAGAGAGTGAGTATAGTGACTTGAAAAATTTAGTAAAGAAAATAATTTGAAATTGATATTTTAGGTACAGTCAAAAAGCATATGATATTCTACAAATGTCTCATTCAAGGACACTGATCTGATTGCTTTCAAGTTTGATTTATTATGTAAACTATTTCAAAAACAGAACGGCATATATTTTTATCATTTGTTTATGTGAATTTTTTCATTTTTTATATTATATATATAAATTTATAATTGTATATATTATATATATTATTTTTATATATGTATTTAATTTAGTTTTAAACTTATCCAATTATTTATTATGTCCAAATAACTCTTTGTCTATATTAGAACATGATATTGTTCGGATTCATTTGATTTTTTTTTTTTCAGTTTTGGGATAATAATATTGCTGGTTAATTCAATAAAGATTTCCTCTTTACTCGATATTTTTTTAAAAATTCACAATATTTTGGTGACAATATGAAATTAAAAGTTAATTTTCATTCTTTATTAGTGTTTGAGCAATTGTAATTTTAATAATTACAAATAAATTATTTTTGTCTAAACACAAGCTATTCAAACCAACCGAACTAGAACTAAACTGTATTTGTATAGTTTTAATTTTTTTTTTTGAAATTTTAAATATTTGAATTAAATCACATTATAAATTATTAAATAGTTTGAATTGAATTTTTTTAATAATTAAACCAAACTTTCAAAAAAATTAAAATTAATGGTGTATCATCAAATAAAGGTTTAGAGTGGTGTGAACTTTTTTGCTTTTCAAAAATACCCTTCTCATCTCTTGTCCTTGTTTTCTCTCGAAGAATCATATACAGTTTGTAAGTGCAAACAGAAATTTATTCATAAGGGAGAACCTATAGTTAAAATCTATATTTCTTCTAAGAAGGTTACTTTATGGTTTTTTTTTTTTAATGTACTATAATAGTACTCTTTTAGACAATATATAATTAAAAATTAATTCATTTTGAGGCAAAAAAAATTATTAAAATAAATATAATTTATTTTAACAAAGTCTTTTTGGTACATATGTTGTTACATTGTATTAGTTACTTACTTTATTTCTTATTTAATTTGGTGAGTTGTTCTTAGTATAATTGCAAATATCTCCAAAATGGAGCATTTAACACAAAGTACAATTAATTTTTATAAAATTCAAACATAAAATTATGTGTTTATTCAGATTAAAAACAAAATTTTATTTAAATTTTGTAAATACTTTCACATCATGGTAAAATAAAATTTGGATCTTTACCATTGAATCAATGGTTAATTCCTATAATAATTCAATGACACTAAAATTAATTCTTTAAAATTTTTATATAATAATACTATAAATAAATCTTCCCAAATGCTACCTAAAAGGTTAAAACTTCCGTAAGGAGAAGCATTATCCCTACTAGGCCTATAGCTTCACTATTTTGAGACGGAATCTTTCACTGTTCATTTATGCTCTGAATGGTTCATCGAGTGGTTGAGATTTCACGACCAAGAAACGTGGAGAAGCGAAGTTGAATATTTTGGGGGTTCCCATTCCTTTATAAATTATATACTTTGCCTGCTTTAATTGTGGTCCTGACAAGAGTGTTTGGGATTAGGGCATTTCGGTTTTCTCATGTAACATATATATATATATATATATATATGATTTACTTATTTCAAGAGTTAATTTTTTTTTTTACTTATGTTTTTTATAATTTTTTATAAAATATAAATTTTGTAAATCAATCTTTTATAATAGATCATACTTAAAAATAAATTTAACAATTTCTAATATTAGGACCATGAATTCACTTTTTTTTCTTACATATCCCCTGTTACAAGCATATGTATTTTAAAAATTATCACAAACCCTGAATCTTAATTTTATAAAATTTAAGTCTGTGTTTGATATTTTATCGTATAACTTTATTTTAATGAATAAAAAAAATTAAATTATAAGTAAAAATTTCATTTATGTTAAATATTTAAATATTTTAAATTTATAAAAAAATTTGACATAAATAATCAATATCACAACATAACATAATTCAATACTCGAATCGATAAAAATTATCTTCTAAAAAAATTATTAAAAGGAATAAGTATAAAAAACTTGGTCCTTATCTTTTGTCAAAATAACTTATGGAGAGTCAAAGATGCCTCTCTAGAGTCTATATTAGTGGAGAATAGTTTTATATCCTTGAAAATTGGTGTTTTCAAACTTTTTTGTCAAAAGATTAGAGCTTTGAATCTTAGCTGAATGGTTTTAATTTGTCTTTTCAAACACAAAGTTGAATATTGAACTTTCTACCTCCCTTTTTCAATCTCATTTCTTTTAGCTTTTGCGGTTAGCCAAGAGTAATAGAACCAAAATGCTTTTTTTTTTTTTTTTTCTCTTTTTAAAAAGTTTAAGACAATTAAATTTGTTGGTTAGAAATTTAAAAATGATTAAAAATAGCTAATGGTGAGAGCATATATGGGCCCACTTCATTTAGTTAGGAAGTTAATGTGACTAGTTACAAAATTTATTACTAAATGGTACATAAATACACCTCTTAATGTAATTATTATCAAGTTAATGAAAAGTTCATTTTTTTCCTCTAAGCTCTTTGTCTATTGCTAATGGCCTTCACCATATTCAATAAATTGGGCCAGTCAAACCAACTTGATCTGTAAATTTATTCCATCTATCTAAATATTTATTTTGTGTAAAAGAAAATAAAGTAAAAAAAATAATAATAAAACAGCTGACGTTATCATATATATATATATATATATATATATATATATATATATATATATATATATATATATATATAGATATGGAAGTAAATTTGTTGCCCATTTGATATTTTATATGATGTAACGTTTATCATGATTGTTTAATTAAATGGAATCACCTATTATATAAAATTATTTTATTATTTTAAACTAATCATGATGTATGAGATAGCATTTGAGATAAACAGACAAATTTTTTTCCCATATAATAAATTACATTACTAAGGCCTTGGTTAGTTTTTGAGTTTTGAGTCCTAAAAATTTTTAAAATATTTTAAAACTGAAATCAGATTTTAATTTTATAATTTTAATCTCATAGTTTGTAATTTTAGACAAAATATTTATTTGGAGAACGTTTTATGGATAGCAAAAAGTAAAAAATAGTGTGGTCAAATTTTTACAACTAAAAACTAAAATTAGAAACCATTATTTTGGTTTTGAAAATTAAGCTAAAATGGTTTCAAAACTATTTAAAAATCAAAATTTACGACAGTTTTGCCGAAATACATTTTGTTTTAAAATTTGTGCTTGAAAACTAAAAACTTATAACCACTTTCAAGAGGCCCTAACCTAATATCGGAGTGGACTGTCTTACCTAATTCAACCGTCACTTACACTATTTTAAAAACCGGACCAACCCGGTTGAACTAAGAACCAGCCATCCTAGTTTGGTTCATGGCAACAAACCATTTCTACAATTCACCCGGTTAACTTCCAGTTTAATATGGTTAAACCAGATTGAGCCGGACGGTTTTTGGCTGGTTCAACCGAGTACTGGAGCAAAATCCTTAAAAATGGTCGTGGAGGAATCTAAACCTCAGTTAACAAGATTAAAGCCTATCTTTAACCAACTAAGCTAAAATAACACCTCGTGAAAGATACGAATATATATTATACTTAAACAATATTTTAAAAAATAATTTATAAGAATATTATAATATGAGCAGTCTAAGTCATATTTAGTGTATGAAATAAAATATATGTCTTGATAATATTTTTATAAACCTTGACAATACTCATAAAATTTATTTTGGATATGTAATCTTAAAAGTTTGTTCCATATCAATTAAATATATATTATATTTTGTTAGATTATAACTTACGTGTAGTCCATTATAGGGCCATAACTAAGGTGTCAATCCAAGATTTAGACACGAAAATGATCAACTGAATTAATCATATCCATTTTGAATCTTTGTCATTGATATCTTATATTTTAGATTTATATTTTAAAAAAAAAATTGAGTTAAATCTTTAAAAATCACTAAAGTTAAAATAAACTTTAAAACTTGAAAGATGCTTATACTTACAATATTCATTAAAAAGATTATCACATTAAAATCTTTAACTTATATTTTTTGTAGAATAAGGTTCTCGTATTACAAATTAAACTAATTTTTATTAGTTTAAGTTTAAGATTTATAATCAAATGATATATAGTTAAGAGGTATTAATTTTTTTTTGACTAATTAAATGTTCAAACTTAAAACTATATCCAAATTTAAAAGATAATAAATTCTAAACAACTAGTTAATGGAATTTCAATAGGGCTTTTTGGCTTTACAGACGGTTTGGTACAAAGATTTGTTAAGAGAGGTATGGAAAAAGGAATAAGAGTAGGAAAAGGAAAAGGAATATTAAAGAATCTTGTATATAAAATGGTATTTGATATGACATGGAAAGAGTATAAATTGATTGGTGTAAGTGAAAACTCTTTTTTACCCCCCTCACACTAATCTTATAGACAATTATTCCCTGACACTTTAAATTTATCAATTTAAATTTTGAAACTTCAAACGTTTATCAAATCGAACCCTCTGTTCACCTCCATCACTGCTCACTAACGGTTTTCGCTTACATGGCACGTTAAGCAATGACGTGGCCGTTAGTGAGTGACGTGACCAATAGGACTCATCTGATGTGGCAAAACACAGCTGTGGATGTGGCCAGAGCTGACATGGCATGTTATTGAAACAACAAGCAGCTGATGGGTCAAGCAATCTGACCCGAAACCCCACCGTCACTGCATCGCACACACACCAATGGAAACTGACATCCCTCCTTGTTTGCTTCGCCCTCAAAGATTCTTGGCAGACTACATCACTGCCTTTCGTTTTCCTCTCGCCGCCATTGTTGGATCCCCTTTCCAGCCACAAATCCTTTCTCTTTCTCTCCAAACATCAAGTTTGAAGATTCACGAAACAAAACACATAGAACCATAACAACCCTTGAGGTTCAAATTAGCATACACCAAGAAAGAAAGCATGGTTCTCATCCAAAGAATGCTCAGAAAAAATAAAATAAACACAAGCAACCCTAGAAACGTTTTCTGGCCAAAAAAAATCAGAAAACTAAAAAGGTTAGAGTTTTAGTGAGATAATAAATAAATTCTAGTGAAACCAAGGAGCAATCCCTACAAGAAAAATTTGGATTTTTTTACCACAAGAGAGCAAGGAAACAACAAGCAACGTTGCGTTTTTGGAGCATGAAACTGCACCCACGGCTGCGTTTGGAGCAGCTCTCGCCACATCACTCACTTCCCCTTGGCCATATCACCCATTAACGGCCACGTTAACATTTAACGTGTCACGTAAACGAAAACTGTTAGTAGGCAGTGACAGAGATGAACGGAGGGTTCGATTTGGTAAACATTTGAAGTCACAGGATTTAAATTGAGAAATTTAAAGTCTCAAAGGGATAATTGTTTACGAGATTAGTATGAGAGTGATAAAAAAGGGTTTTCTCTTACACCAATCAATTTATACTCTTTCCATGTCATATCAAATACCATTTTATATACAAGATTCTTTAATATTCCTTTTCCATTTCCTACTCTTATTCCTTTTTCCATACCTCTCTTAACAAATCTTTGTACCAAACCGGCTATAAAGCCAAACAGCCCTATTGAAATTCCATTAACTAGTTGTTTAGAATTTATTATCTTTTAAATTTGGATATAGTTTTAAGTTTGAACACTTAATTAGTCAAAAAAAAATTTTAATACCTCTTAACTATATATCATTTGATTATAAATCTTAAACTTAAACTAATAAAAAGTAGTTTAATTAGTAATACGAGAACCTTATTCTACAAAATATAAATTAACGATTTTGATGTGATAATCTTTTTAATGAATATCGTAAGTATAAGCATCTTTCAAGTTTTAAAGTTTATTTTAACTTTAGTGATTTTTAAAGATTTAACTCAATTTTTAAAAAAAATATAAATCTTCAATATAAGATATCAATGTCAAAGATTCAAAATAGATATGATTAATTCAGTTGATCATTTTCGTGTCTAAATATTGGATTGACGCCTTAGTTGTGGCCCTATAATGGACTACAAGATTAAAGCCCATCTTTAACCAACTAAGCTACAATAAAACCTCGTGAAAGATATGAATATTTTTTTATACTTAAACAATAGTTTAAAAAATAATTTATAAGAATAATATAATATGAGCAGTCTAAGTCGTATTTAGTGCATGAAATAAAATATATATGTCTTGATAATATTTTTATGAACCTTGATAATACTCAAAATGTATTTTGGATATTTAATCTTAAAAGTTTTTTCCATATCAATTAAATATATATTATATTTTGTTGGATTATTACTTACGTGTATATGTTATATTAGTTGAATTTATCTTATATATAATTTTATTTTTATGTTGTATATTTTTATTTTAAAAATTATGAAACAATGAATCGGTGACTCGATGACTTTTCCAAATTAACGTCTAATCTAATTTTTAAAATACTGATTGTTTATACTTATTTTAATAATTTTTCACTTTCCTTTATAATTCTCATAATTATCCACTTTAATAATACAATTCTATAAAATTTATTAAATGAATCTCATATATATTTTATTTTTGTAATCAATTATACAACTCTGAGCTTACTTTTTACCCATCTGGATCTGTCACAACCAACAGGAAAAGATGACATTTATAGTTCCTGTTGCATCGTACGGGTGTCAATCTAGTAAACTACCATAGTCAGTGAGATTTCAAATTGGCCTTTTACGTTGGCCCTATGGTGTCTATGTCTTCACCATTTCCTTGTCTTTCTAAAATGCTTTCTAGATAGGAATATTACATATTCTAGTGGCACCGAAAGCTCAAGAATATCACCATAAACCCATCAAAACAAGAATATATATATATATATATATATATATATATATATATATATATATATATATATATATATATATATATATATATATATATCACTTTAGAGAATTAAATAATTCCATTATAGGGCCATAACTAAGATGTCAATCCAAGATTTAGACACGAAAATGATAAACTGAATTAATCATATCCATTTTGAATCTTTGACATTGATATCTTATATTTAAGATTTATATTTTTTTAAAAAAATTGAGTTAAATCTTTAAAAATTATTAAAGTTAAAATAAACTTTAAAACTTAAAATATGCTTATACTTATAATATTCATAAAAAAGATTATCGCATTAAAATCTTTAACTTACATTTTTGTAGAATACGATTCTTATATTATTAATTAGACTAATTTTTATTAGCTTAAGTTTAAGGTTTATAATCAAATGATATATAGTTAAGATGTATTAAAAAAAATTTTGACTAATTAAGTGTTCAAACTTAAAACTATATCCAAATTTAAAAGATAATAAATTCTAAACAACTAGTTAATGGAATTTCAATAGGGCTGTTTGGCTTTACAGCCGGTTTGGTACAAGGATTTGTTAAGAGAGGTATGGAAAAAGGAATAAGAGTAGGAAATGGAAAAGGAATATTAAAGAATCTTGTATGTAAAATGGTATTTGATATGACATGGAAAGAGTATAAATTGATTGGCATAATTTTGTTTAGTATGACTAAAATTTGAAAAAATAAGAGAATAAATAAATGTAATTGCTAAAATGCTCTTGATAATTAAATATATTTATTAAAATAAAATACATTTAAATAAATGTATTTAATAGATGAATTATTTTTATTTATAAATATAAATATATTGAAATAAAATTAAAAACACAAAAAAAACAAAAAAGTAAAGCTTGGTCGTCCTCCATGGTAGTTCATCGGCTTCGGTCTGGTTGGCCGACGAAGCCAGTCGTTGCCGACAAGGGAGGCTACCGTCTAGTTCGTCGCCGGCGAGGGAGGCTGAAGACAGATCTGTCTAGTTCATTGTTGTCTAATCGTCTGCAAGCTTCCATGAATTTCCCGTTTGATACAGTACACGATTCACAAACCCAGAAGCTTGCGGACAGCAAAGACAGAAGCTCACCGGCAGTAGAGGAGCAGCTCCACAAACGGCTGAGGGACGATGAAAATACACAGTGGAGCTAAGGGCAAGAATGTCTCAAATCTTGGACTCCATGGAATTGGCTAGGATTCTATAGGGGGTGTGGAAGAATTCAGATTGTTTCAAAATGGATGAATTTGAATTGCTGAGCAATTTGAATTCCATATATTTTTACCAACCAATCGTGTTTCATCAATCAATGGCCTTCTCCATGAGCTCCACTTGACAGCAATTGTGACTGTCAATATGCCATCACAGCACACATAAAACGCAATCGTTTAGTTCCTAATTTTCTACATGCTGTGAATGAATAATAAAGATTAAAGAAAGTTGTTCAATCATTACCTAACAAGTCCGAGAGTATAATTAAAATTTAAATCTAATATTATGTCAATTATAAAAGTATAATTATAAAAGTTTAAGTCTGTTAATAATTTGTATATTTATTGGGTTACACTTATATTTAGTGGACTCTAATTAATGGGTCATAATATTAGATTAATTATTTACGAGTAAATTAATACAGTAACTTATTAGGGTTATCATGAAAGGATTTTAATCTCTACTACAAATACAAGTGTTATTGCTTATTAATTAACACATTTATAACTTTGTGTATTATGGTTAAGAGATTATAACTGCTCTCTAAGAATAAGTCTTTCTCATTCTCTATTCACATGAAATCTTTTATTTCAAGTAATTTTAAACTTTTTATTTCTTTAATACATGTTATAAATTTCTTACTATGTGTGTATAATTATTATGCTAATTCTTTCAAAAACTACATAGATAGTAGAGTCTACATGTGTGTAAAAATTATGTGAATAATACTAAATTCCAAAAGAAGTATTACCATGGAACTTTCCCAAATTAATAAATTAATCTTAAAATAGCTTTCAAATAATAACTGGGCGCAAGCAGATTGACAGTGAACAGGCATTCCAATAATTAACTGGGTGCATACAAAATTATGACAGAATGAGTAAAGAGTACAAATGACATTAGTGCTCATTTTTTCTTGAGTCACAAATTGGTGTAGAAATTAAAAAAGAATAGCACATGATGGTGATTGATGGTGCCTGTGCTCAAACACAATGATCAAGTTATGTATCATTGGCAGAAAATGATGTATTTATGTATCAAGAAAACGGTGAGGCTAGAGAGTAAGAGTAACTCATTAACCTAGATGTGTTCAATTGTGTGTTAATTCATAGGTCTCCTAGCTTGAGGCATAACAATTGGTAAAAATCATAATAATGTCCATACTCTCTTCAAAATAATAGCAGCTTCATAGTTTTCAACCCAATTATATGAAGAAGATGAAAATGGTAGATTGAACAAATTAATGCAATTAGGATAGACTCAACAAAAGCAAACCAAAAGAAAAGAAAAGGGAAAGAAAGACACTTAAGTCTCTCTATGTTCATTGAGCTGTTTTATCACCCAAAACGTAAGAGCATGGATTTCAAAATTGATATCAGATCTCATTTACAAATTTATAAAGTAATGAACTTACCAACAAAATAACATAAGAACTAATGAATGCATTGAACTTCCATGGGCTGAAAAGGGAGAGAGGAAGTCTGGTGTAAAGTCAAGGCACGGAGTCATTGCTTGGACTTGAGTAATGGCATGTATTTTGAACTGTGTAACAAGAAAGAAATGTAAAAGCAAAGGGACTAGGATTTTCTACCATCGGACAGCAATGATTGATAGAGTAATATTGAATCAATTAAAGTCGTTGATTTTAAATTTAATAGTTCAAATTTTATCATCTATAAAAAATGAATCTTTCAAAAAAAAAAATCTTCAAAAATTATAAATTTATTTAATATACATAATAAAATTTAGATCATTAAATTTAAAATCAATGATTTAAATTCATCAATGTTACTATCTTTCAAAAAAAAAAAATTTCAAAAATTATAAATTTATCTAATATACATAATAAAATTTAGATCATTAAATTTAAAATCAATTATTTAAATTCATCAATGTTACTCTACCATTCCGGCTTAAACCTATTGAATACAGAACATACACAGAAACCATACGAATACAGAACATACACAAAACATATAAAGGTTGCACACTTCATCAGAAATTGGATTTCGGAAGCTGTCAACGTCAGGGTGACTCTGTATTTGGATTCCTCGGACCAATTCATGGAGAATGAAGACGCCGGCTTTGTATATAATTATATATACTAAGCTTCTTAGTTGGCTTTTTGTTTGTTTACAGCAACTTAATGCCATTTGTTTCATTGTTCATATCGAGCCATACACCTTCATTGATATACATACATTCGGCGTCGTCTAAAAGTGCTGCAATATATAATCTTGAAGCTGCTTAAGTGAAGAGCAAAAATGGCACCCAAAGAATTAGAAGATCAAAACCTTGTGAAGCTCGAGTCAGCATGCTCCGACTTGAAAGCCCTCATTGGAGCTTCCGAGAAAATGGAGGAAAAGCTGGGAAAGATGGAGACAAGGTTTGATCTTCTCGAGGGAAGTCTGTCGACAGCATCTAGAAGAGTGGCTCCTTTGCAGTCTCTGGCCATGTCCATGAAAGCCCTTGATACCAGAATCAACAGAGCTGTTTCTCCTGCTCTTGCACTTCTTGACAGCTTCAAGCTCTTTGAATCTCGCCAACATAAACTCATGGACCTCTCGTCCAAGTTATCAGCAGAGAAGACGCCGGAAATACGGTTCATCAAGTTGATCCATTACATGGATTGCGTCGATGAGCTTAACGAGGCCATTGATTCGTTAAGTCAAGAGGGCGAGCCTGTGATTCAGAAGCTTCAAGAGGTGGTAGAGTTTATAAGTCGAACTAAGGCAGCGGATCAATACAGGACAGAGAGGTTAAGAGAGACCCTTATCACTCTCAAGGCACTCTATGAAACAGAGGTGGATGCCATGAGGTTTGAGGGTTTGCTTGATGAGGCTTTGCTCCACATCCAGGACGAGTTTGAGAGTCTATTACAGAACCTGAGGCATGAAAACATAACAGATTTGTCGGATGACAACGATGATCTTGTTGACTCTGGCTTGGGCTTGGGCTCAGAGCTAGAACTTACAGTGCTGAGACGAATTACAGAGACTCTTGCTGCCAATGATTGTTTGGACATATGTATTGATATCTACGTCAAGGTAAAAAGCTTGATCATCATATTATTCCCACGTCTTTAAAAAATGTATTGAAGTGATTTTATTTTTATAGAAAGTCTTTAAAAAATATTTTTATCCCTTCGTCAATTTTTTTTTAAAAAATTATATTTTAAATTAAATAAAATGAATTATTATATTTTTTTAATTAATAAAAAATATATTTTATTAAAATAATTTTACTTGTACAAAAAATCCTTGAAAAGTATTTTTTTTGTTTCTCAATTTAAAAAAAAAAAACTTTCATATTTCATATTAAACAAAATAAACTCTCATATTTTTTTTAAAATCAAGAACAAAAAAATAAATTTTATTGAAATAATTTTTATCTAGGTTCTTGAAAAATATATATTTGTCTTTGGCATTATTAATTCTTAAAAAATCTTCATATTTTAAATGAAATAAAATGAATTCGTATTCTTTTCAAAGTTAAGAAAAAAAATTATATATATATTATCTATACTAGAGGTACTAACCAATGAGAGTTCTTTTGTCAAAAGAAAATCCTTTATAAAATTGAAGGAGTTTTTCTCCATCTATGTATGATGTTAATCATTTTCTGATATGATTGGTAATGGTTTAATAGGTGAGATACAGAAGGGCTGCCAAAGCGCTAATGAGGCTGAACCCAGATTACTTGAGAACATATACCCCCGAAGGAATCGATGAAATGGAGTGGGATACCTTGGAGACAGCAATAACGCTTTGGATTCGACACTTCGAGGTTGCTGTAAAGAAAGTTCTTTTCGCAGAAAAGAAACTTTGCAACCAAGTTTTGGGTACAATCATGGAAGGACTAGTCTGGCCAGAATGCTTCATCAAAATATCTGATAAAATCATGGCGGTCTTCTTTCGATTCGGAGAAGGAGTTGCCAGAAGCAGCAAAGAGCCGCAGAAGTTGTTCAAACTATTGGACATGTTTGAATCCATGGAAAAACTCAAACCCGAATTCTCAGAAATCTTTGACGGCGAAGCCGGAATCGATATCTACACGCGGTACCGAGAGCTGGAAAAGCTCCTAATTGATGCATCGAGCAAAGTATTCTGGGAATTCGGCCTGCAAATAGAAGGAAATTCTGATGGGCTTCAAAGTCTACAAGATGGCTCGGTTCCCAAACTCGTCAGATACGCCATTAATTACCTCAAGTACCTAGCTACGGACAATTACAGAGCAGCCATGGCTAAAGCTCTCCGAACAGAGCAGATATGGAAATCAGGGATAGGGATATCATCGAAACCTGATACAGACGAGAATTTACTCAAGGACGCCATTTCCAACGTCATGGAAGCCCTTCAGAGAAACATTGAGTCTAAACGCAGCCGTTGCAAGGATAAAATTTTGACCCATATATTCGGAATGAATACATACTGGTACATCTATATGAGGACGAAGAACACAGAGTTCGGTGGGCTATTGGGCGAGCAGTACATGAAAAACAAGTACAAGGTTGTCGCAGAGGAATCGGCTTACATGTATCAGAAGTACGCTTGGGGAGTTTTGGTGAAGATTTTGGATATGGAGGATTCGAAAAAACCTGGGAAGGAAACCATAGTTACAGAGAAGATCGAAACTTTCTTCAAGGGTTTGGATGAAATCTCCCAGATGCACAAAGGGTATTATAGTATACCGGATTTGGATTTGAGGGAACAGATCAAAGAAGCGACTTTAAACCTTTTGGTGCCCGCTTACGCAGAGTTCTTGGAATCCTACTCAGGACTGTTGAAGGGGAAATCGTATCCCAGCCCTCAAAGGTTGCAAGGGATAGTGATCCAGGTTTTTGACGGTGGTGATGCCAAGTTGAAGCGCCGAAGTTCCAACGATCGCATGGTTCCTCGTACCTCCAGGTCTCTCGAGGGAGAGATCAACGATTTTCGACGGTCCAAATCACACACTGAAGATTTTTGATCCTTCGTAGTTCGTTGGGCTTCCACTGCATATGTAATTAAAACCGGATTTGGCTTTTTTTAAAAAATAGATAAATAATCACGATTTATTTTTATAAAATATTATCTTATAATATATATTTGTAAAGTAAATTAACTAAAAAAATCAGATCTAATTGAAAGCCCTCATGTTTGTTCAGTCTTGGAGATAATTTTTTTTTTTTTAATTTTTGCATGAGTAGATAAATCTTGTTTTCTTAAACTACTTAAATTACAAGTGGAGGAAAATTTTCAAGTAAAAAACTACTTAAAGAAGCTAATAGACGATAACTGTTGTGATAATTCATAGCATAGTATATAGTATATACATGTAAAAACTTTTAGAGACAATACTATAAAAAAATAAAAAGAAATTTTAGAGAATTTTTTATTTATTTATTGTGCATCATTCATTTATAGTGATAGTGAAGTCCCTGCACGTGGTCTCGGCAAAATTGCAAATGTTCTATCTGCTTTTTAACTCAAAACTACCTATCGTTTTCACTTTTCGCAATGTTAAACGACGACGCGTTATTAAAAACTCCATAGTTCATTTTGCCCTCTTAATCCAAATTCGAATTAATCTGCTTAGACCGCTAAACTAAATCATATTAAATTCAAACTAATATGATTATATTTAATTTGATTTGGATTTTAAAACTTTTCTGTGATTCGATTTGCAATTTAACTTTTTCAAAATTAATTAATTAATTATATATATATATATATATATATATATATATTTGTATGTAAATTTTATACACGTAATTACATTTTAAACTGAAAAAAACATAGAAGCTTCATCAGCAAAAATGATTTTTTTTTTTATTTTTTTACCAAATCTCTAACCAAAATACTAACAACTAAAAAAAATTAAGCTTAAGTGTCAAATTGCTTGACTTTATTTGTAAAATTGCTTTCATATCATATAATGAATTATTTTTGAATTGTGATTTAGATATATTTATTTTAATGTTTCATATAAATACGACTTAAAAGTTTGTAACTTTTGTATACTAAATTATTCTAATTTAAATTCTTATTTTGCTAACACTTCATGGCATGGATGATTATCTTATTTTTTTATTTATTAAATTATTTAATAATTTCATAAACTGATTATATTATGTGTTAACATAAAATTTCGATAATTGCACTTCAATAATTATAACTCATAGCGTAATAGTTGGGAATCATCCCAAAATTTAAAAAAATAAATAAATTTTAGTTGAATTTTCCCATATCAACATCTCACTTGTGGTAGCAAATTATGAGTAGAAAATTATAGAAAATGAATTGCAGATTTGGTCACTAAGAATAAACAATTAAAAGGTGAATTTTTTATAATGCTAATCAATCATTTGCAAACTAAGAATCATAAACTACTGTGTCTTGACCATTGCGTTATCTTCTTAAAATGCTTTCTAGATAGGAATATTACATATTTATTGGCACCGAAAGCTCAAACCCATCAAAACAAGAAAAAAAAAAAAGAATATGACTATAGAGAATTAAATAATTCCATTATAGGGCCATAACTAAATGTCAATTCAAGATTTACCCACGAAAATTATCACATTAATTAATCATATCATTTTGAATCTTTGATGTTGATATCTTATATTTAAGATTTATTTTTTTAAAAAAAGTTTGAGTTAAACCTTTAAAAATTATCAAAGTCAAAAGTAAACTTTAAGGCGTAAAAGGATGTTTATACTTACAAATTATTCATAAAAATAATTATTATATCGACAATAAAACTTTGACTCGTATTTTCGTAAGATTAGATTTTCCTATTACTAATTAAACTAATTTTTATTGACTTATATTTAAGATTTATAATCAAATGAAATATAACTAAGAGGTATTTAAATTATTTTTGACGAATTATGTGTTTCAACCTAAAACTATATCCAAATTTAAGAACATAAAAAATTATAAACTACTAGTTAATGGAATTTCAATAGGGCTGGAATGTTTAAAAAGGATTTGGGAGTATTATAAAAAAATTCTCAAAGTTTTTACCCTCCTAGATTAATACTTTTAAATAAGAAGAAAGTTTAGATATACATAGACAAAAAAATTATTTTGATTTCTCTTAAATTCAAGTTATCATAAAAATAATTCTTTTTAAGTTGGTTATTCTAAAATAGTCCTTTTTAGATATAAAATAATTATAAAATGATTCGTTTTTTATAAGATCGTTAAGTTTATACTAACGTGGCTTTTAATTTTCACAATTGGATAGTTTTAAATAATAGACATACTTATTAAACTAGTTGAGTTAACTTAATACTTTACTTTTTTAAAAATTTCTAAATTTTTTCTTAGCTTAAATTCCTAAAATTCACAATTTTCTTCCTATATTTTAAAGAGAAAAGTTTAAACCCCAAATACATTCTCTATCGTTGTGTCTTGTTATCTTCGAAGAGAAATCTTCTATACTATGTTGAAACTACAAATAGGGAGACTCAATGGTTCCCTTGTTATTCCTGCAGCAAAGCTACGAGTCTTCTTGTAGTAATGTGGGTAATGATGTTAATTAGGCAATGGGGATTACTGAGCAATGAGTTTTGGCTCTTCATCTTCAAAAGCCCCACAAGTTCTCAGCTTCTTCCTTCAATTTTCTCTAGGATTTTTCCTCTGTAATATATTAAAATATATACTATATTTTAATATTTCATTATCATAAGTGCTACAATTAATTTGATTTATTTAACCTACAATTTGTTTTTCTTCAAAATATATACATGTTTTTTTTTTTTAAAAAAAATTCTTTTTGCCTCCTCACACTATCAATAATTTCAAAAAGAACCTTAACGTTTTAAACTAGATAAAATGACCCCTCACATTTAAGTCAAGAATAAAAACAAATCTTATTAATATATTTTTTGTTTGTATGAAAGTTTTAAGTTTAAAATGTGATGGTTCATTTTGTTCAGCTTAAAATATAAAAGTTTTTTTTTAAATTAATAATAGTGTGAAAAAAAAAAATTTATACTGACCTATTGACTCTACTCAACCCTACAAATCTCATGTTGGGTTGGGTTGGATTGGATTGTAAAATATTTTTCTCAAACTCAACCCAATTTGTTTTGTATAGGTTGGATAAAAAAATGTGCTTGACCTTGCCCACTATTCTTTTCAAACACCCTTTTCTTTTTCTTATTTTTAAAATACTCTCCCGAGTCCTCTTACTGTCCCCCAATTACTCTTACACGCTCCATTGGAACCCATCTCTCAGTCTCATCCCTCATTGTTTCTCTCTCTTCCCCATCCGATGGCACCCTTTCCCTCACTATGTCCAAGGGTGTGTGACTATATGTATGTGTTTTCTTGACTACAAATTTTTAAAATTCATATTATAGAGTGGTTCAATCATGGAGGAATATTCTGAGAATTTCACAAGGGTTAAGGTGTGTAAAAACCGATTTATCTTGAGCCCAATACCCTGATCAAGTTTGACCCAAATTATTTTAAGTTTGATCAATTATATATATATATATATAGAGAGAGAGAGAGAGAGGAAAGTTTGATCAAATTCTTTTAAAAATGTTTTTGCTAAATTTGGCTGGGCTAATTCTTTTGGACAGGAATAAATAGGATGTGAGATTATAAAAAATGAAATGTAAAAGAATTGGCCTTTAGCTACTAGAGGTTTTTTTAGGACCTCTTTAATGATGCAACTTGCTATATTTGCTTAAGTTAATTTTTAATTTTTTTTAGGCCTATGTTGACACATCATTTATTTTTATTTTATTTTTTCACAAGTTACCCTAATAAATATTTTTAACTTAAAGTCTCCCACTCATTTGTGATTCATATACAAGCAATTCTCAAATTTATCCTTTTGCCTGCTAGCGCACTCTCCTGGTGGAACTGGTTCCAACTAGTTAAAGGTGCTTAAGCACCTTGCGTTAAAGATGACCTTATATGAGCAAATACGTTGTTTTATATAATTTTTTATTTTATTTGTTGTAATTAGTTTAATTGAGTAAAATTATGTTATGTAATATTATTATTTTATAATTTTTTATTTTTTATTTTATTGTTGTAATCAGTTTAATTGAGTAAAATTATGTTATGTAATATTATTATTTTATAATTTTTTAATTAATCATAAGAATTGACATATTAAAGTGAGATAATAATTTTTTTCATGTTAAATAAGCAAATAATATTTTTTATGATATTAATTAATATCGCTTGAGTTTGAAAAAAACATAAACCATAAAGAAAGAAAAAACTCTCCACTAAATTTTGATATATGATACCTTTTTAACATGACAAATATTGATTTTCTTTTTTATTCAACATATATTTTGATATCTTGTTCATTCATATTTAATAGTCAATAGTCAATTCTAATTCAGCCTAATAAATATTTTAGTCTTGGTAGAATAATCTCGATTTTTATTTGGCATATTTTTTCGGTGATGCCATGTGGGTGGATCGAATCGGGTTGATATGATTCGGCCCACATAAATTCGAACCCAGAGCGCGAAAGTTGGATACTTCCCACGACGACGAGGAGAATAAAGACAAGAAAGCTTCCCTACCATTCTTTATTCTTCTTTCCTGCTTTCTGTACATAGACGTCTGCTAATAAACGTCCACCCGTTGCCGGGTTGGGTTCCTTTTTCAGTTTATTTGAATAAATTTGGGTGAAATCCATCTCGTTTCCTTCTTCCATTACCAAATGGAAAGAGAAGGAAACGATCGTATAGAAGGAGCCAAGTTCCTCCCAGATGATGGACCATCTGTCCTAAACTCGAACATGTTC
Source organism: Bauhinia variegata (assembly GCA_022379115.2). Taxonomy (NCBI): domain Eukaryota; kingdom Viridiplantae; phylum Streptophyta; class Magnoliopsida; order Fabales; family Fabaceae; genus Bauhinia; species Bauhinia variegata. Next base: position 9,601,571 of record CM039434.1, on the reverse strand, counting down.
TTAGATCATGTTGGGGAAGTCACTCTCACCTTCAATTCAGATAGGTTGTCTTGGAAATTGATTGAATCCTTGGATAATGTAAGACCCATTTCATTACTTTGTGTGGATCTTCTTCCATTTGCTGTGTATTGAATTATATGCTAATAATTTCTGATCATTCTGGTAATAGTTTGGAGCTTTTGAATGGAAAAATGGAAATACTGGATTTCTCTATTGCTTTTATATGAGTGCTGTTTCTGTATTTTTGGGCTTTTAGATTAGGGGAAGATGTATCTTTCTAGCTGGTGGTATCAGGGGAATGGGGAATTGAACCTGCGATATTGAGGGCTGGTGTTATTGTCAGCTTGAGACATTAACTTTTGAACAGCAACCTTGTGGGATAAAAATTAGAGTGCGTAAGTGGAATGCTAATGATATGATTGAATTGGTTGTATTATAGTCCGGTTTAATTTTTGCATCTTTTGTTTGAACTTTTTTTTATATGCGCACTCAAAAGGTTTTTCTATGCTACCTGCGTTGTTAATAACTGGTGATAGGGAACTAGAAATGTACTTTATGAAAAATTAATGTGACTTTAGTTATTTGCAGGGATTTGGCGGTGATTGGGTTTTATGGGCTTGTTTTCTCAAGTTTGTTTGTGTTTCCATTTTTTTTCCTTTATATTCATGTGATATGCTAGCTTGTTTTATTCTTGTGGACTATGAGATGATCCTAAAACTTGTCAGTTGCCATGATAAATATATGGTTTTAATCTTCGTCTTTGGCAGTTTCAGTATTTATTCTAAATGCTTAATGAACAGGATAATTCAACTTGTTTGGGCATTAAATACATTTCTAAGGCTGCGACTGAGATAAAACTTTCTGACATTTATGCCATTGAGTTTATCAATCACGGGTTGGTTCATATATCAAGTGTTCCCCGCACTACAAGAAGTTCTCTTAGGGCTGACCTTGAGGTTTGTTTTCGTTCTTTTTCTTGGTTTTGTGCTTCTGTTCCTCAGTAGGCTTATCAAGTTTCACAGTGTGCATGGTGATATTTCAAAATTGGTGCAGATGTACCGCTTTACTGTGCATGGTGTCCTTAGGAGTAAGACTCAACCCTCTCCATGGATTCTGACTACATATACTTTTGGTCACAAAGATTTGCAAACATGCCAGACGTGGGTAAATGGGCTTAAAGCGTACTTGAATTTTGAACCTGGAAGGCCAAGAAATCTTATGGTTTGTTCTGCTATTTGTCAAGCCATGCTTTATTATATTGTTTTACTTGCATTTATTAATTGAAATGAACTTTTCCCGGAGATAATTTCTGATTCACTAGGTTTTTATTAATCCAAGGAGTGGGAAAGGAAATGGCTGCAAAACCTGGGAAGCTGTGGCTCCTATATTCTCTCGTGCTAAAGTGAAAACAAAGGTAAAAGGTTTTAACATACTGATTTTCTGCATGGATAGATCTGATGGAATATTCAATTTTATTTTTTAGACATGAGTTTAAAGCTGCATCTTGTTTAACAAGTTCATACCAAGACTTATAATTATGAAATTCCGCTTAACTCCTTGCTGAATAGCCTTTCCACTGCTATTTTTTGAATTATGGTTGGTTATTTAATTATCCTGTTTTTCCCTTGTTGATTACACTGTAGTCTGTATGTGACGTGTCTTAGAATTTATAAGTTGTCCTTTTCTCTGCTTTCTGTGGTTCATAGGGATAAATACTTTGTTATTGTGCTCCTTTCTCTGGTTTGCATTTGGCTAGAATGTAATGCTAGAATCTTCATCCTGACATTCTTGTTAGTTCATCTTCTTTGGGAGAAAATAGTTTTGTTGCTATTCTGTGGGATATTGACTCATGGTTTTATCAGGAAAATCTTTATTTCAGACTTACAGAGGGACTGAAATGCCCTCTTTAGAGATCATTTTTCTTCTTTTCCCTGCCTGCTTTCTTTCTCTAAGGTACTCTGTTAGAGAAGATGTTCTGATCTGCCTACTTCGTACTTTTTCCCCTCCTTGATATATATATATATATATATATATATATGGAGAAAGAGAGTTCTTTTCTCCAAACAGAAAGGATGAATATTGTGTCTGATCTGCTGTTGTATTATAGACTGATAATGTGTTGGCTGCTTTCATTTTGCTTGTCCTGGCTACGCAATCCCACTACTTCTGTTGTGGGATCTGTCTATACATATTTGTGTTGAACACAAGTTTTTTTCTCAACTAAGTTTTGGTTGGTGATAATACCGAAAAGAGCTAGGATGACATGATATGATGGCAATAACATTGACATATTTACATTTAATTAATAAAGCGGGAGTAAGTACATCTTAGCTTTGAGGTACTACAAACTGCTAATAACTAATCAACTATGAATGCTGATCAGTGACTAAGTAAATCGTCTTGCTTTTCTCTTTGATTCTGCAGGTGATTGTTACAGAGAGAGCAGGACAAGCAAATGATGTGATGTCATCTATTTCAAACAAGGAGCTTAGTTCTTATGATGGTGTTGTAGTTGTGGTAAGAACTTATTTTCCTCCTCCTTTTAATTCCTATTGACTATTGTGATGTTTAGTTAAAGAGAGACTATTTTGACTGGTAAGACTACCATGTCTACATTAGTAATAGTGGATTGGATTGCTTCTTCCTGGCACAATGAACCTTGTAACTAATTATATTTCACATTAACATGGCATGTTGTTAGTTGCAGAACGTTGGTAAATGAGCTCTCTGTAATATTGATATTGGAAATCAAAATTGGCATTTATTGCATAATATCAAAATTTATAGGAGTTTTCATACATCTTCATTCTTATGAGTCTAATCAATTTTACTTATAATGTGATTTGGTGTGCCCTTCTTTTCATATGCTTCTGTTTCGACCTTCCTCTATTATGTTTTTAGTCATGCAAACTAACTGCAACTGATGAATAACTCATATTCGTAGCGCTTATGCTTATTTTCAGTTTAGGTATATTTATTTGGGTGGCATGGTGATGGAATTTTTTACCTTTTCCATTTAGATGCATCCATTCCATTTTAATATTTTCACTTCTGCTAGAATTTTTCCTGCCTGCTTTTTGATTGTATGTTGCAGATATAAAATGGGATATATTGTATTTAGGGTTTATTTGGGCTTTAACTAGGGTTTTCATTTGGGTCTATTTAATTTAGGGATTTTATTCCCTTTTGCATTATGATATTCCACTTCTAAAACAGGGTTTTATTTTATTAGTAGGGTGTTTGTTATTAGGTTATCTATTGCAAACAAATGGGAATCTTTTGATGAATTGAATATTACAATTGTCTTTCTTTAGAAGGTATCTGATTTTATCAGGGGAGTAACTTAGGGTTTTTTTTGCTTTCTTCCTCTTATTTTACGTCAGTTGCATTCTAATTTAGTTGATTCCAGGGTGGTGATGGATTTTTCAATGAAATACTTAATGGATTTCTTTCTCCGAGGCATAAAGCTCCTAACCCGCCAACTCCATCGGATTTTAATCATTCTGTTAAACATAATGATGGTTCTATGGTTCATGATGAAAGTGAGACAATTGAAGAGACTCATAATCAAACTGATGCTCCACTTCTTCCAAGCAAACAAACTACATCAACAATCTCAAATTCTAGTATGTACATACATATGTATACTTGTTTACAAATGAATTTGTAAATGCTTCCTAATTGTAACTGCCAGCTGACTCATCTCTTTACAGATATCCGGTTATTGAATGTCTCTGAAGTTACAGAAACTGAAAATGATTCTTGCAAATGCTGTACTACAAAAACTATTGTGATTATTTTATTTTACTTTTGGTTTTGGGGAGTGGGAACTGCTCACTGTTGTTTTTTCATAAAGACACACAGCTCAGCTCCACATATGTATATATATGTGTGGGAGGGGGGGCGGGAAGAGAAAACAGAGACTAATAATGATAATTATTTGGCTTTTGAAGATTCAGCAGATGAGGATCCTGATTTTCCCATTCCCAATGAACGGTTTCGATTTGGAATCATTCCTGCAGGATCAACTGACGCCATAGTAATCTGGTATTTTCTTGCCTCTATTATATTATCTGATTATCCCTTCCCCAGAAGACATGCATGGTGATGCGCATCTAATATCTTTATGAAAGAACTATATCTGTGCAAATGCCATCTGGTATAATTCTAAGGGTCCTAACAGATTTCCATGGATAAAACCTTTGATTTCATGTCTTATCTTCTGTAATAATATGTATATGAGATAATAAATTCTTGCTTCAAGACTTAGCTAGTGTTAACAACTTAACACAAATTACATGCTATGGTCTCAAGTGTCCTATCATGTAAATCAAATTTATATAATATATGTTCTGTAATGCATGCTTTAAATTCATTTGAAGTTTGTTTTGTTGTTGAATTGAGGAAATTCATTGTTAGATTATGTTGGATCGTAAGATTTAGGATACTTTATTTTTCTTTGAAACCAATGATTTAGAATAAATGCCTGCATAGTTATTCATCAGATTCATCACGCGGATCATTGATGATGCAGTAATTGCATTAACAGACATGTTGGGTTGCTTGTAATTTTAGGATGATTTGTAAATGAAGTTACACAGATTTACATGATATATTGATTGTATTTGGAGCCAATATTTGCAACATGTCTTTCTAATAGTTTTCCTGATAAGATTTTGTGGTTTATATAAATACAATACTGTCTATTTTGCAGTACAACTGGGAGCCGAGATCCCATAACATCTGCATTGCATATTGTCCTTGGTAAAAGGGTGCACCTTGACATAGCTCAAGTTGTAAGATGGAAAACAACACCTAGATCTGATGTTGAACCTTGTGTGCGCTATGCAGCTTCCTTTGCAGGGTAATTTCTCTCTATTGCTTTTATCTAATAATAATGATTTTCAGCTTCGCCAATAAGCAGAAAAGATATGCCCAAGAGTTTTCTCTTTTTTTGATTAGTTCAAATTGGAACTAAAAGAATGATAACTTTTTTCTATCTTGAGGAAGTCGGAACTTGCAGTTTGTGGGTTATGATATTTGGTGGATGAGGCATTCATCAGTGTCATTAGTTCTTTACTTATGTATGGCAGTCCCATAGGTCCACTAAAGAGTGGCATGATATAATGATTAATATGGGTAAAATATGATTAACCAATCTTTTTTCTTAAAAATTATCCTTGTATCAGGTTAACTCTATTTCTTTTCTTTTTTGTCCTTTTTCAAAGAATCAAAAAAATGCTCTCTCTTAATTTCCATAGACGATATTGCTGGCAGAGACCTTGTTCTGCATGTGTGTGCGTGTTAGAGGATTCCCCTTGAAAAATTTGGTATAAGATTAGTCCATGGGTGCAGTAAAGTAGTGAAGGAAGCTAATTGATTCAAGGTCTTCTGAAACTGATACATGAAAATTGTCCATGAATTTAGCTTGCTATTTATTTTTTCGGGCCACCTGATTTGGAGCCTGAGTCATTTTAAAACCGGGCAGAAGGTAGATAGTGATGAAAAGTTCATAGACTATCATAAAATACCACTGAATCCACCAATTTTGGTGCTATGTCCTTGAATGCTATTGGCTTTAATAGTTAACCAAAGTTTTCTTCAATAACAATTTGGATGTTCTTATTCTGCCTTGCAGATGAATGTTTCAAACTGGTGTTACATTTCTTTAGCACAACCTGAATTGTTTGATTCTGTATAATAACTATTGCTTTCTTGGCTTTACTGAAGAGTTGTGAAACACCCCTTTTACTTTCAACTGCTTTCTACAGTTACATACTGCTCTAATTCTAGTATTTAGTTCATCCATCCATCCAAATGCGGTCCACCAGAGCTTATCTTCTTGGATGTAATATGTAGCAAGTGCATCCACCGCCAAGTCGATGCTGGGCTTAAGCCTACTGTAATATGAAAATTTCCTGTGACTATCCAGCAGCTCTTGTTCTAGTTCATATTTTTCTATAAACCATTATTATAGTTCCTATTTCTTAATACATGTATTAGTGTAGATACAACATAATATTTTCAAATTCTTATAAATTTTTTTGGTGATTATTTTTTTTTTATTCTTACATAGGTACGGATTTTATGGTGATGTCATTACAGAGAGTGAGAAATATCGCTGGATGGGCCCCAAACGTTATGATTATGCTGGGACAATGGTGTTTCTAAGGCATAGGTATTCTCTTAAGAGGGCATCTTGTATTATCTGTAGATTTCATGAACTAAACCAGTGCATGTTTTACTGTGACTACTTTGCATATTCGGGTTTGAATCCTTGACTTTTCTTCTTCATTTACCTTCTCTTTTCCTTAATTCACATGCTGGACTGTAGGATCTGCATGCTTTCACATTTTTTAAAAGTAATACTGGTTGAGGCCTCATGGAGCTTTCAAGTTTAAGAACATGAGACTCCCAGAATTAGTTCCAGACCAATAGTGGCAGAAAAACAAGAGCACAGATAGAACACTACCATAAAACCTTTGTAATTAGCGACCATCAAATGAAAACTAATTCGCAGTACTTGGGCCACACTGATTCACCAAATGAAAACTATTTGGGTGAATTGCCTTTCAGGTCATATGAGGCAGAGGTAGCCTACCTAGAAATTGAATCAGATGAAAACAATTCAAATCCCAAGATAAATCGTCAGGGAAGGCTGTTACGGGCATTTAGTAGTCCATCCAGGTCAGAAAGAAGTGTCTGTCGTGTTGGTTGCAAGATTTGTAACGTGACATCTAATCAGACATCTACTGGAGTTCCCTGCTCAACTCCTTACTTGTGTCGAGAGGGAAGATGGGTAAAATCCAAAGGGCGTTTTCTTAGCGTAGGAGCTGCTGTAATCTCTTGCAGAAATGATAAAGCACCTGATGGTTTGGTGGCTGAAGCGCACCTGTCAGATGGTTTTCTTCATCTTATATTGATTAGAGACTGTCCTCATGCTGCTTATTTATGGTAATGCACTTCTTTCCTTTCTTTCTGCACTTGCCCCAAATCAAGCACATTGCTTGGTAACTAATTATGAACTACCAATCAATTCGTTCTCGGGTGCTCATGAACTATTTTCTTGCTTGATGGCATGGCATGATTATCAAATTTTTAGCCTTTCCAGCCAGGTTGGGTCGGTTTGATTGGAACCCCTAATTTTAGGCCAATTCTTTACACACCCTATGTCTATATGGATCTCGAGATCCATAAGTTAAAAATGAACAAATGGACCTTGAGATCTATGTAGTTTATGAGGCGTATGTTAGGATATTGCCCTAATTCTATCCATGATTCTTTTACATCTTTTTTTCTGTAGTTCACAATATTGAATCCTACTTGCATGTTTAATTACAGGCACCTTACTCAACTTACTAGAAGAGGCGGAAACCCCTTGGACTTCAAGTTTGTTGAGCATCATAAGGTTGGTATTCCCCTATTTCGCCTCACGCCATATTCTCACACATAGCTTACTACAACAATCTCACCTTTGCACAGACCCCTGCATTTACTTTTACTTCTCTGGGCAATGAGAGCGTCTGGAATCTCGACGGCGAGATCTTTCGAGCACACCAGCTCTCGGCGCAAGTGTTCCGGGGCCTTGTCTGCTTATTTGCTTCTGGTCCTGAAGTTTAATGGAAGACATTGCTAGACTTGCTTGAAAGCTGAAGGCAAGAATTAGGGATGAAGATTCAGTAGTGAATAACTTCTGTCATTTCTTGTACCACAAGGTAGTAAAAAAAAAAAAAAAATTAAGGAAAATATATCTTATCTGTATCTAGATGTATGAATTAATGTCTTAACTGGCATTAAATTAGGGTTTTTCAAGGGCTCTAGATCCATGCATATACTTGTTAGCTTGGAGGGAAAGATTTTGCAGCACAGGTGAGAGTGCTAGTTCAATGTATTTTGGGAGAGGGATGAGGCCTTTGCATCGATGCTGTAGCGGTTCCTGATTTATAATCCAATGATCAATTTTATGTTATGAAAATTATTGTATTGTTGCCTTTAATTTTTTATTTTTTTTTTCCTGATAGAGAGTTATATGACAGGGATAGCCTATTCCTATTTGAAATCACATCTTATTGAATTTGATGTGTTTTCTGTGAAATATAACTGGCTTGTTTGGTAGATGGAATTGAATTGGAATGCCTACTCCATTTGATAGTTTGTTTGTTCATTGGTTTACCAAGTTATCTCAATTAGTTTAATAGACAATAATATATGTTTTTAAAATAAAATACAATTAAAGTGAGTAAGTTGGAAAAAAAAATTAAGATGTTAATTCCAAGGGATATAGAATGAGTAATTTGAAGTTGAATATAGTATAATTCATTGTTATCCTTCCATTTACATACATTTACATTGATTATGTAAATATATACTGATTTAAATAGTTAAAACAGAGATAATATATATATATATATACATCTTCACATTTATTTTTATATTTTTAATTTTTTTATCTTTAAAAAATAAAAAATGTGCAATGAACTGTGTAAAATAAGGTGTGCAACAAAATTTTCTAAACTCGTGGGCTTACATCTAGGAACTAGTTTAATATTGCATGAAACGACTTTGACCAGGTCTTCCTATTTCAGTACTGCATGTGCTTTTTTCAGAAATAGAAGGTTGATGATGCCATATATATATATATATATATATATATAGTAATAATAAAAAGAGAAGATAATAATAGGTCCTACCATCTTGGTCCCACACTGTCTTCACGTGTACTGTGAAAAGGTTGACTGACTGCCTAGCAATCGTCACCCAAAGTCAATTCAGTATTACTATTTCGGCTGCGCCATGAAACATGCCAGTTTGAAAAGAAACAGTTGCGGAAAAAAGCATCAAGTAAACAGCTTTAATTACAATTTATTTTAAACTTTTAATTCCATGTTATATATATATATTTCTTAAACTTTATTTTTACTCTTTAATAAAAAATTTAAAATTGATATTCTTTAATTAGATTCATTTTACTATATAATTTTTTAAAAGACATAAAACAATTATAATTATATTTCTTGTGTTTTTTTATGAATTTAAACTTTTAAGATTATAAAAAAATTTAATTATCAAACTCAGTCTTCTTATTAATTAAGTCACACTTTATTAATTACTATATAATTATTTTAATATTTTATTATAAATTATTCAAACTCTTTAATTTTTTTTTTTATTTGGATTAACTAATTGATGATTCTTTTTTTTTGATAATCTTTTCTTGTACTTTATGGTTACTTGGGAAATATGGACTAATCTATTAAATTTGGTAACCCAAGATGGGACTATTTTTCTCTATTGAAATATTAGAAGTTTGGAAATTAAAAGTTTAAAGTTTCATGGAATACACTTAAGAAAAATGTGGAGTTTATTCCTATCAAAAAAAAGAAAAAAGAAAAATGTGGAGTTTATTATTTAAGGTGTGCTAGAACTTAATATAAAAGATAAAAAATAAAAAATCAAATCTAATGGTGCTAAAACGAGGTGTTTTTCAATTAGGTGTCTCTTTCATTTTGAAAGATTATCAAAATATATACCTATTAGTGTTTAATTTATTTTACAAATGTGGTTATTACTTATACAATTATTTTATTTATGAATAATTATTGTGTTTAAATATAAATAAAGTAATTAAGTATATAAATTGTATAATCAAATAGCACCAATGGCATCTTGATTATTTGATACTATGTATAAAGCACCCTTTCAAAAAGTATATGTACATTTATTTTTATTTTTTTTTGTCAACTTCTTAAACCTACTAGGAAAAAACTAAAAACCTAGAACTTTTTTTTTTCCTTGAAAGTATTAAATCATATTTTTTTTATCAAAAAAAGGAAGAAAATATTTCTTTCCTCTTTCTTTTTTTTTTTTTTTTTAAATGACACATCTAACCAAAAAAAAAATTATTTTCTTTTTCTTTTTTTTTTTGTTTGTAAAAAGAGAGTATTTAAAGTGATAATTTTCCTTGCAGTGTGTCTTCCAATAAGAGTTTTGGCTAGCCATTACTAATTATTATCACCCATGTAAGAGGCCATATTTACTCTGTAAAAAAGTTATTTCAATAGAATCTGCCATTGAACCAACCAAGTGTGCATCTAGTTAAATAAAATCGTGTAAAAAAATAAAAATGAATAAAGAGAGATTATTTTAATAGAGAAAATAAAATAAATAAGTGTATTATTATAAATTTATAAATAAAAAATAAAATACAAGAGTAAAATGGATAAATATCTCTCTCCCCTTTAAAATCCTCTAATTTTGGGAGTTTAAAAAATGAAAGGAAAAGAAGGAAAAATTAAAGATAAAATCTCTTCCCACCCCTCCAAATCTCCAATCAAATAGGATTAAAATTTGTTATCCTACTTCTCTATCCTATTTCTAATCTCACTCTACAATTTTTATAATTGGTTGAGAAAAAATAAATTAATATTATTTTTTCATTTCCTCATATATTTGGCCAATTTACTATTATAGAACAATGTATGAAACATTGTATAATACGACAGATTTAATCTCAATCAAACATTACCTTAGTTACACTAGAAATATTAAACTCAACTTCCCAATAATTACCTAGTGATTTATAATTTATTTGTTAATATTTTTAGTTCAAAGAAAGATTAGTTTTATATTTAAAAAATATGAAAATATTTAACATAAACTAAAATAATGAGTTTTACGAAAATGATTAATTCCCTCGAACATAATAAATCATGGTTTGAATCTCCATTAATACTTAACAAGTTTCTTGAGCATACTATAGAAGATACCTATAAAAAAAATGTTCACAATTTCTAGATGATTGATATTCAATATTGACACGGAAGTTCCTAATAGCAATAACTAATTTAGTCTATGTTAGCTCGTTGACTACAAAAATGCAGTTTTAAGGAAAAAAAATATATATTTGTGTAGTATAAAAATTTATCATAAAGGGATTGTTTTGAATAAAATAATTTTATTTTTAATAAAAAAGGATAGATTTAAATAAAAATGCGGTTTTAAGAAAAATAATTATAATTTTTGATGGTATAAAAATTTATTTATTATAAAGGGATAGTTGTGAATAAAATTATAATAAATGGAGTTTTACTACTCTAAAAATATTGACTTTCTTGGAGTGGCAAAAACTTCCAAGAGGGGGAGGCTTCATTTATTGTTCCTTTTCTATTAAATTATCTTTACACTATCCCAAAAATATCACTTTTTTTTTTTTATAGAATTGCATTTTTGTGATCAATAATCCCTAATAAATATCTTTCATCTCACATTTATCTCATATTATATCTTAACTTTTATTAAAAAATAAAAGTTAAAACTTTAATTATTTAATTTTGTATGTAAATATATTCATTAATAAAAACTTTTAAAATATAATAAGGACAATAATTATAATAACCACCTCCAAATAATTAGCAAAAGACACAAGAAAAAATCATTGAATTTCAATTAATCTAAATTGTCCATTTCAAATTTAATAATATAAATTTATTTTACACTTAATTTTTTAAAAATATTTTAAATATATAATAAAAATTAAATTATTAACTTTAAAATTAACGGGTCAAATTTACCGAATTTGCCAGAAAATTACTCAATCTATCACGTAGTATCACTATCATATATCTATGGATATAGACGATTGAGAAGATTACGAAGATACCATGTATATTCTTTCCAATTTTTCTTAGCTTGCCATCCAGCCACGTTAATAACAACGAACCACCCTTTTTTCCTGGCGGCTTCCTCTTACCAAACAGAGACTGATGAAATTCCCGTTAAAAAACAAAACACACGGTCACATTCATAGAGACAATTAGGTACGAAGTAAAAATCCCAGAATAATAATCTTGCTTTGCTTTAACTGTTTTTAAAGTTTTGGTGGTTGGCTGAGTATTGCAAGTTGGTAATTTCATTAGACAATAACCCAGCTTAAGATAGAGACAGGTTCCTTGCGTTAAATTCTCAGAATGGTACTGTTTATCACAAGGCAGGAATGAAGAACAGAAACATTCGGAGGAGCATGGTGTTGCCCTGAACCTGTTCTGCTTCACGTTTTGCCATTTCCTTTAAATACGAGTCAAATTTCTCTGAGCTTCTGCAGTTGGGAATACCCAAATGGTGTTTGACTCCCATAGTTGAAAAGAGTGAAATTGCAAATTTTATAGAGAAAACAATGGTGGGCATCTTCTGTTCTTTCTGGGTTTAAGGTTTTTCAAGGTTTTGAGGTTCAATCCAGCTGGTTTCAATGGTAAGTTCCAAGCTTTATCAGATTTTTATGGTTTTTCCATCAATAATCATATGATTTTTCAATTTTTTTTCCCCTTAATGATCTTTGCTCTTTGGTTCTATGTTTCCCTTCCTACTCTATCGCTTTCTGTGCGTATCTTCTAAGATCTTAGGAACTGTTCTCTCCCTGAATTGGGAATTGTACGGAATTTAATTTCTGGGTCTTGGTATTCAAGTGTGGATATGGTCATCTGCTTGGTGTTTGCCAATTTGATTCACTGAACTTTAAGTTCTCATGAATATATGAATGGGAAGTTTGAAAAGTGCTCTATGTATAAGACGAACAGTTTTCTTTTATATTTTTATTTACTTGGTTATTTGTGCATGACTTCTCTACAAAATTGTCACTTTTCGGCTCTTTCTTTCTTTCTCTTTTCCCTGTCTTTTGCTTATCTATTCATGTTTTTACTGTTTGTCTTCTTTTGCTTGGCATCTAATGTCAAAACCCGTGGTGGTATACGAGTAACGTTACTTTGAATAGAAATTTTCCATTTGTTTCAATTTTAAGTATTGTGATATGCAATGTTGTAGAATTGATTGTCACCGACACGGGGAAGGTCATGGAGAAAAGCCAGGTCAATGCAGATGAAAATCTCAAGTCTTTACAATCCTCGTCTTCAATTATTGCCGTAGCTATCAAGGGAAACAAGCAAAGCAATTATGTGTTAAAATGGGCACTGAATAAGTTTGCTCCAGAGGGAAAGATTATCTTCAAGCTGATTCATGTCCAAGCTGCTATAAAAGGAGTCCCAACACCAAGTAATGTTTGCTTTTAATGCTCATTGTATTTTATTCCAGCTGGAAACTGTTTAATGCCTTAAAATTTACAAAGATTTTATTGTACCTGGAAAGGATGATTACCAGAACTATACTAGGATTCTGAGAAAATCAGGAAGAGGAGGTTTGGTCCATTTCTTAAATGTTCAAAGAATGTATTGTATGCATTCTTGTGTTCTGAGACTCTTAGCTCAAACTTAGCAAATTGTATGCCTGCGTCACTTCATTAACATTTTCAAAACTTATATATGGCTGAAGAGCTCATTTGGATTGTCTTTAAAAAGGTGAGGTTCAAAAGCAGAAGCAAATGCTAAGAGAAACTTTTTTAGCTTCTATAGGTGTTTTTTACTCTTGAATAGTGACCTCTTTCTGCTTTTTAAAAAAGCATCCCTACGTGCTTCTAAAATAGAAAAGTAGGTATTTTGACTTTTGGAGATGCTTATGCCTGTTTTTCAAAAGTCAATCCAGACACTCAAATTACATAAAAGTGTTTTTTTCTCTATCATAGTTGTTTCTGACAAGAAAAAATCAGTCTAAACGAGCTCTAACTGTTAAGATATATGGCCACATATTACGTTCGTTAGTGGTTGCATGTTACCAAGTGAAGATTTTATAAAATAAGATAACCTCTTTCATGATGCTAATTCAACTGTTTGTCCTTCCAGTGGGAAATGTCATTCCTATCTCACAAGTGCGCAATGACGTGGCAGCCGCTTTTAAAAAGGAAATGGAGTGGCAGACAAGTCAATTGCTTCTTCATTTTAAGAACATGTGTGATCAGAGAAAGGTAAAATATTATAACTCACTGACATTTTCTTAGACTTCATGCTGCAGAATAAGGTCTTTATCATTTTTTTCATCCATGCAGGTGCAAGTAGATGTCGTGATGATTGAATCTGATGACGTGGCAACTGCAATAGCAAAGGAAGTTGCTAAAGGTTCCTTAACCAAACTTGTCATAGGAGCTTCATCTCTTGGCTTTTTCGCAAGGTGATTTCTTAATATGGTGATCTACAACAAGGACATAATGCTAATGGTTCTTTTTTCTAGATAATGTGTTTTTCTGTGATTTGACTTTTCTTAGGATCCTGATCTGATCATGATGCTCTTTTCAATTTTTCTGTTGCTTTCAGTAAACAAAAGGGTCTATCTGCAAAAATTTCTCTATGCACACCCAGATTTTGTACAGTATATGCTGTTTCAAAAGGAAAATTGTCTTCTGTACGGCAAGCAGATATACAAACTGATGGAAGCATTGCAGATGATCGTAGTGAAAGCAGTTTTTCCACCAATAGCTCATCAAACTACACTTCCACCTCTCAAACAGGTATTCCAGTTAGAGGGTTTGAAGTACAGTGCCTCACTAAGTATAGAACAATTTTTTTTTATACTTTGACTTTATGCTATGGAGAGTTTTACTGGGTAGTAATTTTTAGCTGAATTCTCTTAGGGTGCTGATGAAGGTATATAACTTCAACGTACCCGGTTTCAAGCATCTGCATTGAAGATTTTATCAATATTTATATGATGGGAAACATCTACATGTATTCCCCTCAAGTATAACACTGATTTACTGATCATTTCTCCTCTGATGTGGGATATGCAGACTCTGGCTCGCTTGCTTCATCTTCACGAAATGCTTCCTTGGCACTGCAGCGATTCCAATCTCTCTCAACTATAAATCAGACCCTTAAAAGAACAAAGTCTTGTTTAGCTGAACTTGAAACTAACCATTCTAGTCACAACTCTCTAGATTATGGGAAAGAGAATAATGTTACAAGTCCTCCTTTAAAATCTAGTTTACTTGAAGTTGAAATTGACCATTCTGGGCACCAATCTTTAGATCATGGTAAGGAGAACAATGTTACAAGTTCTCCTTTAAAATCAGATATTGGCGATCCTATTAGCCGGGTCTCTAGTTGCAGAACCACGCGATCAGATACCGAATCATGGGTTGCTGAACAAATTGTCACCACAGATGTGCCATTAGCAACCGAGTTTTCTTCACCTAATAATCAGGTAGTCAATTTCTTCTTTCTTTTTACTTGAATGAAACTTGACTTTAATTTTAATTCTAGCTGATCACAGCTTCTAAATTAGCATGGCAATACAAGTTATTGATTAAGCATTTGAGTGTTCAATAAAACTTCTATCTTGACTGGAACCTTCATGGGACTGGTATTTTTCTGTAAAGATGATTGCAACATCATTTACTGTAAAATTTCAAAAAGTATGCTGCGGAAACTGCCCTATTTTGACCATTATGCATTCATACAATGAAATACTGTAAATTGTTAAACATATACTGCTCCTATAACATTCATTTGTTGATCAAGTTATTTTCCTTCTCACTTTTAGGATCAAACAAATTTCAACCTAGAGCTGGAAAAGTTGAGGATCGAACTAAGACGTGCCCAAGGATTGCATTTAGCAGCTCAAAGTGAAAATATTGATGCATCGCGAAAGGTAATATCTATTTTCTTATGGTTGGAAACATATCTTTTTACTCTATCAATTTAAGCTACCCAATAAGTTATAACAGTCTTGCTCATACTATCATAAGGTCTCAACTAATATTGATAGTTTTCTTTTTCTTTTCATGGTCCTATGAAGAAATAATACCCTATAGTAGCATGGCAAGGGGCATTATATTTCCACCCCATGTGTGGAAGTGAATTCTCTTGACTGACGTTGTCTAATGGAGTGACATGCTCTATATTGCTTTGACAGGTAAATGATCTAAGTAAGAGGCGATTAGAGGAATCAATGAAACTCGAGGAAGTTATTGCTAAGGAGGAGAAGGCCAAAGAATTAGCAGTAAGAGAGAGGGAGAAATATGAAACTGTAAAAAGAGATGCTGAGTATTTGAAAGAATGTGCTGAAAGAGAAGCTGCAGAAAGAAAAGGAGTAGAGATTAAAGCTGTACTTGCTGCCCAAGAGAAGAAAAAACTAGAGGACGCTCTTAGTGGTTCATCTCCCCAGTACAGGGAGTTTGAATGGGATGAAATTGTTTCTGCTACTTCATCTTTTTCCGAAGACCTGAAAATTGGAATGGGAGCTCATGGAACAGTGTACAAGAGCAATTTGTTTCATACAACCGTGGCCGTTAAAGTTCTTCACTCTAATGGGAGCCACAAAAACAAGCATTTCCTACAGGAGGTAAGTTTTGGCAAATAAAATCGCGTTAAAGCATATAAAATTCATGTTAAAGATGGTTTTAGAAGTTTGGTTTGCATTTCCATTTCCTATTTTCATTTTCTTAAATGTGTTTTCATTTTTACATTTTCATTTTCTGAAAGTATGTTTGTCCATGTTCAACTCACTCAAAGAATGCCTTAAAAGATTAACTCTTCTGCATAATTTCTGAGTTGCAATAAAGGAAAAGTTGGTGACATTTAGCTTGGCAATTTTTTCCTGTGGCTCCCTTATTCTTTACAAGATGCAAACCCACCACCAATTCAACCAAAAACAAAGCAAGGTGGTTGAAGCTTGTTACAAATTTCATGCTTTCTTACCAGTGCCTTTATCGTTATTCAGCTTGAACAAATTTACTGCTAATGATGAATAAACATTGAAATCATGCTAAATAAAATGTTAAGTTTGCATTGAGTTGGAATGGCACTGGAACTTGAATTACATGACAAAACTTACACACCTCTTCCATTTGCTTTCAGGTAGAAATCTTTAGTAGAATTCGTCATCCAAATTTACTTCTCCTTCTTGGCGCATGTCCGGATCGTGGATGCCTTGTATACGAATACATGGACAATGGTAGCTTGGATGATAGGTTACTCCGAAAGAATGGTACACCTTCAATACCTTGGTTTGCAAGATACCGAATTGCTTGGGAAGTAGCCTCAGCTCTTGCATTTCTTCACAACTCAAAGCCAATGTCTATCATCCATCGTGATATGAAACCAGCAAACATCTTGCTTGATCGTAACCTTGTGAGCAAGATTAGTGATGTTGGCCTTTCTACAATGCTTGATTCAGACAATTTGTCTACCATTTACAAGGACTCAGGACCTGTTGGGACACTCTGCTACATCGATCCCGAGTACCAAAGGACCGGGTTAATATCTCCGAAATCTGATGTTTATGCTTTTGGAATGGTGATCTTACAGTTATTGACAGCAAAACCTGCAATAGCACTCACACATGTGGTAGAAACAGCAATTGAGAATGGAAACTTAACAGATATATTGGATCCAGAGGCAGGAAGTTGGCCATTTCAGGAGACACTAGAGTTAGCTCGGTTGGGACTGAACTGTGCAGAACTTAGGCGTAGAGACAGGCCAGATTTGAAAGATCATGTTATTCCAACATTGGAGAGATTGAAGAAAGTTGCTGATAGAGGACAAGATTCTGCTTCTGCTTGTACTTCAAGTGTTATATCCAGACCCCCTAGTCACTTTATCTGCCCAATACTTCAGGTAGTCAAATAATGAGACAGGCAATATTATTGATCTACCCCTTATTTGTTAAGAGATTTACATTTTGGTCATGGATTTAACCATAGATGTTTAGTACTTTATTCATGTTGTGAGGTTAACTGGTCTTATGTTTCATGTTGTCTTGGACACAGGATGTTATGGATGATCCTTGTGTTGCCGCGGATGGATACACGTATGATCGTAAGGCAATTGAAATATGGTTTCAAGAGAATAACAAATCACCAATGACAAATATGGCATTGCCTCACAAGAGCCTAATTCCAAATTACACGCTTCTATCGGCAATCGTGGAGTGGAAGTCAAGACAGTGATATCAACATTAGACATAACCAATTTTCATGTTGGAAATATTGGTTTCTTTAATGTAGTTTTGCTCGTAGGTTCAGTATATACATATTGTCTCAGATGCAGTTTTGTCTGTCTACCATAATTTTATGTGGCTTCATTGCAATAGGGAGATTGATTCTTGAATGTAAATAGATTAGATTATAGCTTTGGACACAGCATGCATTGTGTGCTTGATCTTTCAAGGGTTTTAACACAAGCCAAGAGCAACCTGTTCTATATCTGCTTTATTGGTTAGTCTATCAAAGATTGTTGTTTTTAACAATGCTGCATAAGTTGCCAGTGAAGAAAAATTCCTTAATGTTACTTTACTTGAATTTGATGGTCTTGTAACCCAGTTTTGTTGAGCAAATCAATTGCAGCTTAGATGAGCTCTTCAATTAAGAGCACGGGTTGCTATATTCACGCTAAAATAATGGAGGGCAACAAGGAATGGGACCTTTTTTTTTGCCATAGATAATGGGAAAAGCGAGATGAGATTGGAGTTGTAACCTATTTTTTTGGAGAGTCGAATTTGGATGAGAAAGTTTTATCTAACTTGAGTCTCATCCCAAATTCCACCCAAGCATAATGTTATAGCCTAAAACCACACCATGCTCAGTTGAGTGTTACCTTAGGCTTTTAGTCATTCATTTAATTCCGTGAAATCATCTTCTACTTTATTTACATCAATTTAGACCCTTCTTTAGAAGCCCAACTAAGTTTTGCTATTGGGCTATACTTAAGTTTGATGTTTGAATGTATGGATTAATTTGTAAGAGCAAGATATGAAAAGAAAATTGACTAATTTAGACACTGCTCTAATGTTTAAATTAAGAATGAATACTTTGATGATGAGCCCTTTCATAAATATTTTGTGACACATAAGCCCTTCGGCTAATTGGGCTTAGCGGGCCTAACCATACTACCAAGAAAGCCCACAAAGTGGTCTAGCCTTTAAACAAGTGAATTCTTTTGATACGTCCATAATTTCTAACCACACACTCCCTATTTGCATGTGCAAGGTGTGTGGTTAGAAAATATGTGGTGTGCCAAAAGCAAGGTATTTTGCCTCCAAATAGCCCAAAAAGCGGAGAATAAATAAAAATCATAAAAGGTTGACGTGTTGAACTACTTTGAAATTTTGGTACCATCACACTCCTTGGTTTTGAGATAATTTGCAGAGGACAAGAGTATCAATAAATGTATCTCCAAAATTTTAATCCATGATTTTTGATTAAGAACACCTTGAAGTTTTACTTATGACTACTAAACTTACATAATTTCTTTTTAAGTTCACATAAATTAATGGTTAAATTACTCTTTTAGTTTTTATAGTTTTATGAGAGTTAAGCTTTAATTTTTATATTTTTAAAACTTATAAAATAATTTTTATACTTTTTAAAAAAATTCATCCTTATTATTAATGTCCGTCAAAACTTCCTCTCTTTTTTTTTTGCAAATTTAACAAAAGATTAAATCATATTTTTAGTACTTATAATTTTTTTTTAAAATTAAGTTTTAGTTGTTATACTTTCAAACACTTATAAAATAGTCTTTATAATTTTTTAAAAAATGACATTTCATTATTACTATTAGTGTTTAATACAAGTCTCCTTTTTATGTAAATTTGATTCTTTGTATACAAATAAATACTTAAATTATAATATAAATGCTAAAGAAAAAACTTCTCCATTATCTTGGACCAATCATGAAATCTCAACAATTATACTCCACAAAAGAAGAAAAGTTAGAAAACTTAATAGATTATAAACTTACATAAGACAATGGATAAAAATTTAATTTTTTAAAGATTATAAAAATTATTTTATAAATTTTAAAAAGTATATAAATTAAGACTTAACTTTTAAAAAATTAAAAAAATTAAAAAAATAATTTAACCTTTTTATTAAGTTTGCAGAAAATGAAAGACTTAACAAATATTGACGGCAAGAACAATTTAATTTTTCAAAAATTATAAAAAAATGTTTTATAAGTTTTAAAAAATATAAAAATTAAAACTTAATTTTAGTAAATTATAAAAACTAAAAGAATAATTTAAAATTAACTAACTCAATTGAACATGTTTATCAACATAAAAGAATACATGTTTAACCTAATAATAATTTCTTTCAATAAATTTATAACTGAGTGCGCAACTCTTATAGTTACATAAGTAAGAAAGGTCATTTTATACATTTTATTGTATTGAATATAGCCTGAAATAAAATTGGATTTTATGCCAAAGTTTCATGTGTGTATATATAATTGATTCTATTTTTGTGAAAATTATATAGCATTCATCAATATATTAAATACTGATTAATCTAAAATTGAGTCAATTAAAATCATAAAAACATCAAAATTCCTCCTATAAAATTTTAATTTAATACATTGAGTTGAATGTACTCATACTAAGTTTAATTTAATACAAATATAAAATGATTCCAATGAAAACTTGCTTGATCTTGCAATTATATTAACAAGTATTAGTTAGGAATTTCTATAGTATACTAGTCATCAATTGGGTGACACTCAAGTAGCATTGCATGGGGTTTGATCCCATAGTTTTGATTTGAGCCTCCCAATGAAGAAACAGAAGAGAAAGACAAAATGTCAAGATAATGATGTTAATTTTTAGATTTATAAAAGTAAAATTATAAATAAAAATAAAAATAAAAGAAATAAAAAATGAAAAAGATAGTATAAAATAATATATGTACGCATAATATAGCTAAAGAAGAAATTGGTACTTATTTTCTTAACTTATGTACCTTTTCTTTTCTTTTCTTTTAACTCAATCTTGAGGAACACAAATGAAACTTATGGAACACGACATCCTAATTATGTTTCAACAAAGAAGTTTGCACAATAGCTAAATGATTTGAGAGTTTAACTCAATTTCATGGCCAACCAACTGAAGACAAACATTCTAAATCTCAATTTTTGTATTTTTGAAAGTAGTTTAGATAACTCATCTAGTAATTAGTATTTAAACTACGAATAACAATTGATAAATTCTTCAAAACAAAAATAATTTTAAAATAAAAATTTTAATTTAAAATAATTTAAAATAAAAATTTGAAAATTTAAACTTTAAAAATATAATTACATTAAAATTTATAAAAAAAAGTGTTAACATCCTTATTAGTTTTCATCTGAAAAAATGGTACTTATTTAAGAAAAATTATGCATGTAGTTGTGGGTGGGTGCTTGTGTTAAGGTAATGAAATTTAAAGGGCAAAATGGGCAATAATGGGAAGGGTCAGAGCTTCCTCTGCTGGTCCCCTATGTCCCACAGGTCCCCCAATGTTTATGGAGAAATTATAGTTGATTGGTCCAACAGGTGAGAAACAGGTGCTCAAAAGCACACAATGATTTGACAAAAGCTAAAATATAATAACTTGTAGCTGGGGCTATTGATAGATTTATTATAATCTAATCACATTCCTTTCTTCAACTAGAAATTGAGGGGTAAGAGATAACCAACAAGGAACAAGGATTGCTTTATTTTATTCTATCCTACAGTTATAAAGTATGTCATGAATGAATTGAAAATGGCATTGCAATTTGATTACATGATCTCTACTAAAAAATAGGATGAAATTTACGGTCCTCTTAGTCATGGAGATTAAAGGTTAGGGTTTACAAAGCTGAAATTTCCAATTGAAGATTACTATCAGTGGCTTAACTATATTCTTGACCAAACATAGAACTGCAAAATCATACCAAAAACAAGTGGATGGCTGTTGTTCAAAGAACCAAATCATGCCACTTCCTGGTCCATATAATTATTCAGATTCCTCAGTAGTTCCAATTCTGAGATATTAACAAGAGATTTGGCACCGCAGCTGTTGACAAACAGTATTTTCTCTTGCAGAAACTTTCGGATCATCTGCAGTTTGCTACGTGGGGCGATGACAGTTGTTGAATTGACTATTAATGTGATATTGTAGTTCAATCGGATGGTTGTTATCGTGTCACGCAGCAGGCAATCCAGGTTTGAAACTTTCTTACCTTCCACAACAGCAAATTCACAATCTTCAGCAGCAGATTCTTCATGATAAAGAAAAAAAAAAAAAATCTCCTAATCTTTTATTACTTATCAAAACTCCCCAGCTAAGCAAGCTTAAGCGATAGTAGTACTAGGACTAGAACGGAAAAATTGTTTGGGAAGTCTAGATGTCCCGGCGCTGCATTCCATGTCAGATTCCCCAAAATATCAGAACGCAAGTGAACAATCTGGGACCCAAGTTGAATGCCTTGAAATATGCAGCATGTGTTTCAAGCGATAATTATTTGTAGGAATTTCATTATAGACATCAACATCAACAGTCCTAAAATCTTGTTTGGTAGCTAAGTCCACTTTGGTGTTAGCAGTAACATATAACTTTGGTAATTTTTCATGGTAAAATGTCAGTGTCTTCTACACCCCCATCATTGGTTATGGTGAATCTGGAGAACTGAAAGTTATCCCAAGTCACTGCTGGCAAAGTGGCCCATGAATTTCAGTACCCAAATCAATTTTCTCCCAGAAAACACAAATGGTTTTCATTTCATAATCTCTTCAAGCCTCCAAATTACTTGCTTTATGTTAGGCCTGAGTGAAGGTGAAGGAGAACAACAAGCCATGGCAAGTTGGAAAAACTTGAGGATGCATTCTTCAGTAACCATGATCTGATCATCTCTGCCATTGCTGATAAGAATCGCGGGGTGGTATAGATCGGCAATTCTATGTCCAAGGACTGCATTTCTCATGAAGTTTGGCAAATAGAAATCCTCATCAGGGGTTGGATGCTCATTGATAGGTTCCTTGCCTGAAAGTAATTGAAGCAAGATTATGCCGAGGCTATATATATCAGTTTCTTCACTTGCATCCCTCATTTTGATCAGTTCAGGTGCCTTGTAACCATGAGCTGCTGAAGCTTCAAGCATTTCTTGAGCAGCAGCAGGATTCAGGAAAAGATAGAGGCCAAAATCGGAGATGAAAGGCTGATAATTTCGATCCAAAAGGATGTTTTTGGACTTGAGGTTTCCATGGATAATTGGTTTCTGCAGTTTTGTGTGAAGATATTCTAATGCTTTGGCTATTCCCATGGAAATGCTATGTATTGTAGACCATTTGTAACACTCACCATTTCCATCTGCTCAAGGAAACATGGTTGATCAGTAAACATAAACAAAACCACGACCAAAAGAGAAGCTTATCAAAAATTGAGGGAGAACAACAATGGTGAACTTTCAAGGACAAAAGAATACAAGGGATTTTTCAAAAAATAAATAAATAAAAAACAATGATATCCTTGTGCATACCATCTATCTTTTCATGCTTTATGCTGAAAAAGTGAAACGAAGAACTAATCATTGACTGAAATGATTTTTTTTTCCTTTTTTTTTTCTGGTATTACTTTTGATTGTCCAATCAGACAAGAATTTGAAATTAAGATCCAAGAACATGAGTTCAAGAATAAAGATCAATATCATCATAATGAAAGAAAATTAAGACAGTAAAATGGTGCAGCATCAATCTTAGCTAAAAAAGAAAAGTTTTACTTAGACATGGAATAAACTGGTATAGAAGACAAATTCAAACACATATTAGAAACAAAAGGACAACAGGGAAAAAAAAAAAATTAATACAAGAGAGAACTAGCCAAGCTCAAATTAGCAGAAGAAAATTTATGCTTTTTCAGCATCCACTCTCTTCCAACCCCCAAATTCCCACTACTTAAGTTGTTATATTTCATTAGAACTACCCATTTTGCAACCCATTTAAGATCAACCATTGTATCCTCCCCCGGAAATTCACGTCAACTTATTGAAATTTGAACAAAAAAGGAAAGAAAAAAAAAATAGCTTTCACATAGATGAGAAAAGAACAATTCTCTGAGCAACCAAACAACATAATTAAAAAATGGGGAAAATAACAGGAAAGAGAATCACCTCTTACGAAATCAGCTAGATTCCCACGCCTATAAAAGGGATGAACAAGAAGCCCCTCCCCCCTTGGCCCAATGTAAAATCCCAGAAGAGGCACCAAATTGGGATGCCTTATGGCTCCAAGCAACAAAACCATATCATCCAATTCTTCAGGTCTTATAGTGCAGACTGGCCTCAAAAACCTGAGCAGCCTCACTGAGTTGCTCCTTTGCAACAAGGCCTTATACAGAGTCCCATAGTTGGATTTCCCAATCACTTCCCCGGGAGCATCCAATATATCACATATAGTGAGATTTTCCCCACCTTGGAAGATGATCAAGTCCTCTTTCTGCACTATGTCTTCATTCTTGTGTTCTGAGCTTTCAATGTCTTTGCTCACATGGGTTGTCACTCTTTTGCGGTAAAAGAAGAAATAAGCCAAGAAAAAAGCCAAAAATGCCATGGAAGATGGACCAAGAACTAAAATCAGCAAGTGGGCAATTTTCATTCTCTGAAAGTTTTGATCTTTCCGAACCAGACTAGCAATTGGACTCAATTCAACTCAGAAAGCCTTATATTTTGCTAATGGGGGAAGAAGAAAGCGAAGATTAGAATCTGGGTATCATGAAACAGAAGGAAAAGAGGTTGCTTTTGATGGAAAATTAGCTTAATTTTCCGGGAAAATGGTTTCTACACCGGACAAAGAGAAGAATATGGAATAGAACTTTGTGGTGTGGAACCCCAAGTTACCTGAAAATTATCAGAGGAAGCAAAAGATTTTCTATTATTTGAGCAGAAATGAACCTGAAGGCAAAGGAAAGAGACTCCTCAAGCATTTGGCAGTGAAGGGATTCTCTGAATGGAAGAACAAATAAGCTGGCCTGGGCTGCATCCAGTTAGACAGATCTAGCCATGTGAAATTCTATCTAATTTTGACTGCGATGTCTATAATACCACGTGAAATTACCAATTTGCCATTCTACATATATATATTTATAAAATTTTTAATAATTAATAATTTTATTTAATTCCCAATTTTGTGCTATATTTGTAAGTAGTAAATCCAGATTTACTTTTAGAAATTTTCTATCTCTTCTATTTTTCTTTTCTTTGGTGTAATTATGAATTGCTCGTTTGCTTACTCATTAATGGAATGATCAACACAATACTAATCATAGTTTCCTCTTTTGCAATAACACGTGTAGACCACATTAATTGTATTGTATTAATATTATTTGGAAAAAAATATAAAATTAGTAAATATGCACTATCTATATCAAACCATAGTGAAATATATTTTACTATTTTGAAGTTTGCAAAAATAAGACATAATCTTATTAATATTCAACTTAAAACCAAATATTAGTTAAAGTTGGTTATAAATTTGAAACCTTCTAGTTACATTTTATTGGAATAAATATTTTATTTACTGTTATAGTTTTAATAAAATAATCTTATATGAATGGGAGAATATTTTTGTATAAATAAAAAATTAAAAATTTTAATAAAATAAATTCCTATTTAAGTTCGGAATTTTGGTAATTTTATTTTTGAAAAAATATATAAAATAAATAAATAAATAAATAAATATATATATATATATATATATATATATATATATATATAAAATAAGTATATATATAACATTAGTCTTTCATGAAAAGTCCATAATTTTAATAAAATCAAAGGATATAATAATTAAACCAATCAGGGATAACGTGGGCAACAAAACTTGATATGGAAGTTGAGACTTATTTTTCTCAAAATCAAAAAAAAAAAAAGGGAAAAATCTACATATATACGTAACATAATATATTTTCTATCATCTGTACCAAAAAAAAAAAAATTTCCTAGATTTGAATCCGTGATTTGAACATATGTTCCGCGTACAAGCTGAACAAAAATATTCTTAGATCTTAATCTAATCAATGTTTTTTCACTTAGTATAGTTTTTTTTATATTGTATTAACTAAGAAGTATTTAGTATTAATTAAACGTCAAATAATTCAATTCAAATCATATAAGATTATAAAGATAATAAATTTTTATTAAAATTTTAATATAATTATATTCTTAAAATTATAATCAATTAATTTATGTAATAAAATTATGGTTATCAAATTTTATCTTAACATGATGTACGTGTATATATATAGATGTGTATAACTTGTAAAGAAGAAAAGGTAAGAACAATAATCTGTTTAGCATCTTCGGTGAAAAATAAAATAGATAAACTTTAGATTAGAATTATTAACAAAAAGAATTAAACTATAGAATAATTTTATACCACACGCGGCCCCATTGGACATAAATTATAAATATTTTATTACAGGCTTGAAGCCATTGATGAGTGTATGATTCACGACACTTTTATATCGTGGATATACATTTTTTATCTCACAAGCAAGAAGTGTGCCAAATCAATTAATAAATGTTGCATACATTATTAAGCAACTCAGTTTTTTTTTTTTTGTTAAACACACTTGGTTGTTTATTTCTTACTCAATAAATAATGGCTTAAATTAGCTCAGTAAATATATTTTAAATAATATTTTAAAAATATTTTGAATGAATAATTTAAATATGTTTATTAAAAAAATTAATTTTAATTATTAAATAATTAAAATTTAGTTTTGTGACCAATAAAATACATGAAAAACTCTGTACTCGTGGGACAAAAGATGTGTGTCACTTTACAACACCCACATATGCTCGTCTTAACAATTGAAGAAACTAATTCCTGTAAAGTGATAGACTAAGATTTAAATTTTCACTTAGAGAAATTTTATATTTTGGTGCTCTACCATTATCTCAAATGAGATCGTTTTTAATAAAAAAATACTTGTTAATTTTTTTTTTTTCAAAAATTAGATGACAAAAAAAAAGGGGTTGGCATGTTAGCTAATACCTTCAATACAAATTAACTTGAAAGCTATGAAAAAAATTTAATCGTTGTTTCAAAAATTAGATGAGTGGGTCATGATTTAACTGACCAGACGAGTTATGCTTCTTCTCAGACTTAAATATTGGTTAGATTGAACTACTAGATTTTGTTCAACGTAATAATCAAGCATCCCATTATTATTATTATTATTATTATTGAAAAATTGATTAAAATTATCATAAAGAAATTATTATTAAAACTATTATCATAAAGAAATTGCTCCCTTTATAGCTTTGCCCTAAATCAACTCCACTTCTTAACGTGCGGTTGATCCCAATTCTCAATAATTATTTTTTAGTACAATTTTTTTTTTTTTTTTTTATAAAACCTTCTAGTGAGTTAAGTTTTAAGAGTTTACTAAAATTAAAATATATTTTAAAACTTAAATAACACTTATATAAGTACTTGTCACAACTTTGTTTGTTTTGAACTATTTAGTTGGGATAAAATATTGTGACGTCTCTTTTTGTACCTAAGTAAAATCCATTAATAAGGTATATTATATTCGAATAAATATATTTTTAGTGCAAATTATCAATACTTAATAACATCACATTGGATATGAATTAATCTGGTTTAAATAAATTTATTTTAATACTTAATAAAAAAAATTACTATCATTCTAGTTCTTTGAATGAAATCCAGTGGTATTTAGAATTATATTTAATACTAATTAATTTAGTTTAAATTAAATAAAACAACAAATTCTAATAAGATATGTTGCATTAATTTTTGTGTAAATATTTAATATATTTTTAAATACCTACCGTGATTATAGTTTTACATGTTTTAAATTTAGACTAGTGAATTTTTAATATATTGTTACATATTAAATAAAATTTTTATTGTAATAATTTATTTTTTTTAAAAAAAAGTAATGTGGATGGGACCGGTGAAAACCATGAAACTCACGTGGTATGAAGTCTCCCGGTGGAATGAATTTGTTTACGTCAAGATTTATTATGTTTTTGTTATATTTGTATTTAAATAATTTATTATTTTAAATTATGGATAAAATATATATGTAATAAGAAATTCAGATCCGTCTTAGTGTAGTTTGCCCAACCCATTTGTTTCTGCTGGGATTGAGGTGTTGACCGGCGAGCCCCATTGACTTATTCGCACTTATAATGCTGAGGCGAGTTGCCAACGTAAGGATCCATCAATTTGCGCCGTGAATTTACGTTAATCTTTCTTTCGATGCAAATCCTGACCCATTTGTTTCTACATTGGTGGTTTTGTACCTTATCCAAATAATTATCCATTAATTTTTCCTGAAATTTCTTAAAAAATAAGAGAAAAGGAAAAAAAATGATAAGAATATTATTTTATTTTATTAAATAATTCCAGGAATGACTTAATGGTCCCTGATCTTCACCCTTACTAAATGTAACTTATGTTGATTTGTTGTGCCTCAATTTCTTTTGTACTTATTATCTCCCTTGTACGTATAATACATATATTTTTATTGAAAAAAATATAATAATATTATTTTTTAAAATTAAAGTTTAGTTGAGTTGTGTTTTAAGAATGAGTGATTTTGGTATATCTTCACTCTCTCTACGTAAAAATTTTGTGATTTTTTTATTTAAATTTTAAAGTTTATTTGAATTGATTTTAAAAAAATAAAAATTTAAAAGAGAAACATTCTTTACGTAATTTTTAATTTTTAGAGATAATTTTTTAAAAAATTTAATTTAAATAAATTATTTTTTATATAAAATATTTTTTAAGTAAAAATAAAAATAAATTAACGAATACTAATTCAAACAAGCTCTTAATTTCCAAAGCATAGAGTGGTCCTCCTCGTCTCGTGTGAATGACCTGCCTTAAATTGACCTAGAAATTAGAATGTCGGTGGATTTTTTATTTTAAAAAGTATAGGTAGATAATATTTATTTTAATTGGCCATATAGAAAAATGGATAGTTGGATAAGAAATTTCACAAAAATAAGAATGTTTATTTTTAAAATAGAGCATGGAATAAAATTACCTTTTAGTATATTACAGGAGCCATTGATTTCACACACGGTAGTGGGCAAATTGTCTTTTGCACTTGAAGGTGTGTTTTCTTTTGTCTCTAACCCTTTCCAAAGAGGTAAATTGTGCTAGCTTCTTAAATCATATCCAGTAATGTGTTTAATGGATTATGATCTCTTGCCCAATTACATGAAAGTTAATTTAATTGCCAATTTTTTTCAATAGATTATGGTAATAAATTGCAAATGCTCTCTCTTAGTTTAATAGGGAATTATGATTAGACTTGAAAATTAAGGTATATTTATACAATTTTTCTTGATAGTATTTTTTTTTTTTTTGGGTAAATTATATTGATTGGTTTTCATTAGGTTCTCAAAGTTATTTATTTATTTTGTTTGTTAAAAGCTATATACAATAATGGAAGTTTAATTGCTTAACAAGGTTATTTTCATCCCAATAATGGAAAGTTTATTTTCTTCTCACTCATTTTTAATTGAATTTGAGCATAAATTAAACTTCTATAATAGATTAATTTAATACATGTATAGTGTGTGTGAGTCGATTCTTGTACTTAATAATATTTTTGGTGTTTGCTATTAAGTTGAGAATTGAGTCAAGCTCAACATGAAAAATAAGAAGAAAACAAAGAAAATCCAGGTTGGGTAATTTAAGTTAGTAAATCGCTTTGGACATATTATGGAACATCAAATTTTGTCAAATTAAAAATAAGTCTAATTTATCATCAAAATATATAAATTAATTGATAAAAAATATTTTATTTTAATTAAAAATCTAATATTAAAATTATAAGAATGTAATTACCTTAAAATTTGATAAGAAAAGTTATTACATGTTGTTTGCTAGTGACCAAAAGCTATACATGGTCCCCTACAACTGAGGCAAAATATCCATGTGAAAGAAAAAGGACGCATATAGTGGGGAGCAAAGTTACACGAAAACCAAAACAAGAACCAAAGACAATAACCAGAACCAACACACAAGACCAAAACATAGGCACGTGTCTAAAAATTTTATGTAGTCCAGGCAATATGTGTGTAAATTTTTTTAGTATGCTGTAACCTAATTTAAACTAAATTAATTAATATTTAATATAATGTTAAATATTAGATGATTTTGTTTTTTTCATCTCATAGTTTGTGCTATTTGTTATATTGTTTAATTCTGAATTGGTCACTCTATTTATAATCAAATGATACAGCGAGTTATATAAATTATAAGATAATAGATATTAATTTTGTATGAATATCGCATCAATGCCCAAATATTGTCTGAAATTATATACAATATAATTTAGAAAAAAAATTCTATAAGACACAAGGGTAATTATAGACATATTGAGAGGATAAAATTAAAAATTTCTTAATATTATTATTATTTTTTTTTTTTGGGGGGTGGGGGGGCAAGGGATTTTGGAGAGAGAAATATAATCTGTGAAATAACTAAATTGTCTCTCATATTTTTACATTTTTTTTATTATTATTTATAAGGCTATGTTAGTAAATTTATATCTTATCCCCCTCCCCTCCTCTTAAGAATGTTAGGGACTGAGTTGTTTAGAGCTCAATAGTTGACAATGACTCGGATGAAAGCAATATAGGAAGTGAAATAACTTTCTTTTCCCTATTCAGATTCAATGTTAGGGACCAACTTTTGACACATGCAACTCAATGCTCACAAGATAACTGTAAGTGTACGAATAGAACGTGTTGGCTATGGCACTGTATTGTGGTCCTCTTCCATAAAGCATATATAAGGCAAGGAATATGGGTGCCTTAGGAGGAAAGAGGCAGAAATTCATTTCATTGGAGTGACCAGTGAATTGGAATATAATCTTCATGAAAGGGTGGTTTTTGGGACAGTGACAGATGCTCTTTTAGTA
Source organism: Bauhinia variegata (assembly GCA_022379115.2). Lineage (NCBI taxonomy): Eukaryota > Viridiplantae > Streptophyta > Magnoliopsida > Fabales > Fabaceae > Bauhinia > Bauhinia variegata. The sequence goes on along the minus strand of CM039434.1, from coordinate 9,570,988 downwards.
AAAGATAAAGAAGAAAGTGAACAAAGAAAGACACATGGGAGAGAAACTATGATGTCACATTGAAGACAAAAGAGCAAAAGGAAGAAAGGTAGAAGATTTTTGCCCTTTGAGATTGAGAATATCATGAAGTCCTATTGAAATGGATCCTCTTTGATGCAAAAGTACTTTGCAATAAGAGAGAAAAACGGAACTGAAGAGGGGAGAGAGGATTTAGATTTGCTTATGTTAAAAAGTGTCAACGTGAATGACATGTCATGTCATCTATGTGAACAGAGAAAAGCAAATAATAATGTGTCTGTATAAGACAAAACTCACTACCTTAGGATCACATATTGAAATTTCACCTGAAATAAAGTACGAATGACTGTCTAACCAACAACTCAAATTAAGAACGGCAAGAAATAGAGTCACACATCAGACAAAAATGACTCTAATAATCAATTCATCATTTGAACTTTGTTTTAGGCGAAATTTCATTATGTTGTTCCTAAGGTAATGAGTTTTGTCTTAAACAATCAAATCATTGTTTGTTCTTTCCTGCTAAGGTTGGTGGCGCCAACATGATAGTTATGTTGGCACCCCTAACATGAGCAAATCCAAATCCGTCACATAGCAGACAAAGAGCAAAATGAAGAAAGGCAGAAGACTGCTGCCCCAGGAGATTGAGAATATCATGGTGTCCTATATAGCATATCCATGTCCAAGTTGACAGAGACACATAAGGAATCAAACCCACAGCTGCTAGCAGAGACAGTATTTTCAGTTTAGCCCAGGCGTTATCAGTGTACAGAAGAAAGTTAAGCATGGTGTTGTTAGAAGCTGATAAAAATTATGCTAATGGAAAGGAAGACCATAATTTCTACCATATCACAGATGAAATTTCATTGTTTTCAACAGTAGATGACTCATGGAAACTTTTCATATCTACAATTCAGATTGACATAGTTTGCATATAAATGAATCCATATTAGGGTATGTAATACATGGGATTGGGAAGCTTGAATGAGCGAACAGATGTTGAATAACCCAATAAATCACTCCATTGATCTCCAGAGTTTCCAAGAATCCTGTATCCCTCTTTAGCCATCTCATTCCTCTTTTCTGACTTGTAAATTGTTGCGGTTTTCCCATCGTCTCCTGGGGTTCTGAACATCGTAACAACCAAGGGCTCAGAAAATCCAGCAAATCCAGCAAAAAGAAAACATGGGATTTAGAGTTCAGCGTACTGGCATGATGATTATGAAACTATATGATCAGATGTATAGAGCAATCTAGCCTGACTAAAGTGGGCAGATTTTGCCTTTTAAATACAGCTTAGAGATTATGAAGAATGGGAAAGAAAGTTGAAGGAAGGAAGTAAATTAACATAGTTAGAAAAACAAGTCAAAATCAATCATGAAATATGACCCAAACAGTGCATATATACTATCTCCCTTTTGATCCTTGGATCACAACTCTGATATCAAACAGGAAGCTGGCCCTAAAATCAGTGAATTGCAACATCATTCCTAAAAATGGATCCTTTTGTATATTATGAAGTGTTTGTATCTTATGAATAAGCTTTTTTTTCTCAATTGATTCACCAAATAACCCATTTTAATGGCCACAACGAGAAACTTAAGCCATTTCTATTTCTATTATAGGAAGCTCAAACCATTTCATCCGACCACATTTTCTTCATTCTTAGCCCAAGGAGCTAGGAATATCTATGCAATCCTGAAATGGTTACCAAATTGTCATGTGTTACACTAAGTTTCTAAACCAATTTTTAGATGGCTTTCGCTCATCCTATCTTGATCAAAAAGTATTCTCCACCACTCCAAAAAATCCCACTATTTACTTATTCAATAAGAGAAGAATTAATTGGTGAGGAAACTACGAATCCTACATCCGTTTCTCAAATATAAGTTTCAAGAATCTGGCCATATAGGAATTTATAGAGGATCTTTGACAATTCACTATACCATTGAACCAAAGAAAGGAATTACACATGCCAAATTTTGCTCAGTCAAGGATATCCAGAACCGTAGGTTCATAGAACGAATACCTCAATATTTTGATGATTTGAGTTGAAGATTCCAAATACTAGACAACGAAATTTTCAAAAATTGTGAAAGTACTAACATATGCCGATATGTAGCAGAATGGATCTTTTAACACAGATATACACAAAAAGGGATAAACATCTTCTGTCTCACAATTGTGTACCATAATATGTGTCATCTTTTTGATTGGTTAAGAAATAAAAAAACTTCCAGTATTTATTAATTGATTTCTTAACCAATCAAAAAAGACAGTCACACTTTGTGACACAATTATGGGACAAAAGATGTCTGTTCCACAAAACCAGATATCACTTGGAAAATTCAGACAAAATTACACGATCTACATTTCCTGTCTTTCAGATCAACCAAAGCAATATTCCAGAATTACCTCAATATGAGCTGGTGCCACTCTCGAAATCCAGCATTGATCAAATTTTCAACAGTAACAGTCCTATGCCTTTCGCTTCGCCCTGTCAGAAATATAACCTTAAAACCCAGACCCAAAACCTCTTCATAGAGCTTTAAACTGGGTTTTAAGGCAGGTGCCACAGCCTTCTCTATCCACTTGTCAAACTCTACATGGTCAAAAACCTCCAACCTGCAAGCAATTTCATCGACCTCAAGTCAAATGCAAATGTTATCTGGAATTAAGCCATTTCAGTGAATTCTGAATTCACATTAGTTCAATAATCATCAGTTTATACAGTAAGAAACTTTATGCTCAAATTTCTAAATTCAATTTTCTGGCATTTTCCAAGAAACCAAACCGATTGAGGGAAAAATCAAGTGTTGCTATTACCCATATCCATGTTCAGCGTAATATGGTAGATTCGAGAGCAGGGTCTCGTCAATGTCGAAAACCCACGCATCCTTTCCATCACCATTCAATTCCACACTCTTCGCATATGCCCCTGCCTCGTTCGACACCGTTTCTAGGTCAAAAATATAGCCCCGACCTATCAAGTACTCTTTCACATAGCTCGCACATTCTTCCGGAATCGTCTTCCAGGGACTCAGATTGTTGGTTTCAGCTGCGAATCTCCAACTGCTACACCTCAATCTAAGCTCATCATCTTCGAATCCCTTCAACTGGGTGTCAATTTTTTCGGGATATTCGAGGATTAATGGTCTGGGTAGGAGGTGAGAATTGAGGTGCTCGAAAGAGAACGCAATGGAAAACAGAGAAAAGACCAGGAAAAGTCGCAGGAAAACCATGACGAAAGTAATGTGATTGATAAAAAAATTCCGGGTATCAATGGAACCAATAGAAATTGGAGGAAAAATTCTTTGTTTCCTTCAAGGTACAGAAAACAAAATTGAAAAATGGTATTTAAGAAAGAGAAGAGAATCTATTACCCAGAATCGGAAGGAGAACAAAGAGCATAAAAATCTGATATTTTTCCCACTTTCGGAAAGCAAACGCAGAGAAAATACGTTTCTTTGCTGTGGGTGAAGAAGGAAAACCTCCGAAACAGTAACTCCTTCCGAGTGGGAGAAGAAAAGCAACAGAGAAGGAGGAAGATAACGGTACCGTGCCAGTGAAGCAAAGCTGAAGTGCGAAGAATGAGAGAGGAAGCTACTGTAATCAGAGCAAACCGGATATTTAAATTTAATTTACCGGTTTGCTTCCTAGGAAATGGGTAGGTGGAGGCGACAAAGGAAATGCCAATAGTGTGTAGGGTTTACACGGGCAGGCCTAGACGGGGGGTCATGATGACGTGGACTGATTAGACTTTTCGCCTTAAATACAACATGTGTGCGCTTTATTTTAGAGCTGTGCTCCCACTACTTTATAATTTATAAATCTACACTTATTTTTATACTTTATTTTTTAGTTTTTGTATTTCTTATTTTTTATTATCTTTACAAAATAATTATATAATAATTATGTAATTAAGTGAGAAATTTACATTCATATATCACAAAAATATATTTTTTTAATATATATTATTTTTAAAAATATTTATTAATATATATCACTTTTTCAGATATTGCAGTACGGTAATGTGATATTCAAATATTACAGTACGGTAATAAAAAATTAATTTAATTAATTATTTTTAATTTTTATAAATAAAAATATTTAAAATATTTATAAAAAATTTTAACCACATATACACCATCCCAAAAATTATTACTATACATACAACTTCTATGAATTTTTGTTAATATATACTACTTTAATAAAATTACATCACCTTATTACAAATTTATTTTAATAAAATTACATCACCCTGTTACATCGTCAATGATTTTAATAATCTTGTCCTTAGATTAGTTGATCAAATATCTTTGAAAAAGTGGAGCCTTAACATTAATGTTGTTTTGATTTCTTCGCGAGGCACACAGTTTTGTAATTTGCTTTGGGAGAAATGGAATTTTTGAATATCCAATTATGTTTGCTGCGGATACTTATGATATGATTAGTCCAAACTTTTAAATTAAATAAATTTAAAATATAAAATAAAATAAATTTAAATAAAATAAAATAAACTTGTAATATGGTGATGTAATTTTATTAAAGGTAGTATATATTGATAATAATTTTTAGGATGGTGTATATGTGTTTAAATTTTTTTAATATTTTATTTATAAAAAATAAAAATAATTAATTAAATTAATTTTTTATTCGAATATCGCAGTACGGTAATTTGATATCTGAGTAATATCGCATTACTGTATTGCGATATCTGAAAAAGTGATATATATTGGTAAATATTTTGAAAAGTAGTATATATTGGTAAATATATTTTTTTGGTGGTATATGGGTGTAAATTTTAATTACAATTATGAATATATATATTTAATATTATTTTTTAAAAATGATATTATAAATACACTTGTAAATATACATTCACTTTTATGCTTTATTTTTATTTTTATATTTTTCTTATTTTTTTTATGTATAATTTACTCTTACAAAATAATCAAAATAAAATATGTGCATTGGATGTACAACTGCAAACATACATCTAACATGTCTTAGGACAATAATTTTGGTGCCATTGTGACATGCTTGTGCTTCAGCTTTGTTTAAAGCACTGATACATTCCACTTGATAAATCTTTCCACAAGGAGCTCTCTTTTTCCATAATGCTTTGCCTACTGCAGCAACTAAAACATAATCACTGAGATCTTGGTATCCATAGCATGCTGAGACTGCTCATAAATATACACAGATTATATTTATGCATAGTTTGATGTAGTGAAAGATTGGTAAAAAGGTAAAATTAACTACTTGACCTAAGAAACTCGGATTTGATGCAGTAAAAAATTGGTACAATGTAATTGTTAATATAGCATGACATTGACCATTTGATTGATCACTCGATTCATTGTTTTACATCATTCAATAACTTTATGTTATGTCACATCAATAATTTTATACATTGATGAAAATAAATTTAAGGCTGAACACAAGTTAGGTTTGCACTCTAATCAACCTGAGTAATTCAAGTAGACGTTAATCAATTAATTACAAGTTACCCAGTTTGTATGAATTGAGTAAAACATAAAAAACAGGTTGATAGAGTTAGTTTTGGTTATCCTTGTTTCAAACCGGCGGTACCCATTCATCTTTATGTGGAATTACTTTTTTAACTGGTTTCATTGTTTACTTTCCTTGCATCTATCTTCACTTTTGTTGTTGATTGGTTTGTTCATTATTGGGATGCCTTTGGAACTTATCAAATGTGTATAAAATAATTTCATAAAACATGTGATTTGTCAAATTGAGATAAAACCTTATGTCCAATAATGTCAATTGCTATGAGAAAAACGAAAATGTTTAAATCTATCTTTTTAATAATATATTGATATAGTATAAACTATATATAACTATACATAATGATATTATATATATATATATATATATATATATATGTGCAACATACTATTTTTTATGTATATATACATAAACGAGACAGATTATGAATTTATAAAAGTTTAAGCTTAATTTATTTATTAAATACGTTAAAATTGTTGGCTCAACTTAGCTTAGCTTGTCAAGCCATTATTAAACTATGTTGGTTTAACTCATCTAGCCAACTCAGTTTATTTTTATTCTAGCTAGATTATTGGTAATCCAAAATTAAGAATGAGTTATGTGAGAAAAATTGGGTGGTGTTAAAAGAAACACCCAAAAATTTTGAAGGGTCGAGTTGTAGAAAGGATGGTTCTAGTAAGATTGGGGCCCAAATTATCCTGTGCCCATTCAAATTTGGGCCAAAGTTAGCCGGGCTCACTGATGGATATATATATATATATATATATATATATTTTTTTTTTTTTTATCCAGCAAATTTAATTACTAACAAAATTAACACACCCTAATTCTAAATCAAAATTCCTAATCACATGACTAGGCTGGAAATATGAAGTTACCTTGGACGATGCTAACAGGAGAATAACACGTCTATTATTATGGTAAATGGGCTCGTCCCCGCCCGCGCCCTTCTTTGTATGTATTCCTTTTTTCCCAAATCGAAGTAAATTTTTTTCTTCAAGCGTTGAACTGCACTACCGATACCTGCTATGAGAAAATTGAAACTTTATCGCAGTCGGGGTACATTTTGATGAAACCAGTTTGTTGAAGGTGATGTTGAAGTATGGTTATAGATTATCAACTAAATTGTTGAACATCTGTATAGCTTCGATGTGTAAAGCCAAGCAATTGACGAGAGCTGAAATTGTTATAATTGATGGTATAAGGTTAGGGGTAATCCCAGATGTGGTTACATACAACACTCTAATTGATGCATATTGTCGTTTTGATAGCATCGATGCTGGTTATTCTGTTTTTCATAGAATGAGGGAAGCTGGGATAGACCCAGATGTTGTTTCATATAATTCTTTGATGGCTGGTGCCGCTAGGAAATGCTTGTTGTCAAGAGCCCTTGACCTGTTCGAAGAAATGCTTCAATCAGGTATACAACCCAATATCTGGAGCTATAATATATTAATGCAATGTTTGTTCAAGCTGGGAAAGCCTGATGAAGCAAACCGTGTTTTTCAGGATGTAATAATCAGCAGTCTTGATCCATGTCCAGCTACATTTAACATTATGATTAATGGTCTTTGTAAAAATGGTTACACCAGTAATGCTCTGATGCTGTTTAGGAATTTACAGCGGCGTGGATTTGTTCCACAAATATTCACATACAACATTCTTATTAATGGGCTTTGTAAGGCTGGAAGAATGGGGGCAGCAAGGAGAATCCTTGGAGAGCTCAGGGATTCAGGTCATAAGCCTAATGCTATAACTTACACTACAGTTATGAAATGTTGCTTTAGATGTAGATACTTTGATGGGGGGCTTGAGATTTTGTCTGAGATGAGGAGTGAAGGGTATACTTTTGATGGCTTTGCATACAGCACAGTTCTTGCTGCATTGATTAAGATTGGAAGGATAAAAGAGTCAGATGAAATTGTGGAACAGATGCAGGCGAGTGGCATTGAACCAGATGTGGTGTCTTATAACACACTGATAAATCTTTATTGTAAGCAGAGAAGATTTGATGATGCTTTGAAACTATTGGATGAGATAGAGAAATCTGGTTTAGAATGTGATGCTTACACCCACACAATTATAATTGATGGGTTATGCAAGGCTGGCAACATCGATGGTGCTCGGCAGCATTTAAACTATATGAACACATTGGGGCTTGGTTTTAATTTGGTTGCCTTTAACTGTGTGCTTGATGCTTTGGGTAAAGCAGGGCGGATCGATCAAGCCTTGAAATTGTTCGAATCAATGGAGGTTAAGGATGCTTTTACATATAACATCTTGGTTCACAATCTTTGCAAGGCAAGAAGGTTCCTTTCTGCATCCAAACTTTTGATGTCTTGTTTAAAACGTGGCTTTAAAACCCTAAGATCAACCCAGCGAGCTGTTCTTGATGGTCTTCGTGATTCAGGGTATACAAATGAAGCTAGGAAACTTCATTCTAAAATCCGATTAGCTCAACTCCTACGGTAATTGCATGGATATTTGGATATGTATTTGCAGCTGGATATTTGGTCTTGACTCGTACCTGTGAGGCACGAACCGGGGTGATGTGTTGGAGACTCAACTTGCTTATTTTGATATATGTGTAGCCAACATTCCCTATCAAATATCATCCCCACTCACTTTCAAATTACTAGACCATAAGCGGGCATTTAGGTGTGCAATCATAATGTTCCAGAGAGAATTTGCCATGAGACTGGTTGCATAACCTGGTGACAGACTCGAAAATGGATGATGATGATGGAGCTGATGATAATGAAAAGGAAGTAGAGGATGACGATGACGCAGAAGAAGTGCAATCTGAATTCAAGGACAAGGTTTTGGCTGATCTAAAAGAGGAAGATTTTGATCAGAAAAGATCATCTAAGCTTACACTGCAAGAATTTCTATACCTGCTTTCTTTATTTAACAAAGCTGGCTTGCACTTCTCTTGATTATAGATTTTTTTTCTTAAGATTTTCTACTTTGCTTAAATCTCTACCGAAATTTTGAGCATTTAGCTTTTCGGTATGAATCTTATAATTATTTTCTTCCCCCTCAGTTGTGAGTTCTGGCCACATGAAAAGGTCAAAAGGAATTTTGCTGATTAAGATGTATACTATTGAGTCATTGATGTAACTAATAGCAGGTTCGATAACCTTGGTTGTTCTAATGTTTCTTAGATATTTTTGCCATCAATTATATATATATCTATACACACATTTATTTTTTATTTTTTGTGTTCATGCATGGTTCAAAGTTTGTTTGTGGTGCCTCCAATTACTTGCTCTTGGATATTTATCTGTTTACACATAGTGTATTGATAACAAGCCACGCTACATTGTCTTAAATAGAGATGTCAACTGGGGCAAAGCTGAAAAGATTTCAGGCCAACTTTTATTGGCAAGACCGAAAATTATTCAAAGACCTAACTTATTTTTGTTATATCATTTCATTGCAGGAGAAAACATGTTTCCTAACAGAATTTTTTAAAATTTACTAACAGTACTTTGACTGAACCTTAAATCTGAAAAATCTAATAAATATTCTAATGGAATTAAGATAAAATTAAAAAAATTTTAGTATTCGACATCACATTAAACACTGACTAATTTGGTTTGAGTCAGACACAATTTATTTCTATCAAATTTTAATGCAGCCATGCATTCTTAAGATTCAAACTTAAAACTTCAAGTTAAGCTAAAATAATTTCAAACTAGTTGATTTATGCGTTTGATAGTAATATAGTTAACATACATTGAAATACTCTATTGGCTTTTTTATTAATTTTTTCCAAACTTACTTTTTTAGAACAACTAACTCATACATATATATATATATATATATATATATATATATATATATATATATATATATATATATATATATATATATATATTAAGAATTTTCTTTACCAAAATTGTTTTAAGTTATAAAAAGTCCTTTTATTCTTAAGGAAAGTATAATCTTATTAAACTCACTAATGCAACAAAGATTTACAGCATCCATTGTTCCGTCTAAAATTCCATGTTCCACTCCAATTCAAATCAGATCCCTTTAAAAGGAGATCACATCTTTAATTAACCTGTATATGATAGTAGGGGTAGAGCATGAGGTGTGCCTCCTAATGTTGGTTGTGGGAATGGAAATTGCAAATGAGGGAGAAAGTTGGAGATGGAAGATGAAGGAAGAGGCATAAGCTCAAAAAGAAGAGTGTGAAAGATGAAATTTCAGGGATGAGTATTTGAAGGAAATGAATGTTTGCAATGGTTGATGATCCATGGGACTTTAAGGTTATCCTTTTATACTTGTTGATAATCAAGGAGTTGGTTTTAAAGATTTGAACAAAGCCAGCATAAACGGCTTGATTTATTCTGAAATTGGAATTTGGTTATGGGAACAGGATGTTAGTAGAGCTTGCAAAATGAGCTAGCTTGATAGAGATTTAGGGTCTAGGATCTAAACCTTACTACTTTTAGTATTTTGGTTTATGTATCTTTATACTCTTTAGTTATAAGATTAATCTTTATTTAGTATAGAGAGTGATAAGTTATAAATTTTTAATTTGAAATATCTTGAAGCTGAATATACTTTATTTATTGAGAAGTGAGGTTTAATTTAGTAGTTAATTATATCTTTTCAAAGATCTTTGGAGTTTTCTCACCTAAGTTCAAATCCCTTTTAAGACTTCGAGTTACAATTCCTGTGTCATCTTGCTCCCTTCTTATTTATGAAAAAAATGTATTTCTATTAAATTAATATATCTTATTGGAGATAAAACCTATTCTTAATAAAAGTCAAAATGATAATTAGCTTAAATCATTAATAAAAAGTCAAAATATCATTACAGAAAAAGTGTTTTAAAATACAAAATTGCAAACCACATTTATAGAGGCCAAAAGAACACACAAATTACATTAAATAAGGTAGCATTGCCATTTGGCAACCTAGCAACCTGTAGTTGGATTAGAACCTAACAAGGAAAATGACTAGGTCAAGAAATATTGTTATCTATTTTTGCTTACTATTTTTTCTCTTTTGCCTCCAAATATCCTGCAACCAAGCACCAATCATGGAACCAGTCAATCTGAATGTGTGGTGGAATTCTATCCCACGTTGATCTTCAACAAGTATAAAAGGACAACCAACCAAGATCACAAACCAAGACATTGCAAGAGTTCATTGGTCTAAAATAAAAGAAAAAAGGAATAAAAAAAGAAATTTTCATTTTCTTGATGAAAACCATGGCTCTTGCAATGTCACCATTGACGCTCTTCATCTTCTCATTCCTCTTCCTTCATTTCCCATCTCCAGCATTCGCCCACAGACATCTCCCGGCGGCGCATCCGGCATGGCCGGCGCTCGGGAGCCCTCCCTTTAATGAAATATGCATCCACACAAGGGACCCTGATTTCTGCAAGCGCTTCAACATGGGTGATATAAGCAGCGTCAAAAAGGTTGACGACATTGGTTCAACTGTGAGGATCTACGATTCAGCTCATGACATTGCAGCAGTGGCAAAGACTCAGATCTCAAAGGATGTGAATTGTGTCAATGTGAAGGCTGAATTAAAGGGTGCTCTTGGAATTTGCTTGGATTCTTATACTCAGGTCATTGGATCATTGTCTTGCACATCACCAACCCCAGAATCCATGGATGCGAGCTTCAAAAAGGTTCAGCAAAGCATTTGGGCTTGCAGACAGGCAGTGGACAAATTGGGAGATAATGACTTGCAAATTGCTTATGTAAAGGCTGCAAATCATTTGGTGCACCACTTGATCACCATTGGATCTGTGATTACTACCTATAAACTCCATCCCACCCCTCCATTGAGTGAACACTTTTAAATCAATGGCTGGTTTGCTGTGTGATTCTCCTTCAAATGATGCAAATGAACATTAATTTGTCTGAGATTCTTTTTTTTTTTTTTTTTACTGAGAAAAAAAAAAGAGAGTCAAAATCATGTTTGTACGAGATCTTACACTTTAAACCTGTGGTCTGTGAATGCTTTAGATTTTTTGTTTTTATCAATAAATTTTTATTAATATATAATACTTATTGGAATGAATAAAAAAATATTTTTTAATGTTCATATAGATGCAGTTATCATGTATAAAATATATCATAATCTTATTTAATATATAAACACAAAATAAACATATTATAGTTAAAAGAAAAAAGAAAGAAGAATGATGATTCCATTTTAGACTTTAGTTATATAAAAATAGGAATAAAAATTCGATTTGAGGAGATGATATATGCTTCATGGAATGCAATTAATACTTTATTTTCTTATATTATATATATCTTGAATAATATCGATAAATAACACAATTTAATTACTCTTGTATATATATATATATATACAAACACACACGTATAACTTCAACCAATGGCTGGTTTTCCTATAGGCCTGATTGAATGAATTTTTAAATTTGCAAAAGGCTGGTTATTAGTTTGGTATACTTTGATTTAGTTGTTTGAACGTTGGATAGTAATTTCATCAATGATCCTTAATTACTTTATTTGAATTAAATTTTATTAGACTCCTCCATTTCTTCTTCCCCTCTTCACCAATTGTGAGAGCTCTTCAATTTCTTCTTCAACCCTTCATGGCACCAAGCATTACTCCCTCCTTCATTTTCCCTTTTTCCTTGGTGGCACCAAGCACCACTCCATCATTTGGTCCCCAAATAGCTCTATACAGTCGTTGTCAAACATAAATGTCATCTAGTTACCAAAACATCTTTATAGAGCCGTTTCATATATTTATTGAGTTTTTCATTTTGTAAATGGCTCTATAAAGCCATTTTATGCATTTAAACATTTTTTTGTGACTTAAATAGCTCTATAAAACTGTTTTATATATTAAGAAACTTTTTTTTTATAGCTAAAACAATTATAAAAAGCCGTTTACACTTAGGATAACAATTTTTTTTTCTTTTTTTTTTTTAAATAAGGGGCTTTACAAATTTGTTTCACTCATATCTATCTTTTTTATATAATAAATAGTTCTCTCTCTCTCTCTCTCTATATATATATATATATTTACAGAAAATGCAAATGAAACAGGTCTATAAAGCTTTGTGATGCAGAGACAATGTTGCGAATTTCAATTTGAACCTCTTTCCTTCAATTCTTCAACCTTAGATGCAAAGATATACTTCCAAGAAGCAAAGTGAACCAAAATGCAGCTCCTTTCACTAACTTTGATGAATTGATCAAAGAAAATGGGTAGAAAATGAGGAATGAGTGGAGAAGAGTGAGAGAAGGGTGATCCACATGGAGATGATGGGAAGGCAAAGTAGTTGGGAGGTGTGATTTTAATGAAGGTTAGTTGTATAATTTTTATTGTACAGAGTGTGTCATCATTAAAAACAGGGATGTGTTAATTAATTCCATCAGGCTTTTTGACCTATCATGGTTGAGCTTTGCACCCACATTAAGTCAGGCCAACTAGTCCATCTTGCCACTTCTAGTACTGTCTATTGGTCATTTCTCATTCTAACTTTGGTATCTATCCATCTTAATCAGTTCCTACTCTTTTTAGAGAATAGCCACGGTGGATGACATGAATTCTTTCGTGATTTCCGCTATGAAGTTCATTCTCATTTCTACCCCAATTCCCCTACATCTCGAATGCCCATTATTGTTCTTGCATCACCACCACCCAAATACTTATGTTGCATTTCGTCTTTGACATCCTTTTAATGCCCATCTTGTGTTCAAGAAACCTCTAGGAATGTGGTGGGTTGAATCCTCAATCCACACTCATTTTAAGCTTTTGCTCCAAATCAGTTAAAAAATTTGCACTCTATGAATTAAAATACACAATAAAGCTCAATTGGTAATTCTTCCTTAAGAAAGTTTTGCATAAAGCAAAGTTACATATTAGTGAAATTTACCATACCCATATGCAAGCAAAGTTGTAATTGAAAGATTTTTTTTTTAGACAATCTCATGTATTATTGTTATTCATAAATTTTCAATATTTTTTTAAAATATATTTTTCATAAATTATTTTAATTTTTATAAAATGCCAAAATCTTGTATTGTGCTTTTTTTCTAATAGAAAGGAAACAATGCATGTAAAAATGACAAAAAAAAGTTGTGCTATAACTAATTTAGTTTTATTGTCTTGTACAGTGTTAAAAAAAACTACTTTTTTTTAATATTAATTTAAGTATTTGAAGGAGTTGGGTTTAATTTAAGGATATAAGAGGGTCAATTTTATTTCTAGGGATTGTGTTATTGCTTCAAATCACTTCCTCCTATCAAATGTGCGATAAAATTTGAATTTAATTCGGTCAAAATTATCTTACTATAACTTAGAACTAGTTAACTCTTTATATGTTTGACATATATTGATTCAACATTGCAAATAAAAGAGACTATATATATATATATTGTCTCGTATAGTATTCTACTGTAATATATTTAGCAAAACACATAAAAAAATGTTATAGTATCATTAATTTATTTTTTAACCAATGGCCATCTAAAAATCCAAAAAGAAGAAGAAAAATTCATTTTCTTGATTAAAACCATGCCTTTTGCAATGTCATCCTTGACACTCTTCCTTTTCCTTCATTTCCCATCTGCTGCATTCTCCAATGGACCTCTTACGGAGGCGCATCTGGTCACTATGACGAAATATGCAGCCACACAAGGGACCCTGATTTCTGCAACCACTTGTTCTTGGGTGATATAAGCAGCATCCAAAAGGTTGACGACAACTGTGCAACTGTGAGGATCTACGATTCAGCTCATGACATTGCAGAAGTGGCAAAGGCTCAGATCTTATTTAATATACATATACTGACATAATTATTTTATTTTATTAATTTCATATATATAATAATGGAATTATGATTCCATTTTAGACTTTAGTACTTATGCTTATTCAACACTATAAAACATTTTATTTTGTGCATCAACATTATAAACATGATAAAAAGTTGTGACATAACTAAATTTATATTGTATTATTCTACTCGTATTATATATTAAAAGTATATTATATCTATCAAATAGACTTTTAAACAAATAATAAAATTCAAATTTAATTTTGTCAAAATAATCTTAGTATAACTTAAAATTGATTAAGCAAAGCTAACCCTTTATATATTTTACAGATATTGGGTAACATAATTTTGAGAGAATAGAGTACCAACATTATGAGTTTGTTCTACCACAAAATAGTGTATATAATCCAAACCTTGGCCAAATTCATCATATCAATTTTTTTTGTTCTCACCAAACAAAAAGTCTTCAATATTAATTCTATAACGAAATTAACAAATCAAATAATCATATTACCATTATCAAATATAACTGTGATACTTTAAATTTATTAAAATAATCTCTAATACTTAAAAAATAACTATTAATAAAAATTGTAGACTTCTATCTTTGCTTACGTTATTATTATTTGCTAATTCATTCATTTATATGGTTGAGTCACTTAAAAAAAAATATAGAAATACAATAATTTTATCTAATTTTTGAGGTATTAATAAGATAAAATAAAATAAAATAATTATTTTTTTATATTTTTTAAATAACATAATAAAATATAAATGATTTAGTCAATAAATAACAGTTACATAAACTATAAATAGTACAAATCATTAATTTCTGTTAATTTGAACGTGTGGTGGAATTCTATCCCACGTTGATCTTCAACAAGTATAAAAGGACAACCAACCAAGATCACAAACCAAGACATTGCAAGAGTTCATTGGTCTAAAATAAAAGAAAAAAGGAATAAAAAAAGAAATTTTCATTTTCTTGATGAAAACCATGGCTCTTGCAATGTCACCATTGACGCTCTTCATCTTCTCATTCCTCTTCCTTCATTTCCCATCTCCAGCATTTGCCCACAGACATCTCCCGGCGGCGCATCCGGCCTGGCCGGCGCTCGGGAGCCCTCCCTTTAATGAAATATGCATCCACACAAGGGACCCTGATTTCTGCAAGCGCTTCAACATGGGTGATATAAGCAGCATCAAAAAGGTTGACGACATCGGTTCAACTGTGAGGATATACGATTCAGCTCATGACATTGCAGCAGTAGCAAAGACTCATATCTCAAAGGATGTGAATTGTGTCAATGTGAAGGCTGAATTAAAGGGTGCTCTTGGAATTTGCTTGGATTCTTATACTCAGGTCATTGGATCATTGTCTTGCACATCACCAACCCCAGAATCCATGGATGCGAGCTTCAAAAAGGTTCAGCAAAGCATTTGGGCTTGCAGACAGGCAGTGGACAAATTGGGAGATAATGACTTGCAAATTGCTTATGTAAAGGCTGCAAATCATTTGGTGCACCACTTGATCACCATTGGATCTGTGATTACTACCTATAAACTCCATCCCACCCCTCCATTGAGTGAACACTTTTAAATCAATGGCTGGTTTGCTGTGTGATTCTCCTTCAAATGATGCAAGTCAACATTAATTTGTCTGAGATTCTATTTTTTTTTTTTTTTAGAAAAAAGGAGAGTAAAGATCATGTTCAAGTTATTTGTATGAGATCTTGCATTTCAAACCTGTAGCCTGTGAATGCTTTAGATTTTTTTTTATTAATAAATTTTTATTAATATATAATTCTTATTGGAATGAATAAAAAAATATATTTTTTAATGTTCATATAGATGCAGTTATCATGTATAAAATGTATCATAATCTTATTTAATATATAAACACAAAATAAACATATAGTAGTAAAAAATAATGGAATCATCATTCCATTTTAGACTTTAGTTATATAGAAATATGAATAAAAATTCGATTTGAGGAGATGATAATGTTGATTATATGTTTCATGGAATGCAATTAATACTTTATTTTCTTATATTATATATATCTTGAATAATATCGATAAATAACACAATTTAATTACTCTTGTTTTATACATATGAATATATATATATATATATATATATATATATATATATATATATATATATATATATATATAGACACACACACACACACACATACACACACGTATAACTTCAACCAGTAGCTGGTTTGCCTATAGGCCTGATTGAATGAATTTTTAAATTTGCAAAATGCTGCTTATTAGTTTGGTATACTTTGATTTAGTTGTTCGAATGTTGGATAGTAATTTCATCAATGATCCTTAATTACTTTATTTGAATTAAATTTTATTAGACTCCCCCATTTCTTCTTCCCCTCTTCACCAACGGTGAGAGCTCCTCCATTTCTTCTTCAACCCTTCACCGATATCACCAGGCATGCCTCCCTCTTTCATTTCCTTTCCTCATTGGCAGCACCAGTACCACTCCATCATCTAGTCCCAAAATGGCTTCATACAGCTGTTTTCAAACATAAGTGTCATCTGATTACCAAAATGGCTCTATAGAGTCATTTCATATATTCATTGAGTTTTTCATTGTGTAAATGGTTTTATACAGCCGTTTTATGCATTTAAACATTTTTCCGCAACTTAAATAGCACTATAAAACTATTTTATACATTACAAGACTTTTTTATGGCTAAAACAATTATACAAAGCCGTTTTCACTAGGATAGCAATTTTTTGGTTTCTTATAAATGACTCTACAAAATTGTTTCACTTATCTCTACCATTTTTTATATTGTAAACAATTCTATAGATCAGTTTTTAGCAAAAAAAATGCAAATGAAATGGCTCTATGAAACTGTGTGATGCAGAGACATGTTGTTAACCAAAATTCAATTGTTTACCTCAATTTGAACCTCTTTCCTTCAATTCTTTAACCTTAGATGCAAATATACACTTCCAAGAAGCAAAGTGAACCAAATTGCAGTTCCTTCCACTAACTTTGCGGGATTGATCAAAGAAAATGAGTAGAAAATGAGGAGTGAGAGAGGTGTTTCACATGGAGATGATGGGAAGGGGAAGTAGTTGGGAGGTGTGATTTTAATGAGTTAATTGTGTAATTTTTATGGTCCAGAGTGTGTGATCATTAAAAACAAAGGTGTGTCAATTAATTCCATCAGGCTTTTTGACCTACCATGATTGAGCTTTGCACCCAAATCAGGTCAGGCCAAGTAGCCCATCTTGCCACTTCTAATACTGTCTATTGGTCATTTCTCATTCTCACTTTGGCATTTGTCCATCTTAATTACTTCCTACTTTCTTCGGAGAATAGCCACTTTGGATGACATGAAATCTTTCGTCATGTCCCCTATGAAGTTCACATATTAGTGGGTGAAATAATCATAATTGCTTCACTCTTTAAGTGAGAATAATTTCCCCTCTAATATAGAATAAAGATACACATGCGTAAAACCCCAAAAAAAATAATATGGTGCTCATGCAAAACATTACATTACATTATATCATATGTTTTATCAAGTAATTAGATACATATGAATTTTATGAAGAAATGTTATAAGTACACATAAGCATAAAAGTGTAGAAACTAAAAACATTGAGATATTGGAGAAAATTCAAAATTTTAAATTAAGGGTTTGTTTAATTTACCACACTAACCAGAAGTCTATTTAATTTGTTACACAAACCAATAAACAAAATTTTATCCATAATACAAAAAAGCAAAAACACAAATTTTCACGCCACAACATTTGCTACAAAACCCACCATTCTCCTTTTTACCCCAATTCCCCTTCGTCTCAAATGTCCATTATTGTTCTTGCATCACCATCACCACCTAAATACTTATATTGTATTTCGACTTTGGCATCCTTTCAATGCCCAACTTGTGCTCAAGAAACCTCTAGGAATGTGGTGGGTTGAATCCTCAATCCACACTCATTTTAAGCTTTTGCTCTAAATTGAGCTAAAAAATCTGCACATTTGTTGGTCTTGTGAATTTAAAAATACGGTAAAGCTCAATTGATAATTCTTTGTTCAGAAAGTTTTGCATAAAGCAAAGTTACATATTAGTGAAATTTACCATACCAATGTGCAAGCAAAGTTGCAATTGAAAGGTTGAAGACGCTGCAGCATTGGCCAAAGATCATATCTCAAGCAATTTGATCACTTTCATGCACATCACAAACAGCAGAAGCCATGGATGACAACTTCAAAAATGTTGAGCAAAGCATTTGGGGTTGCAAACAGGCAGTGGACAAATTGGGAGATCACGAGTTACCAATTGCTTATGTGAAGGCTGCAAATCATTTGGGGCACCACTCAATCTCCCTTGGATCTGTAATTACGTCCTATAAACTCCAATATCTTCATTGAGTGAAAGCTGGAGTTAAATCAATGGCTGGTTTGCTGTGTGATTTCTAATGCAAATCAACGTTAATGTGTTTATGAGATTCGGAAAAAAGAAGAAGAAAGGAAAACCATGTTGAAGTTATTTATACAAAATCTTCTACTCTGAACCTTGGTACGTAGATACTATATATATATATATATATAAAATAAATTTTTATCAATATAATATTTCTTGGAATGAATAATTTTTTTTTTTTTAATGTTACATAGATGCAGCAATAATATATAAAATGTATCATCATCTTATTTAATAGACATATACTGATATATATATATATATATATATATACACACACACACATGAAATAAACATATGGTAGTAAAATATAATGGAATGATGATTCTTTTTTAGACTTTTGTACTTATGCTTATTCGACACTATAAAACATTTTATTTTGTACATTTACATTGTAAACAAGATAAAAAGTTGAGACTAAACTAAATTTATATTGTATTATTCTACTCCTGTTGTTATTATTGTATATATATTTATCAAATAAACTCTTAAACAAATAATAAAGTTCAAATTTACTTTAGTCAAAATAATCTTAGTAAAATTTAGAAGTGATTAAGCTAGGCTAACTCTTTATATATTTTACAGATATTAGGTAACATAATTTTAGAGAATAAAGTACCAACATTATGAGTTTGTTCCACCACGAAATAGTGTATATAATCCAAACCTTGGCCAAATTCATCATATCAATTTTTTTTGTTCTCGCCAAACAAAAAGGGTTCAATATTAATTCTATAACCAAATAAACAAATAAAATAATCATATTACCATTATCAAATACAATTGTAATACTTTAAACTCATTAAAATAGTCTTTAATACTTTAAAAAAAAATATTAAATACACCTCTTCATCATTAACTATTAACAAAAATTATAAATATTTATCATTTATTGTTTACGTGATTATTATTTGCTGATTTAGTCATTTATATTTTTTTGAATCACTTTAAAAAAATATAAAAATATAATAATTTTTTCTATTTTTTGAAGTAAGATAAAATAAAATAAAGTAATCATTTTTTATATTTTTTAAGTAACAGAATCAATATATAACAATCACATAAGTAATAAATAGTATAATTTAGTAATTTTTATTAATGTTCCATAATGAAAGTGTATATTTAATAATAATTTTTAGTATTAAAAACTATTTTAATAAACATATTTGATAATAGTTATAAATTTCGCTTAAACACTCTATAATTTGATTTAGGATGGGCATTGTTGTCATTGCACATGTTTTCATGACCGTAAACCCTAGCGGCATCCTATTTATTAGTTCTTACTTCTCTTTGTATGCGTCTGTGGTTCGCGGCTGCAACTTCTCTTCTCTGCTGCTCCTATTCCAATGGTAAGCTATTGCATCAACTATTTGCTATTCGTAATTTTCCATGCTTATTTGTTCTTATCATTCTTGCTTCTGTTCTGAAATGAACCGTGAAGGCTTCGGAGAAGAAATTGTCGAACCCCATGAGGGAGATCAAGGTCCAGAAGCTGGTCCTCAACATCTCCGTTGGCGAGAGTGGAGATCGTCTAACCAGAGCTGCCAAGGTATCCACAATCACCTCCACTGTTTTCCCCTGTTCTTATTGCTTATTGCTTCTTTCGACATTTTGATTTTAAAAAAGCTTCCTTTCTTTCTTTTTTAGGTGCTGGAGCAACTTAGTGGCCAAACCCCAGTTTTCTCCAAAGGTTTATTCTTGATCCTCTCATTTCAAGCTTATTTTGAATACCATAGATTGTGAGAGATGTGGAATTGTGATTAATTAGATGATTTTGGTTTTTTTTTTTATTTTCATATTTGCAAATAAGATAATGAGAAATTATTGCTTGTGGGCTGTGTTTGGCTTAATTGTTTTGTTTATGATAGCCTGAGGAGAGAGACGCTTTAGGGAAACCTTACAGCTTTTTCAAAGTCATATTTTAGGGACAGTTTAGCTAATTTTTACCATCTTCAAGCTTCTTTAAATTAATGCTTTTAACACTTAACAGACTTAGTAGAATTTTTCACGTTGATGAAATCTAGTTTACAATGTCTTGTTGCAAGGTGTCGTAAATCATTTCTGACCTGTAGAACTATCAGAAGTGAGGGTGTCAAATACAAAAATAAAAATTTGAAGCTTCTTGCCATGTTTCCCATGAATGCTTTTGATTTCAATGTGTTGTCTTGAATCCCCCTTAAAATATGTTTGATTATGGTGGACTGGTTATCCCTTAATGCCAATGTCTTAATCCAATTTGTCATTTTCATTGAGCAGTTGCTTTCATTGACAAGCAGTGATTGTGTCACGAATTGATAGATTATTAATAATGGAAGGATAAATTTTGATGGTGTTAATGTGGGCTTAAATGTAAAATTCTCCTTACAAACATTATGGCATGTTATTGATCATGCAACTTCTGATTCCCTTTGGTTTTTACAGATGCTTTCATCTCAATTAAGCTTTAAATATATATATATATATATATATATATCCCATCCAACCTAAAAAGGGCGTTTATGAGATCACAAGAGTTGAAGAATGCCGAATAAAGTATTTGTTTTCATGTTGCCCCATCCCCATAATTGGTCTGGTTGAATGATTGAACAACCAGAGTCTGGTTTTAACTTAAGTCATTAAATAATTAATAATCTAAAGAAAGATTTATGGTGAGTTTCACTTGATGTATCTACTGCAACTTTAGAGGGATATTTGATTATGCTATGATACAGTCAGCACTTGACCTGTTCACTGAATGTGTTTTTTTCCTTCTGATTTTTGACAGCAAGATACACTGTTCGGTCCTTTGGGATTAGAAGAAATGAAAAGATTGCATGCTACGTCACTGTTAGAGGTGACAAGGCAATGCAGCTTTTGGAAAGTGGTTTGAAGGTTAAGGAATATGAACTTCTGAGAAGGAACTTCAGTGATACTGGATGCTTCGGCTTTGGTATTCAAGAGCATATTGATTTGGGAATCAAGTAAGAAGTGTGCTTAATCTTATTATCTGAATTATCAATTAATCAGTCCTTTCTACAAAGATCTGTGTGCCTAATGCTAGCTTCATTCGTATTCTGCTTCACTTGGGCCAAGATGCTAATAAGCACTACAGAGACCACTTGGGCCAAGATGCTAATAAGCACTACAGAGAATGGTCGATTGTTTTTTGAGCTTTGTATTCTGTTGGGGGTAAAGAGACTTGCATATGCTGGGAAGCCTTTGCTAGTCCATATTTACAATTGATTCACAGTGATGAGTTCCATGAATTTGATTTTACTTCTCTCTGATGATGTGTTGTTACAGGTATGATCCTTCCACTGGTATTTATGGAATGGACTTCTTTGTTGTTCTGGAGCGCCCGGGATATCGCGTGGGACGTCGCCGGAGGTGCAAGTCTCGCGTAGGCATCCAGCACCGCGTCACCAAGGAGGATGCCATGAAGTGGTTCCAGGTGAAATATGAAGGTGTGATCCTTAACAAGTCGCAGGCAATTGTTGGTTAGACTGAACAATTAAAGAGAGAAGTTGAGTTTAGTTAATTTTAGTTGGATGTTTCTTTGACTAACAGTTGAGTTTCTGGCGAAGTAAGAATCAATATTTTAGTTGAATGAGCTGTTTCTTGGCATATTATTCTTATTCTTATTACCATTAATTTTGGCATAAATTTTGTGATCATGCTTTTGGTTTTCACTGAATTGATTCTTCAGCTTGGTGCTTATATCTTTTTCAAAGAATATAATGATCTACGAAGAATATGAAGAATTTCTAATGCATTTCTGCTCGCATGTGACAAAATAGCCAAATTAATCAATTAAATATGAAACCTTTAGAAAATGATACAACTTTTATAATTTATTTGATAATTTTTGTTTTGGGAAAAATGATAAAAGTATGAGAAAGATTATCATATCCAAGGAAGATCTTCAATTCTTTTATTAATTCACGTCTGGGGCAAGACAGCAGAACAAACAACAACGCAAAATCATTAACCATTCAATTGAGTTTTTATCGAAAAAAGATAGAGATAGAGATGTGACTAAACTTAATCTAATAATGTATAGCATGGTAATTGAGAGTCTGCGAATATGGATTTATAAACGAGGCACGTGAATGCTCTTGTAGTTCACATGTATAAATTATTTGGTATTTAATATAATGTTAGATATTATTAGTTTTTATTGGGAAAAGATAGAAATGGAGATATGAGATTAAACTTGATCTAATAATTTATAGCATGGCCATTGAGAGTCTTTGCAAAGATGGATTTATAAATGAAGATGATTACTAAGAAAATTTCTGCCATTGTTGTCATTTTCAATTCTTCATGACCTAGGCTACGTGGGTCAATTGAGAGAAGCAAACCTATTTCTAGAAAAAATGATTAAAAGAAACAAACATTTTCACCTATAATATAAGGGTGGATGTATTATGTAGCAAAAGCTCAGAATGGCTTTGATGCGATGATTGAAAGAGGTGAAAAAACCTAATTAAGAAATGTTAATAGGATGGTTGAAAGAAGTTTCATCATTGCTATTTTTAGTTATAACATCTTGATCGATGAATATTATAAAATTAAAATGGAGAATGAAGCCATAAACACTTCTCCAAGTGATGGTCTATGCAAAATACCTTACATGCTCTATGAAAAATAATGTTTTGATTATTTATTTATTTTTGTCACATTTAGATGCAACGTATAAGAAGTAAACCGAGTCGATTTTGGTAAAATTTGATTCTAAAATATAAAAATGCCAATACTTCATCTCTAAGAATTATGCCATTATGTAAAATCACTTTCTCAAATATCTTGATTATGCTATTATATCACATCAACAAATTGATGACATGGGAATTTTGCTTAATATGTACACATGCAAACATCAACCAAATCCATTAGCTGCATTATTCTTCTATTTTGAGATAATGGTTAAACATATACCTTTTGGAAAATGATTCAAGCTTCTAAAATATTTAAGTAAACATTTTCTTAAAAATGAAGAAAGAATGTGAAAAATAAAAATAAAAATCCCATACTCAAGGTTTGATCTATCAGAGTATCAGAAATTATTAATTTTATCAATGGCTCCTCTGCGTACTTGGCTTCTGATACTCCAATGGGGTAAACATGAAATTCCCTGAGTACATGGCTTCTTTATCTGCCAATTCAAATCCATGATCAGAGATCAAAATTTAGACACAACAGATACAAAGAAAATCTTTTAAGGAAAAAAAAAAAAAAAGAAGAAGAAACAGATAAGTAAATAATATCATATTTACAATCCTTTCAATAAGCAGTCTGTCAAAGCAGTCTCAGATGACATGCAGGGCAAGATGCAAAGAGTTAAAAATTGTTCTATATATATTTTTTTTTTGATAGTTATATGCAGGGGTAAAACTGTAAATGAAAAAGAAATAAAAAAAAAAGATAAAAAATGAGTGTACACAAATAAGTATACGTATACAAATCTCATATTTCAAAGCTATAGTTCTATTTGAGTACTGTGGATGTCAGAAACAGTTAATCCACAAGAGAAAATTTATATGAGATCAAGCAATTATTGATGTACAGCTCATATTTTTCAGTTATGTTACAGAGGTAAAATTGTTAAAAAAAAAAAGTCAGATAAAAATAAGAGAGATAAAGAAAGAAAAAAGAGGTGAAAACAGTTTCCATATATATACAAGTAGATGGAAAAACAGACAGTATTTACCTGTTAAAGACAGGCAATTTACTTCCCTGCGAACATACCTGGCCATTGCCTGTACATGCTCATCAGATTCAGTAGCAATAATATATGTGGAAAAATCAGACGCGTTGTTAAAACAAAAGAAAATAAAAAACAGATAAAAGGATGGTTATAATATGAACTTAAACATAATAATAATAAAAAAAAGTAACTTCTTTATGGACAAAATGGCAATCGATAAGAAAAAAAAAGAAAAGAAAAGAAACTCCAGAAATGGAAGTCCCATGTCAGGTCCTTTTCACTAAATGACAAGTGATGACTACATGCTTCCCCGCTTGACAGAGATTCTAATACAGAAGATATTGTTTCTAATACTGTCAGCATTTGAAAAATCATAAGTCTTGCCCATTTTCCCTTCCACAAATACCAAACCAATACTTTTGAGAAAACATACCTGCACTGACTGCAAAGCGGCACCATCTGGGGTTGAAACACCATCATCAGAGAATATATTCCTGAAACAAGAAAACACAAACATAGATAAGCATACGTTGTCAAACGTTGAGAAATAAAGACGACTTTGGAAAGCATCATAGGACTGCATTATTACAGGTTCAATGTCTAGAAAAGTGCAGCAGAGAAGGATTCCAGTGATAAGTTGTCATTTCTCGGCAGATGCAAAAAGTTCAGTGGGGATTGGAAGATACAATTAAATCATGCCATGCAAGAAAGGATAGAGTTCGGATCAAATCTACCTCCATATAACCGTGGAAAGATCCTCTGGTTTAGCTTCAGGAAGAATTGCAGTATCATAAGCAACAATGTTCCCATAAAATATTTTCTCCAGATCCTTCATCCACCGAGTCAACAGTAGGTTAACCTGCAATTCCAAAAATGATTGTTAGCATCTACCAATGAAGATTCTATCAGGTCGACTTTGTATATACACCAAAAATTTTTCCTCTTTGCAAATTGAAGCATTAGCCTAAAACTAGGTCAGCAGAAAATGAAAAATGGATGTACATATCATAACAGGTTCTCATCATTCAAGAAAAGAATGAAAATGAACAGTACATTTGACTTTTTGGGATAAACAGTGGCCACTAGACTATAGGAAGAAAATAATCATTAGTTAATGATAAGGTTCCAAAGTGCTTTAATAGTAAACACATAAGAAGTCACTCACTCCAGCTTTGGACACTCTGAGCTCCACATCATGATTGTATATCTCATACAGGTACTGCCCAAATTCTACGCCCTCCTTTCCCTCTTGCTTTAAGCGACGCAAGCATAGCCACATGTGAAGTACAAGTAATGAGTATGTTGTCTTGAATGTTTTCTCCAAGCTAAACACTGTACACAGAAGAGAGCAATTTGGAATGGCCACAAGAACTCAATGGTTTCACAAGCACTGTTCCAAATCAATTACACCATCCCCATACCATGATCATCATTGATTTTCATTTCAACCAAATGGAAAAATGTCAAGCATATAAATTTTACAAGTCTCTCTCCCTCTCCCTCCTCACCCCCCCAACAAACAAGCAGAATAGTTCAAGAAAAAAGATATACAGTTGACAAAAAACCACATGGCCGGATATTTGGACAACAGAGAACTTAATAAACATAGAAGCAACAAGAATTACTTTATTAAATAAATTCAACATGATTATAATATTGAAGAAAAGGAGTTACCTTCATAAATGGGTGGTTTATCAACTTGTGAAATGATTCTCCGATATACCACATTAGCCCCTCGAATTGACTTGCTCTGTTTACTGTAGAACAGCATCAGTTTTAAAAAGAAGTGCTTGATGCCCACAAAATTTGGTTCTTCAACTCTTAGGGGAGAATCAGGGGCCAAGGCAAGAGAACAGGGCTTAGACCAAAACATTTTATCTAAGTTAACCTGTAACATAAAAAGGTACTTTAACTATTAGCATCAACCCAAGCAGACAGCATTGCCAAAAAATGAAACAAGATTTAACCCCCCTTCCCCCAAAACAAAGAATAAAAGCACCATGAGAGTGCAACCTGGAACATCGTTTTGCATGCAAAAAGTGAAACTACCATGGAAAAATGGAGGAAGGGGGAAAAAGTACTGCAAAATACAGTTTGATATATATTTTTCAAAAATTCTGATATGTGATTACCATACACCAACATGTATTAATATTTACAATGCTTAATATAAGCTACAAGAACATATTGTATAACTGCAAGTGTCTGTCACACACAGAATCTGAGTTGTAAATAGAATCTCAGGTCTAATCAACACTAACTAGTAAATCCAGATCCAAAACTCCAGTACTGTTGAATTTTCTGTGTTAAAGGAGTGTACTTTCTATAGTCATACCATGGGTCTTCCCGTAAAACCTGTCTCTTTAAAATCAGTTGTAGTTGGTTCAGCAGCTGCAGCAACCTTCGCGTAGCTTTGGCATGTCATGGCACAAAGATCTTTGCTGAATTTCAAATTATTTTGAGTTCCAATTTTCGAGAAATGACTGACTGCTTTGCTCCATCTTAGCAACATTCTGAATCACTTGCCTAAAAGAAATCATATGGGAAGAATACTTTAAACCCAAAAACTTCAATATACTATATAAACCAAACAAATATCTACAACCAAAAAAAACAAGGAGTATTCATCTAATATATTACACCCTTTAATATGTGGAACTATCACTATACTCAAAACCAGCATGAAGATCAAGACCCATGGACACTCAGAACACATAATCTTACTATGATAACTTTGTAAATTTACATAAATGTGCACAGCTGAGCATATGAAACTTCAGTTGCACAATAAGTTTCCCAAAACTAGAACACAAACAGACAATCTAAAAAACCCCAGAACTACAAGTCCAGCGTTAGGAAAAAAGAAAAACCCACATCCTATTATACTATGCTGAACCCAGATAGAATTAAGCATTTATGTTACTCATTCAGATTCCTCTCTCACACCATTTTCCCGAAAACCCAGCTAGATTTTACAGCAGTTTTCCCAATTAACATGCGGAGGTCAGTGATTCTGTGTATTGAAAAACAGAAATTGCTATTAAAGTAACAAAGGATAATACTTTAGGTGCTCCACACTTCAAGGCCTAGCGCTTCTGAGCTTCTCCAACAATCTCTGAAGTTCAGTTTTGAAGGGCGATCACGGTTCCTGAGAGCTTTTAGCTGGAAAACGAGTTACGGCAGGAGAGAAGAACACGAGTGAGGCTGAGACTCGAATGGAAGTTCACATACGACGCCGTATTAGTGTGGCCTCACTGTAATTTCGGAGCCATTTTTCCTCTGCTTCTTTTCCCGTATTCTCTCCTTTGCTCATGTAACAAATGCATCGCTTATGCTTCGGCTTGTGATGCTCCACGTAAGCCCGGTTCCAACGCCAAACAATTCAAGCCAACCCGTTTGTAATCGGGCCAACCTCTATCGACTGGCCCAGCCCAATATGATTAAATTGAAATTAGATCAAAATTACGTAAAACTGTAAAATATAATTAAATTAAATTGTAAATGAAACAAGTATATAATATAACAATCATCTTATATAAAATGCAAATAAGAAAATATACACTCCAATTGTTTAGAACCTTTAAAGTCATTAAAGTCTTTTTTGTTTTTTGTTTTCTTTTTCTATGTTAATGTACACAATACTTCTATTTTTTTTTTTAAAAAAAAACAAAAGTTATGTTGAGACTTGAGTCATTGACAATTTGATCCTTTGTTCTTTATCTTTATCATTGCTGATTACTCATTAGGTTTAATTAGATAAATTAACAAGAGCATATTATTAATTCTTAATTTTATAACAGGTAAAACTTTACTAATACAAAAACATAACATTAATTTATATAAAAAGCTTCTAATACATATATAATCAATGTAGTTATATATGTATATATATAACATTAATAATATAAGCAAATTATGAACTAAATTTAAAAAAATTTAAACTTAGCTTATTTAATAAACCAGTCAAAATTGTTAGTTATTAACTCACAAACAAAGTTAATTTAACTCATAAACTAATTTAACTTATTTTTAACCCAACGTGTATTTTTATAAGTTTAAACAATTAAATAACATTGAAGAACTAATGTATTTTTTTGTTAGATGCAGATCATATTAGTGAAGTATACACTATTATAATTTGTTTAATCACTTATAATATTTAATTTAATTTATATTTATCTATGCATTTTACAAATAGATTTTTTTCATTAACTTCCTTTTTTATTTTTATATTCTATTTTATTTTTCAATTACATTCAGTAATAATTTAGCCTAAAATAATTAAAATGATAAAAAAGATAAAAGCCATTAAATCTTTCTTGATTTTAATTAATTTGGTTTGTTCAAAATTAAACTTTGAAACTGAGTTGTGATTCACTCCTCCAATGCTATTTCAATTAGAAGATCATCTTTTTTAGGATCAGTTTAAGGCATTACAATAAAATAGACTGTGATCAAATTACAAGCTTCTCAACAATAGAGGTCCTAACACAATGAATCAAGCAAAAAATTGTGAAGAAGCTGAGAATTGCTGAGTCATTTTCTGGCAGCAGCTCCTGTAAATTGTGCTTAGCCTACTAAAACAAACAAACAAGTTAATTAAACACCAGAATTTAAGCTACTGGACTTGTCTAAAGAGGATAAGTGTCATGAACAAAAATTGTGGGCCCGGAGCTCATTTTAGAAAAACCTTACCGATATATATAGATATATAGATATAGACAAGTATATATGGATATATGATTTTTGTTTCTTCTTAAGCAGCATCATATTAAACATAGAACTATTTTGTTCTTCAAAGCAAACAATAAGATCCAGAGAAGTCAAAGACATACCTCTTCAAAACAAGCCAATGGTTACAGTCATCATAATGGTAAGCATACATGCCCTTACACTGACAGCGGCTGAGGTTGACCTGAAGATTGATAATTTCATTACAGTACAGAACAAACACCATGAAAAGCTTTTGGAATGTGTCTTATAAATAGGACCGGAGGGAGTAATAAAAATCAACTAATGAGTAAAATGGGGAGGTATATCTTAGTTTCAAAAGTAGGAACTGAGACACAAAAATCCTCATTTGATGCTAGGGAACTGACATTGACTAAGCAAACAAATTCAAGAAAACGAAAAAAAGTTCGTTGAAATTTTAACACTTTTTGTTTGTATGTAATATAAAATTATTTATTGACTTTTATCTAACAGCTTAAGCTTTTAAATTGAATCAATTCTTAACACTTTCCATCCGTTACCAAACGAAACGGAGGACAAAAGCACAGAAGAACAGTGTGGACAAACAACTAAAAGCACCATTAAAAGAGAGCATCAGAGCATATATCAAGTAACACCATAAAATGCAATTTTGGGGAAATTTACCTTGCTACTAGATCCTTGACAGACTCAGTTGTGAGTCCAAATCCCAAAGGAAAAAGTGGATCATAGTGAGGATCCCCAAAATTAATTGGAAGTTGATCTACAGATTTGAACCATGTCCTTGGAAGCCTACCACTGAATCCATAGTCACCAAAAATAACATCTGTCACCCCTTGGCCCTCGGTTCCAGGTAACCACGCTGCGACCAATGCATCAATGGAGGAAACATTTGGTTCAATCACTATAGGTCTGCCAGAAATTATGACAACCACACACTTCACAGTACCACAGACATTGCTGATGGTACTTGGGCCAGGATCCACCATTTCAAGAGTTGTGCTGTCGCCGGCAGTCTCGGCATAAGGAAGCTCCCCAACAACAACTATGGCATATTCAAAGTTGCTGGACTTGACAAATTCACTATCAGGGCTCTTGCGGTAGACAACTTCGGTATTTGAATCAACTGCTGATTTTATGGCACTGAGAATAGTAGTTCCTGTTCATAGGAAGAAACTTGTCACTTTTATTTATATCAGAGGCTAAACATTTTTTCTCAAAGAAAAAAGGTAGGCAAATGGTAAAGAATAGCTTAACAGTAACCTATGTCGAGGTCTGGTGCTGGAAATAACAGAAGTAAATTAGAAACTAGACTAGCAAGAGCAACAAAATTATGGAAGCACGAAAGATCCCTGCATTTTTTTTTTGGGTATGAATCACCAGTATCTAGCAACACATCGGGTATCGACTAATCCGGTTTGAACCTGGCAAAACCACAAGGACAGTAAAGCTTTTCCTACCAAGTTGACTGGGAATGAAGTGGTAAAAAAGTAAAAAGAAGAAAATCCTACTTTGGATGCATTTGGCATGATTAAGGGGAGATAAATTAATGAAGTAACATTTTAAAGAGTAACACTAAATAACTTATACTCCTTTAACTCAACATCTGTCCTTGTAGCGAGGCGTACTTAAAAGTTATACTCCTTTAACTTTATGCCAGTACCAGGCATTCTCTTAATAGAAATGAGGGAAAAAGAAATAAAAACGTCATTAGCAAAGCTACCCAATCCTCTGCGTGTCTGTTAAGGGAAATCCCTTAAGAAGATGATATGCTTTTAATCAAATAGACACCAAACATTTTGTCCCAAATCAGCTGTCCAACAAAATATGCTGAAAATAGAGACATTATGATCTAAACAAAGAAATCAAATAATTCCATAAACACCACACTGCCATAAAATTTTAGCCTCTTTCCCTAACCAAAACTTCTAAAACTTGTCAACGAATATGCACCTAGATCCCTACTTTTGGCTAAAGCAGAGGTGGCATTCATGTGGCGAACTAAAAATGGAGACAAAGATTCAAATTCTTAATGAGGGTTTAATATGACTCACGTAACTAAGATAAGACCAAAAGAACCGAAGAATTTAATCACAGCTGCTTCTGTTTATCTGACATCCAGAGAAGCACCTACTATTATTCACTTGAAATATACGAAATAAGTTTTAGTTCATATATATATATATATATATATATATATAATTGACTTGACTAGTAAACCTGAATTGCTGCATGTTATTGTATAAATTGGATGTCTACATATAAACAATGCTCATTTGCTATATAATATCGATGTTTATTAGTATATTCAGGTCCTGGATTCTCTCATAAGCATCAGAGGCCAAAATAGGAATGTTGCTATGCATGTTAGAGAGTGACTTACCCCTTGTGGCATTGTTGCCACTAAATCCTTGCCATTGAATTGTCCACCCACCACATTGAAAACCCAAATTATCAGCATGAGTTCCGGCAACCAGGATCTTTGAGGCTTTCTTTGTAAGAGGTAGTATTGGAGAACTTCCATTTTTCCCATTCTTCAGCAGCACTAGTGATTTTCTCACAGCTTCCCTCGCTAGGTCCCTGTGTTCCTAGTCAAACAACAAGATCTTATTTCTCATGGTTCTCAATCTCTTCATTATGCTAGAACATAATGCAAAATAACTGGCTCTGACAGGAAATGACACAGAAGTTGCCAATACTTCTGTGCATCAAACACTTGTCTACTTCAGAAATGGCCAACACAGACTAGCATATTATTAACAAAAGAAAAAAGAATACTATCATCTACTGTTTGTTTCATACTAAAAGTAGAGAAAATAGTTTACAATTTGGATTTCAACTGAAAATATCTGGTAGAACCTGCTCATCTGTTATATGTTAATAGATCCCAATGCTTGATCATTGCCATTGATGGTTCAAAATAGGGGTACACAACTGAAAGTATTCAGTTCATAACCCTATATGCCATGGGTGGGCAGGATGTGCTTGCTGCTCATCCCTGGCCTTCTTTCCTTTCAGTGACAATCCCAATGATTACAAGCTAACCTGGGTATTAATTCCACTTGTGTGCAAATTAACTTAATTAGCCAGCGCTTTTATCCCATGAAACCCATACTATTCTAGTTGAACTACATAAATAATCAAGTGCATTCACGTGATTCATATTAGAATTGAAATAATCAGATGATTCACCTGGCTTCCCAGCTCATTGACTAAGCTGAGATCAGCTAGAGGATCCTCAAAAAGACCCATGGTGAACTTGACAAGCAAAATTCTTGCCACAGCATCATCAATACGCTCCATTGGAATAATATTATTCTTAACCAACAGTGTAAGGTCCTGAATGAACTCCAAGTATTTGTATGGAATCATCACCTGCAATATATTCAAATAGAAGAAAGACAGAGCTATATAATAACCGTATAGTTCAGTAAGCATTGCATCCACTCAACCAAGTACACATTTCATCCTGTCTTAAATCCTGCAGCAATTTGAGCAGAATGTCGAAACTAACCATATCAATGCCAGCTTCAATGGAAGCCTGAACAGAGTATGAGTAGTTTGAATCTGGTGGTGACGTGATCTTGTCAATACCTTGCCAATCTGAGATGACAAATCCCTGGGAAATAAGAGAAGAAAGTTTGTTGTCACCATTTTGAGTAGTTTCTGTTTTAATAGATGATAAATAACAAGTATCTGAACAAAAAGCATTTATTAGTAGCTTCCCATGTACAGAATAGTTCAGAAGATTGCATATGTAGCCAGAATTGTTACTTTATTTTTTATAAAGAAAAGGGAAAGCAACTGAAAATCACCTTAAACTTAAGGGTTCCCTTAAGCAAGCCATTGACTAAAGCACGATCTGCATGCATCTTTATCCCATTCCAACTGGAATATGAAACCATGATTGTGGATACCCCCTTAAGGATGGAATCAGAATAGGCAGGCATATGAATACTAAGCAACCCATGCCAGTCAATCACTGTGTTATTCTCATTGATTCCCCTGGTTGTACCACCATCTCCAACATAGTGCTTTGCACAAGCTGCTACCTTTTTCCTGCCAGAAATTTATAATTCAGATTAGGGGTAGGAGAACCGAATGAACCTTTTATGGATAAGAATTACAGACAGCGTAATTGGGCCATGACAATTTTTTTTTCCAGGTTCATTCATCTTAGGTTTCTTGCAGTTAGCACAAAGTAACAACCAAATTATGACCAAGAAAATATCTATGGCAAATCCTGTTAGCCATCAGAAGTTTTGGGATATATTGAGTCTTTGAACAGTTAATTACCAGAAGAGTTAGTTGTAGAGAAAGAATTAGCATCTAAGTCTATAAAACATGGTTTCTGGAGAAAAATTTATGAACTATTTGTGTATAAAACTCATGTAGTAATAATTAAATGTATTATTCCTTTAGAAAGGATTCATTATCATCAAGTTCTTACTTTCCAGCAACATATGGATATCCTTTTCTGTAACTTGGAGGGATATTTCCTTGTAGACCAGGAATGATTGCTGTCATTTGTTCCACAATTTTGTGATCTTCACTGTAGCTTTCATAACACCGACCCCACCTTGGATCTCTACAAACCTACAAAATCAAAAAAATATAGAGAGAAAAAAAAAAAAAAACCTCAAATATATCTAACAGGAAAACTTCCAAAAAATCATCAATAAAATCTGCATTCAATTTACCGCAATGCATGGAGCAAAAACATAAGGAATCCCAGTAGCTCTGACTTCAAGAGCAGTTGCATCACCAATCCTCCGTGCCAAGTCAGGGTCCCTGTTCATAACAGATTATTTTAAAATAAGAAATTACTGAAAGCATCTCTGAGGTCTAAGGGGATGATATGACATCGTTAAGATCCCCAAACTCTGACCCTATTCAATGATCAGAACAGTTCATTTATAACATTAATTTCCTTCCCACAAAGAAATTACAGGCTAAATATAACAACTCTCAACAGAAAATTGATATAAGTTCTATCATATGTGTCATACTTCTTATTTCACACTAACTGCACAAGCATGGAGTTTTATTTGGTAAAGCAAAACTTTGACAATACTGTGTGACTGAAGACTTGAGCCCCGCCAATCATCAAATGTCTAAGTTTCATACCAAAACTATAATAGGAAATATAACCACACAGAAGGTAGAAATGGCCAGAGATAGCAACTTGCCTGGTAGCTCCAAGCCCAACATTATGGGGGAATATGGTTGCATTATAGACATTATTGTGTCCATGAACAGCATCAATCCCGTACATCATTGGAATACCCAATCGAGTAGCCAGAGACCCTTTTTGAAACCCATTTATCATATCAACCCAATCTTCAGCACTAGCCCTTGGAAGTGGTTCACTGCCACCACCGCTCAACACACTCCCTGTGCATCATTTAAAAATGCTCTAATTAATAATGCATTTCGTTAATTAATAGAGACATATTCTAACATCCACATTCACACAAATTATTAGTAAATGTGGATGTTAGAAGCATGATAAGAAAAGGATCCCAATCAAATATCCCTCACTGAAAGACATGAGACACGACAGAACCACAAGAAAGAGCTAAAACCATTCATCACCCAGACAGACAATATCATATGCAATGTGGATCTATAGAAAAACATACAAGAAAAACCAAAAGTTACATTAAATTGGTGCTGGAACTGCAAAAATGCATCTTCAATTAAAACATTAATAACTAAGAGAGAGAGAATTGTATATCAGGCCCTTACCAATGAAGTACGTTCTCATAACCTCTTCACTGGCAACACTCCTATCAATTTGAACCATTTGACCAATCTTCTCCTCCAGAGTCATTCTACCAACTAAGTCCTTAACCCGAACAGCCACGGGTTGCTTCGGGTCTTTGTACCTCATATACTCTGTTTGGGCTGCTCCAGCAGATGCCCACCAGAAACATAACCACAAAACCACCAAATAATGAAGAAATGACTTAGACATCTTGATTTTCCCAGCTCTTGGTTGCTAAACCTGCATAATTGGGGAGAAGAAAACACCCAATAAAAATTTAATCTTGGATTCATACAACACTGGGTTGGCAAGGAAGTGATACATAAGCATAAGAAAGGCATATCCAGTGAAATGGGTTCAAGATAACTTAGCATCATGACTAGAATCTTCAGTTTCCAATAAAATTGCAAACTTGAAAAGGGTTAAAGGCATACTGCCAAAAGTATATACCAACCCACAAAGATCAAGAATTCCCTTTTGCAAAATCCCACAGTTCTCTAAGCAACCAAACAGATATTCAAGTGTAAGGCATTGACAAAGCAAGAAAAACATAGTTCTTGAGAGGTGGGGGTCAGTGTGTGTGAGAGAGATAAACAATTAAAAATGGAGAGAAACAGAGCTTACAAGGTGAGCAAAAATGGAGACTTGAACTGTTGATTGTTATTCACTTCTTCTTTCTTCCTTTTGTTCCTTGTAAGAAATGGGAAACAGAAATATTGAAATAGCAGTTAATAGAGGAAAAGAGTGGCGAAGAGGCAGTAGTGGACACTAAACCACTGTGTCTATGTTAGGCGGTTTTTGCTCTCTCTGCGGAATGTCTCAATGTGGAGCTTTCCTTAGAAAACGTGGAAAAGACACTGGCCATTCCAAAAGAAGTCACTATCTTTTTCTTTTTGCGGTAAGATTATTAGAAATACAAGTCCTTTGAATGGATTTGATTTGATTTAGAAAATGGAGTAACTTTTCAAATTTTTTTTATCTATTTGAGCTTAAGGGAGAAAGAATTTTAATAATTACAAAACCAACTCACTACTCAATACATTTTTAATTTTGAAAGCAAAGTGTTTATATCCTATGAGAATTTATAATTATTATTAAATATATATCATAATATTTATCACTTTATTTTATTCAACATCTACACATAAATTTAAATACAAGGGGCAAGGGAGGCCAGGGCCTTTTGTCCTTTTTTTTTAAAAAAAAATTAAAAATATTTTTAAATTTTATGTCATGTATATTTTATTTTTAAAAAATATATATATTGACTCTAAATTTAATTTTGTTATTAAAACAAATATCCACATCATATTTTTCTGTTAATTTTTTTGATAAAAATAAAAATAATTTTGAGATTTATATGATTTTGATGATAATATATACATTTTAAAAATTTAATAAAATTAAATACACATAAAAAGTTTAAAGAGCAAAGTACATATGACATAAATTTATAATATTTTTGAATTATTTTATTTATTTATTACCGATAATAATTAGTTTATAATTCTACTTTCTCTGTATTTTCTTATTGAGTTATGTTATATGTATCATCACTTTTACACAATTTTTTTTCTTGGCATTTGCCTTTTTCATTTCTCATTCATGATCTTCTTTCCTGTTTCACTCCATCACTTCTCTCATCCTCTTCTGTCCCATGAGAAGTATAATCAATAAATATCTTAAAAGAATTGTAGAGTCCCATGTGAAGAGAAAAGTGTTTGGGCCCTGAAGCCACTGAAGCAAAGTTTGGAAACTGCATCACCAATTGGTGTCCTCTTTATGCTGGACTCAGATTTTCTGCAGTCACTGCAATCAATTGCAAGCTATTCGATATATTGAAGTTGCACAATCAGCACAAATCGTACGGTCTGTAGTCGACTGCAGCAACCGTAAAAAATCCAAATTTCTCTTTGCTGGCTTACTTTGACATGTCTTGCTGCATGGTCCCTATACACAAGAATGCAAAATGATTTTGTTTTTTTTTTTTTATATATATTTATTCAAACAAATAGGAGAGTTGCCTTACAAAATTAATTTATATAGACATATAATGCAATAAACATTTGAATATCTTAGCTAAATGTTTGACATCTATAATATATATGAAAAATGCTTTGATAAAAAGTGTTGTACTCGTTTTAGTGATCTTTTTACTTTAATAGTGGATACATTCTTCATTAAAAATAAATAAATAAATGTAAAGGGTTAGGTCAAAGTTAGGAAGGATGTGTTGAGAATTTAATCTCATTAACTCATAACATTAATTAATGCTTAATTTTGTTAATTTACACTCTATTTTATAGATTAAATATCTCTATATTTGGTAAAAACATTATAAAAGTGTCAATGTGGTTTCATTTTTCAAGTCTGAATTTATAAAAGTAGGAATCAACATTTTCAACTTAAGACTTAAAAGAGGTATAATTGTTCATTTCATGCTTCTCAAAAAGTACTATTTTAATTTTTCTTAATCAATGCTCAAGATTCTTTTTTTTTTTGTCATAGATAAAATAATGAGGCAAACTTTTTAATACTAATTTAAGTGTTTAAGGAAAAGATTAAATTTAATTTTAAAATACGAATGTACCACAACCTTATTCTAAGGTTACGTCATATGCTAAACTACTTTCTCAAATTATTTCATTTTGTGAGTTACTAAACTGTAAAGTAGAATAATCATTATATTCTAATTCTTATTCTCATTTCAATCTTATAATTTTTCATGTTAGGACATATCATAATTTTAGTAAAACTACATTGTAATACTTAGAAGTTATCTACTAAAAAAAACTATTAATAATGAAATTTGACTTAAACCTTATACTTTCTAGTTGAAGTCATTTTTATTTTATTTTATTTTTATAAAAAAAGTATCTCATATCTAACATCACATTAACCATCATGCATCAATTAATCCCATTGTTGCCATAGATAAATTAACTTCTATTACATGTTGACAAGCTATTAATTCTCACATATATCTAATGAAATTAAATTAAATATTATTCTAAATTTAGGGTTTCTTGCTTGACAAAAATCCTAAGGTTGATTGGTGGTGTAGCACCGAAAGTCTTTAAATCTTTTCGGTAACAAACAAATTGAGAATGGCAGATTAAAGACTGCCAAAAGAGTAAAAGAACAAAGAAGCACATAGCTTTTCCCTTAGTTTGCTTCTATATCTGAGCCTTTCGTCTTGGTAAGGGTAAAGAATGACTCTATGGTTTGGTTAGCTTTTACATACATATATATATAATATAATGGTTTGACTAGTTTTTCTACTTACGTGTGGACAAAAAAAAAAAGAAAAAAGAAAAGAAAAGAGAATTGTTTCTTCCTCCTTCAACATGTCACTACCTGGATTGGATTAATTAGAATTTAGATGAATTTAAGACATAACTTCTCCCTTTTCTTTTTGTTTTTTTTAATGCTTAAGTATTAAGTAATCTCTCACTCAAATTAACTCGGAACTAAAACTTAATAAAAAGAGCTTTATCATTTTTTTGGTCTTGCTCAACTCAAACTTGATTAGTCGATACTCAATATATTATTGGATACTAGTAGTTTGTACTAAAAAAACTAATTCAAGATTAAATTTGTTATTTTATATAATATCTAATGCATCGTTTAGCTGCAACAAAATATATCTATAAAATTTTACTATTGATGTAAAATGAGTTTATCTTAATCTTAACAAGTCTTCAAAACCTAACATATACTTTACCTAAAAAAAGTGTAATCAAGAAAAACTAAGAAAAGGTTTTAGTTACCTTGTTTTAACTTTTAAATTATTTAATTTATCATGTTGTTTCATATCTTACAAGACACTATATATTTTCAAACAATCTAGGGAACCTAGGGGATGAGGATAGCTTTACCAACATATTTGATGATTGTGAGAGAACAATCACCCTAATATTTAGACAACTACTAGCAATATTCCCTTCAAATATAGGTGAAAATGATTGTAAAGGAGCTATAGAATTTTAAAGCTTTTATAACATATATCCTAGAACTATTTCTCAGCTGGAAAAAGTGAGTTAGTTTACTTTTTTCAAAATAAAATTGCATTTATACATTTTTTGTTTTCTTTCTTGACCAATCCTTATTTGAGAGGAGAGCAATAATTAATAAATTTCTCTCAACAAAAGTGACATCTCGGTTTCAAATTTAAGATCTTTGTCCTAAAACATCTTAAGAATCAATGTACTAACCTTTGCTTGCTGTGTCTTCTAGCCCTTTTTTGTTTCTTCTTGTCCAAGGCACTAAAGAAGCAAATTTAGGTGAACTTTCGATGCAATACTAAAAAGAAGCACTTATAATGCATTACTTGTTAAAAAATAGACACATCAAACTCAATAACGCAGTTCTAAAGTTACAACTAACTCAAACACTATACCAATTTTCTTCTCTCATTGGCTAGTTGAATTGGTTGTAAGACCATATCCAATAGGGAAAAGAGCATCATAATGTGGATCCCCAATATTCATAGGAAGCTGATCAACTCTCCTAAACCAAGTTCTAGCTAATTTGCCAGTGAATCCATAATCACCAAAAAGAACATCAGCAACACCTTGGCCTTCAGTGCCTGGAAGCCATGCAGCCACAAAAG
The DNA here is from genome assembly GCA_022379115.2 of Bauhinia variegata. Lineage (NCBI taxonomy): Eukaryota > Viridiplantae > Streptophyta > Magnoliopsida > Fabales > Fabaceae > Bauhinia > Bauhinia variegata. Next base: position 9,531,404 of record CM039434.1, on the reverse strand, counting down.
CATCAGCTGTGGCAATGTATGGTCCAATCACAAGAGGGCGCCCGCTGACGAGGATGACAACACACTTGACATTTTCACACACGTTGATGATCGTGTCCGGGCCGGGAGCAGGGATGAAAAGATTGTTGCTATCTCCCATGTATTCAGCATATGGTCTCTCTCCCACCACCACAACAGCATAAGTGAAGTTGCCAGACTTGACAAAGTCATCAGTAGGATTCTCTTCATATGTTACATCAGTGCTGCTGTCAACTGTTGCTCTAATGGCTTGAAGGATAGTTGTTCCTAATGAAGATTGAACAAAGCGATTCGTTTATATATTAACAGAGATTGATATATATGTGAAAACACATGAACTTGATGATAATTTATACCAACAGTGAGGTCATTTCCACTGCGTCCCTGCCAATCAATTGTCCATCCTCCACATTGGTACCCCAAGTTGTCAGCATGGGTTCCTGCTACAAGAATCTTTGGTGCATTCTTATGAAGAGGCAATAGAGTCTCACCTCCTTTTCCATTCCTCAGAAGCACAAGTGATTTCCTAACAGCTTCCCTTGCCAATTCTCTGTGTTCCTGGGGAAATGTAAATAGAAAAACAATTGAGCTTGGAACCAGAATTGAAAAAAAAAGAATGTCATTACCTTGTTCGGGGTGGTTGTGATTTGTAAGTTTTTAGTTTTCAAATCAAAATTTCAATACAAAACCTGCCTGGTAAAGATGGTTGTAAGTTTTTTAGTTTTAACCAAGTTTTAAAACCAATTTTATTATATTTCTAAAACCCAGAAGAAAGGTTTCTGGTTTAAGTTTTAAGTTGTCAAATATCTTCCCGAGCCCAAGCACACACTTCAACAGTCACTGGTTGGCTTCCTCCAATAAAATTCGCAACCAACTTTTTGAAACTAAACAATCTCAGTTTTTAAAATTTTGAAAATTTACACCGACAACCAATCTGAACTAGGAAAGTTACTGGTTTTTATAGCCCGAGTGGTGAAACATAAAGCTGATATGTGAAATGTCTGACCTTGCATCCCACTTTGTCAGCAAGATTGTAATTTGCCAGTGGGTTTTCAAAGAGGCCCATGGTGAATTTCACCCGTAAGATTCTCTGAACAGCATCATCAATTCGGCTCATGGGTACCACGTTCTGCTCAACTAGTTTAGTTGTAATATTGATGAAATCAATGTAGTTATTGTATCCAATCATTATCTGCACCATAATTGAAGTAAGCCACCAATCTCAACATGTTCTGCAGATGAACTTTCACAGTGACATTTTATATCAGCATATTCTACCTTAAACATCAAATAGTGGAAATGAAATACCAAAGACTAATATCATGTTTCTTTCCATTTTTCTTTCTCCTTTTAATGTTTGGTTATCTGTTTATTCATATTTCCTTCATGGTGAAATCATTTGAATTCATGGTAGAAGGAGATAAAAGTATTGGTTTACAACAATGTGTTCTTTCTAATATATCTCAAATCTTAAGAAATAGTTTCTCAATATATGTTCAGAACGTAACAATATCTCGAGGACACTTCGATCCATACTTCAAGTAATTAATAAAGAAGGAAAATTCTCACAAGTTAAGTCAACAATGCGGGATCTTTCTAATATATTAGAAGTAATTAGCATGAAAAAATGAAGGTTCATTACTGACCATGTCAATACCAGCTAGAAGCGCCTCTTGAACAGAATATGTGTAATTTTCCCCAGGTATGGGGGTAATCTTGTCAATGCCTTGGAAATCAGTTATCACAAATCCCTGTTGTATTCCAAGTCATAAATTCAACACCAACAAAGCACTTAAAGCCTGTTTGGATTGACTTTTGCCAAGTTGCTTTTGCTTTTACTTTGAAAAAAAATAAACACTTCTATACAAAATTGTATGTTTGGATTGGCTTTTATGCAGAAGGAGAAGCATCTCTAGAAGCCAAAATCCTTTGTTTTTTAGAAGGAGGTGAGGGGATGCTTCTCCTTTTGGCTTTTCCTTCTCTAATAAATAAGGCCTTTTTAAAAATCAATCCAAACACAAAATATCTTCTTCTCCATTTAACTTCTATTTCTACTTCTCTTTTTGACTTCTCTTTTTTTTTTTTTTTAAAAGTTAATTCAAACGAACTCTTATGCTTGCATGTATTTTTTTCACTGGTTAAAAAAAAAAAACTTACCCTAAACTTGACTCTTTGCTTGAGGTACCTGGTGACCATGTGATAGTTAGCATGCATCTTCACCCCATTCAAACTTGAAAAGGATACCATAATGGTTGAGACACCCTTGTATATTGAATCCCAGTAAGCAGGCACGTGAATGCGGAATAAATCTTGATTGCTGATGACTGTGTTATTTCCATCGATGCCTTCAAAGGTGCCTCCATCACCAACAAAGTGCTTGGCACAAGCTACCACTTTGTTGTCCCTATAGAAAACCCGAGTGCACAATATGGAATCAATGGATTATTTCCAGTAAGAAGAGAAATTGATATAAAAGCTGGCTTCTTAACTGACTAATGTCATAGAAGTGACATCTGATGTCTGCTACAACAACAACAAACATGTTTAAATCAAAATAGTTTGATCAGCACGTTTTCTTGTCACACTGACAGTAGATATTTGAGTATCATTAATAGCTTTACACTGTTAGCATTAACTTAGATTTCCCCATAGTTGAAAAGGTTTGTCATATCATGTGCATTAGAGCTTAAAAATTGATTTGTCAAATCATTCAAAAGGTGCATCTAAGAAAAAGTGATGGAAGTAAGCTAGAGCATATCGACTCATACTTTTTATTCACAAATGGGACACCCTTTCTAGTGGTATTAGGAACATCTCCTTGTAGTCCTGGAATGATTTCTGTCATCATTCGAACAATCTCTGCGTCCTCGCTATAGCTCTCATAACATTTGCCCCACCTTGGATCTCTACAAACCTGAATCAACCAACAAAAATTTCAATCTTACACAAAATATGCAGAGGGGGAAAAAGAAAATGAGAGAATAACCCTATTATTTAGCTGGAAGTCATGATTTATATAAGATATTAATACTTACAGCAATGCATGGAGCAAAAACATAGCCAACTCCTGTGGCTCGTGCTTCAAGTGCAGTTGCAACACCAATTCGTTTTACAAGATCAGGATCCCTGCAGACCATGAATAACCTTCTTAGATGATTAGGGAAAGGAGGGACTGCTGAAATCTGTTAGTAACCTTAGAACATACAAAGAAAAGAATTCTGCCAATGGAAGAATCATGTATTTTTTATAAAGTTTTCTATGGCCAAGGAAGGAAAGCAAATTTAATTTGAATTTTGGAAGATATTTAAATTTTCCTTTGTGATTCAAAGGATAGAGTTATTGTAAATAAAATAGTGATTCTAGTGAAAATATATCCACAAAATATGTAGTGAATCAGATATTTTGAAAGGTAGTAGTCTGTGAAACCTCAGTAGGTCATAATTCTCAAAATATGGGCATTTCTAAGAAGATAAAGGGATCCATTTACATTTAGAGATTTCCAAAAATTCAGAAAGGCTTCATGGTATGATGCATTTACTTGCCTTGTAACTCCAAGGCCTACATTATGAGGGAAAATAGTTGCATTGTACGCATTGTTGTGGCCATGAACAGCATCACTCGCGTACAGCATAGGAATCCCCAGGCGAGTGGAAAGGGATCCATTCTGGAATCCATTGATCATATCAACCCAATCTTTTGGAGAAGCCTCAGGACGAGGTGCACTGCCTCCAGAACTCAACACACTCCCTGTAATGATGCCGGTATACATATGCATTTAGCTAGAAGACTTGCAATATATTTATCATAGTAACAAAACCATATGTCAATAATAGAGAGATTGAAGGAAAATTCAGCAATTACCAATAAAATATTGCTTCACGATGTCTGCATTAACTTGTCCTCTTTCTGCTTGGATCAATTGGCCAATCTTCTCAGGAAGGGTCATCATTTTCATTAAACTCCTAACTCTAGCACCAATTGGTGCTTTTGGGTCTTTGTATGTTACATATTCTGTAGTGGATTCTGCTATGGGTGTCCAGAAGCATAACAATAACAATAACAACACGACAAGGAAAGTCGATATCCTAGCCATTTTCGCCTTTGAATATAAACCTGCGGGACAACAAATTAAAATCATACAAAAATGGGTGATGAACCATCAGAGACAGAATCACAAATTGGAAAATATAGCTCATTAAAATTCATTCAAAGTGGAATATATGCCACAATCCACAATACTTCAAATCCAGTACCAAAAAGGAAATTTAACAGTCAAGTGGTGCAAATCAGAAACAAAGCAAAGCCTCTAATGTTAGCTATAGAGACAAAAATTGAACTTACATGAAACCATAACGGCAGTGCCTCAATCAGTCTTAAATTTCAATGGTATTAGCTATCTAACAGTCAAAATTGAAAGAACACTGAACATGAACAGAGTATTTCTAAGAAAGGACCCACTAGGGGTAATTGAATTGCTTAATAACCTCAATCAAAGGAGCGCATAAGAACAGGGAACAATGGAAGAACCCAGAAAGCATATGCTACCACACGTGCACCCATCAACACAAAGCAATGATATCAAAACATTTCAGTTCAAGAATCATCACGGAAACAGAAAAAAAAAAAAATTGTCACTTTACCTGAAATAGTGATTGTAACTACAATAAACTAGTACATGAACGCTGGAGTGGTAGTTAAGACAAAATGTGGGAAGGAAGTAGAAGAAACATACAGCTATTTTGAGGATTCAGACAGCCATTTTATAAGGAATTGTTTCTGATAAACGCATTTTTAGTTGTAGGGGTTTGCTTAAAATAGACTATGAGCATGAATCACCACAAAATAGAGACTTTACCCGGAAAATGAGATGGAATTGACGATTGGTGGAAAGGGGTCCTTTCATTCTTGATCCGATTGAATCTGCTACTTGAATCTCGCGTCTAAATCATCTCTAAAGAGTGAAGATGAGGGGAGCTTCTATCACATTCTAGCAAATATGTGAATGAATGTCTACTTGGGCAAAGACGTTTTGTTGAGTCCATCCAGCACAGGTAGTTTTGATCAGTGTCTGTTGTGACACTCATTTGATATATACCTTTTTCACGCTTCAAATTTTGTAGTTATTTATAGTAATAAATTTTTTTAAAAATAAAAGATATACATAAAAAAATATAAAAAAGTAAATGTAAAAAAATAAGTTTACTCATCATTAATAATGCTCTTTGTTCCAGAAGCTATATATAAGCACTATGAGAAGTGAAAGTTACAAATTTATACATAAAAAAAGGAGCAACATATATTCTCTACACAAGCAGTTACCAAAATATTCAATGTACTTATGTTTCTTCGCATGAAGTAACCATGCTTGATTACAGGGTATTAATGCCAAAGTTTTTTTTGGCGAGAAGAGTATTTTAAATATTAATTTATGTTAAATTTTAGAGGGAGAGTTTAAAATGAAATATCTTAATTAAAATCTCGATAAGTTAATAAGGTAAAGTTAAAATTATAAATTATTAAAAAATGAAAAAATGAGGTCAACCTCATATATGTCATTATTAATTTATTAATTTTTTTTGTTAATTAGTCAGTTATAAATTATAACAAAAATAATGTATATCCTTATTTAAGTTAAGATATTTGTGAGATTTATAAAAAAAAAAAATTGAAAGACTTATAAAATACATAATTTAAATTATATTAGTAATTAGCTGTGTGCTTAAAATACTTTATAAAAATTATTTTCATTTGTTCAAGTTAAATGAATTATTTGTTTGCATTCTTCGTCTAAAAATTAATATTTTATATTTTTTAAATTTTTTCTTACTAGATTTTTGATATATTTTAAAATCAAGGCATTTATCTTATCAAAGAAAAAAAAAAGCAATAAAAAGGAAAATGCTCAAGAGTACCGGTCGTTGGAATGAAGCTAGCTCACAGTAGTACTTGGTGTGCTGACGCGCGGGAACATGGCGGAGAGTTGGTTGGGTCCCCCATTTTGTAAGACCCTTCCACTGATCCTTCCCAAACTCCCCTCCACATTTTCTCCTTCTCCTCCTTCTCCGTGTTCTTCTTCCATGGCTTCCTTCCCTATACAACATCACCAATGCCGCTGTTCTTCGAACCCTAATCCTACTCATAACCAGCCTTCCATGCTCGTTTTTTCAGGTCTGTGAGAATTCCCTTCTTTCCTGGGCCGTCTAAATTTTAAATTTTTCTCACAATCTCGGTAGACATGCTTCTATTAGTACAATGCATGATGTTGAAACTGAATTTGTTGATGGATTTGAGTGGGTAATATGAAAATCTTAGGTCAGGTCAATTTTGGGCTCTCGATGTCATTCCTCTGTTGTTGCAGGAGGGACTGCGTTCAATGGTGTGGTGGAGGAGCTTAAGAATTTCACTACTCGTGTTGCTCATGTTCTTCCTGTTTCTGATGACGGTGGAAGTACAGCTGAGATTGTTCGTGTCCTTGGTAACTATTACTACTTTGTTAACCGCATGATCCTTCAATAGTATTGGTATATTTGCCTGACTTGTGTCTTTAATTTTGGGTTGTAATAAAAATGTATTAGAAAACCGCGGGAAAATGGGGGAAAAAAGGAATAAATCAATAAAAAGAATCTTAGTGTTGCTTTCAATTTCAAGTGTTTCTGGGTGATTATCATTTGGGAATTTTTTGGTATTCTCTTGTCTGGAGCACCCATATGGCCAAATTTATATGCTAGTACGGGGAAAGCGGTAATTTTTAAGGTTATAGGTAATTTGATTGATTGGCTATATTACAGGTGGTCCTGCTGTCGGGGACATACGTTCCAGGTGTCTGAGATTGTCTGATCATAGTACTGCTGAGGCTATTGCAGTTCGTAAATTGCTTGGTCATCGTTTACCACTGGACTCACAAGATGCTAAATCAGAATGGTATTATATTCTTATCGTAGTGAAATACCTTCTTCTGGTTCTGTAGTTATGCTTATGCTAGGTGTTTGTTCAGCAAGTGATATTTTTGTTCTATATCAACTATGGCTAGTTTGGCAGGTCTAGCCTAAATAGACAGTTTTTTTTTGGTGATAGATGAAATATACAATATATCTCTTATGCACTAACTGATGACTTGATGTGCAAATCCTATGATCTACTCCAGATTATGTCTAAGAAGTTAAATAGAAAACAAAACGACCAGTATGCTCCTTATGGTTTTTCCTGTTTAGAACTTCTGCTTTGGATGATCATAGACCTAAGCTAATTCCCTGTATTTAATTAGCGTCTTGCTTGTTTAATTTTTGCCCTTCTTTTCACTACAGTTGGATGATAGTCCCCTTTTTTTTTTTTTTAATTTAAAGAATTGTAACTCCACACACACACACACACAAAAAGAATTATTGTTATTATCGTTATTATTTTTTGAATATGAACTTCCTGTTTTCCCCCATATGACTTCTTAAATGATGCTGTGGTGGGGTGTTGAATGATGATAACATGTTGTATTGCGATATTTATAGGTATGCTATTGTGGAAGGCAATCACTCCCTTTGGATGGACGTCTCAAGACCCTACAGGGAGACTATTCGAGCTTTTCTGGTTTATTTCCAGAATCAGGTAGCTTCTATTAGCAAACTGATGTTTTTCCTTATATATGAGTTAGCTTTTTCATGCCTTTTTTGCTGTTTTAAATAAAATCCTGAACTGAACTTAAATATAAACAGCAAAATCCACTTAATGCTTTGTTTGGATGGGAGGAAAAAATGGAAACAAAGGAAATAAGAGGAAAGAAAGGAGAGAGGATAGAAATATCTTGTTTCTTTACCTCATTTTATTCAATATTTTAAATTGGTGGAAAGTAGCGAACGCTCAAAAGATGTATGGTCCTTAAAATAATTTATCACTCCACACGAGACTTTTGTTATTTATCGAACATTTTTTTCCCCATTTAATCTCCTTTATCTTCTTACTCTTGTTGTTATTGAGGATTTTCAATCTTTTATGAACTTTTGACATTTTGGCAGTAAGTGTGGGCTCTCTTTTGTCTTTATACAGATTCTCCGGCGGTCTGAAGAATTATTTTGTTTCAGCAATGGCAGGTCCTTTTTGTTTTGTTTGTTTGTTTTTTTTTTCTAACAGAATTTTTATGTTGGCTTCATTAATATGTTATACTCCTTTTTGGGCACGTTTTATGTTAGTTGATCATGCTCATCAAGCTAATAAGCTATATTACATTACAAAAGCATCTCAGGAATGATGTCATGACTCTCCTGTTGCGATGTTTAAATAAAGTCTGCTTTTGTGATCAGAGAGGATCTAAAACTGTACGTGGTAAATGTGGCTATTGCTTGACCTTAGTGAGCTGAACTGTGAATGCTATCTTTTTATTTTAGCCAGTATCAAGAGTCCGTGGGTTATAGCGATTGTTTAGGAAGAATTTCAGGTTTATATGTAAGCCCTGGATTGCAAAGATAAAATTCATGAGCTTTTGACGTTAATGACTTACATGGTTAATTTTATATATTATATAAAATAAATATAATAAGTATTATTCTAGTCTTCGTGTAATGGAAAGAACTTTTTAAATAGTTACCTTTGCTCATCCAACTCTTTCATTTTGTCCTGGCATGCATCTGCCATCTGGGTTGCTTGATTAGAAGCAATAAAGAAAAGAGCTAGCAATGTGCTTAACAGCTTTCAGTTGAACCTCCGTCCTCCCTATATGAAAAGATTTTAATCCACTGTGCTAGTAACTTGTGCTTTATTTTTGTGATTGGTTGCGACACACTAATCTGGCCCTATACATAACCAAAAAGTTCAATAAGTCATACTAACAGAAACATGCTTAATACTTGATTGCTTTTTAGAGTGACATCATGATGACTTAACTGACTTTTATGAACTTCGCAGCATTGGCAATTTCTTTTTTGCAGGTGCACGTATATTTTTTCAGTCCTTGGATGCTGCAATATTTTTGTTTGCACGAGTTTCAGAAATTCCCTCTGAAAGCCTTGTCCTCCCAGTGATTTCAACCAATGACAGGCTTACATTAGGATGTGAATTATGGGTATGATTTTTTAACATCTGATATAACATCAGGTCATTATATTTTGGTTTCATCAGAGTTAAATGTTTATTATGAGGTAAATTTTTGTAAAACTTTTGGAAGATGATGATTTTCCTGTGTTCTTCATCATTGTAAGGTTGTCTTACATTTTGCTCCTATTTTCTTTTAGGATGGAACTATTATTCGAGGTCAAAATGAAATTTCTCATCCAACCAACGGATCTACAGAACCTATTAATAAGGTATGCTAGTATATTTGTTGTGATAATATCCCTATCTTTAGTGTATTATTTTTCAAATTTACTGATCAAAATTGAAGTTCTTTGCAGTAAGTAAACTTATACTTTATGGCTTCTGATTGGAGAAAATGAGCTTATGCTTTTCACATATGTTATTGTGTGGAGACATCCTGATGACTATATGTGGTGTAGGACAATTGCCATGCACTGTAGTGCCTGAACAATACTGTGCTACAGTGGCATGAAGAATAATTTCCTTGGTTTCCTATTTCTATAATTTCCTCTGGAGTCTAGTTTCATAGTTTTGTAATTTGGTTGTACCCAAACCTTGTCTTCTCCGGCAAATTTAGTTTCAAGTCTTCATAGTGTCATGTTTTAGGTTTCTTAGTCTTATACAGTTTATGAGTATTATAAATTTAGAAGTTTATCATTTGTAATTCAGTTTTTCTGCATCAATAGAGAATTTTCTCATTCTTTGGGACTGAGCCAGAGTTTTCTAACCATCTTCTTTTAGTTTCCCATGCGTTAATGTGAAAGGAATTTTAACTAGAAGTTTAAAACTTCAAATTTAAATATGGATATTGCTTATGAATTTCAATGTTAAAAGAAAATTTATTAATTTAATATTGATTTTTGCTTTTGGTTCTTGGGCCTTATATCACACGTTTCTCATCCATTTATGTCCCGTGATTTTATGGGTAGGAAAGATTTTCAGCTCAAGCACTTCCTTCGAGAATAAAACGGGTGTTTTACATGTCAAGTGAGGGAAATAATTTGCTTCACGAGGTAAATGGCCCTGTCTTCTTGTTCCTAAATATTTGAGATGTCATGGGAGGAGTTTTTCCATAAATATCTCTTACATCTTTTGCATTGCTATGGGAAATGGCAAAGAAATAAAGGGGATAAATAGATACTACAGTAAAGAATAATTATTGCAATGGGCATCTATTGTATAGATTTTTGGATTAATGTACATAAGTGTAACATTAAAAGTTGTCCCTTTTTATCTTGATGGAAGAAGAGGAAGTTCTTTGGAGAGAAGTGAAGAAACATATAAGACAGATGATAAGCCATCCTTTTTAACAGAAAATAAATGGTTAATACAAAAAGAAATAGAAAAAAAAAAAAAAAATAGTGAAACAGAGTCCTTCAGTGTCATTGGATGTACATCAGAGAACTCCCCTATAAGTTTTACGAACAGATCACCTAAAAGGAAGCTGAATGAACTATTTTTATAAAAAGCAAAAGAGGCTTTACACATTTTGGATTATTGCTCTTAAAATTCTGCTTATTTTACACTGCTCCATATTTCACTTGACATGAAATGACAAAAATATTATGAAGAAACTCAAAATAGGGCAAAATTTTGCAAGGTATTTGTCATATTTGGCAATATTTGTAGGTTAGGTTACTTTCTTGTATGTTCCCCTTTTTTCTGAAAATATTAGTACCACGCACCTTTTAAATTTCAATTTCTGAGAATAGTACTTCTAACTACAGATTGACTCCGAAAATATTACAACTAACGCTTCTTTTTCTGTTCTTTTCTAATAGGTCTTCCCTACAGCTAATCCTGTAGTACTTGAGCAGTTGAAGAATGTGGACTGTATTGTCTATGCTATGGGTTCCCTTTTTACTTCAATCTGCCCATCATTGGTAGGATTCTGTTGTTGTATATCAAGAATAGTGAAATATTTCTGGATTAATTGATACTCTGTAAGATGTTGAATCCTTGATATCAGTTGTCACTTGTGAAGTGTATTATTGCAAAAGTTGCTCTTATCCGGTGCAGACTTTGTTACTCGTGAAACTTATCATGATGTCATTTGGATTTTTAAGGCGTTTTAGTTTTTACATTAGATGTTTTCTGACTGATTATCTTTTCCAGGTATTGTTGGGCATTGGGGAGATAATTTCTTCAAGGTCCTGCATCAAGGTATTTTCTTATTATGTTGAGTACATTTCCTATGCTAATTGGTAAAAGGCATAATGGAGATACTAGCTTGTGATATATGAGGCACCTAGATAAGATTCTTGTTTCATTTACTACTATTGTTATTGCTGTTCTAGATGGCTGCGGCCCAATTAAGGGCTATATGAACAAAGTTGACGCCCTTGAATATAGGCACAATCCCTAATTGTAAATGCTGATGATTTAGAACATTAGAGTCCTATCCACCAAATGGCATAAAATGGCACGATGTTTTGCTACTACTAACTCGCAAGTGTTCTAATACAAGTTGGAAAGCATATGTTTCTATCTACGTAAGGCGCTATTATTGAAAATCTTGCTTAGTTGCATGCTACGAAGCACAGACTCTAACATGGACACTGAACATATATATATTATAAATATTTTAATATAACACCATGAAAAGATATAAACAATTATATATTGAAATTATATGTAATTTTTTTTTTTTTTCTTAAGTTTATGCTCGTAAAGGATTGTATTTCTAAATTTTAAATTTTGTATGTAATTATTTGCTAAAATATTGAAAAAAAAAAGGAAAAAAATAGGTGCTCTATGCAGGTGTATAGTCAATTTTAAGGCGTTGGTTCAAGTATTCGAGTCATTTTAAGGTGTTGGCTTAAGTGTTTGAGCCAATAAAAAATTATCTTTTAATTGGACACCTTTCGGGAGGTGTCCGATACATGTCATATGGGTGTCGTGTTGGTGTCGAAAATGTGTCAAACACTCTTGACACCGCTAAATCTAGAGGTGTTCATCCTTCCTAGGTTGCATGTTATTTGACAACCATTCCTATGCATGAGATTTGGGCTCCACAACCCATTATTTTGTCCTTTCAATGTTGGATTAGATTTGAGCATCTCACATTTTGACAGCAGTTTAATTACTTTGCCAGAGAATTACTAATTTAGTTGGCAAATGCGACAGGTACTTATGATAAATGGTACACAAGACCGGGAGACTAGTGGCTTTTCTGCTTCCAGCTTTGTAACTGCCATTTCTGATGCTCTAAATCGAACTTATGGAGATACTTGTAATCGTTTGCAGAACCTTGTAAGTGTAAGAATTTGCTTACAATCCATACTAACTGGTGCCAAGTAGAATAGTTCTGTTGAATATGGTTAAATACATAGTGAAGGATGATTTTTAATTTCTGGTTGGATGGATGAACGCCATTTATATGCTTTTTATAATCTTATGCAGCCAAGTCACTACATCAACACCCTTTTTGTGCCAAGAGACGGTGAAATTCCAGTTGATATTGACCGTTTGGCTGCCCAAGGAATATTTGATGTGGTAAGTTTAACTATTTGTTTTACAAGTGAACAAAGCAAAACTATCCTGTTTGTCATATTCAAGATATATTCCAAGATGTTACATAAAAATGAAAGATATAAAACAAGATGGCTTGCTTCCCTTAAAAAGTCTCTGTTTGAGGTTGTCATATCTGACATGGTTGGCCACTGGATTAACATCAGAGAAGTGATTTTCTCAGTTTCTGGGTCTACAATCATTCAAAGTTACCTTGTATTTATTTCATCATCGTTCAATTCTTATGTTTGCAGGTAGTTGTTGACTCCATAAGTGATCCTAAACTGGGTATAATATATGATCCAAAGTCATTGATACAAGCCCTTGCCAACTTAATTGGCAGACAAGGAAATCCAAGGTGATAACAGATGATAATTAGGGGCAAAGAAAAATATGCCATGTGACTGCTGTGCTGAATTCTCCATTCTTCCCATCACATGGGATCTTGAAGAGATCTTCTTTTGCAATCAAATGTTGTTCTCTCAATGTGCCATCCGTCTATGATGCAGAAATGATCTAGTTCAAGAATGAAGATCATTGTATGTATTATCAGAAACCAACCTTCAGTTCATTTGTTGTAAATTATTTTTTGCCGTAACTTAATCATGTACAGTACAGAGATTCAACTTATTTTAACAGTTTCCTTTATATTCATTCCTTTTTTGGTTAAGTATATTTGCTTTTTGTTTCTCCCTTGCTCTCTTTTTGAGTGTTCAGAGATTCTATATATACCTGAAGTCTGTGCTTGCCTCTTCACACCAAAACAATCACTAAAAGCCATTGTCAAAGAAAAGCCTATTCTACAGACTACAGTTCACTGCTGTTACAGTGGAAATGAAGCATCTCATTGTTTTTTGCATCTTCTTTGCATATGCATTTCCAGCCATGTCTCGCACTCCGCATGAAGCTTCTGTTGCTAACAAGCATGGGCAATGCATGGTGCAGTACGGACGCCCCTATGCAGATGACACTAATATCGGATTAGGATTAGTTGACGGTTTGAGAGATGTAATAGATTTGTGTTTTATGATATTAATAGTTAAAAACTAAAGAAATAACAAAGTGAAACGTTATAATAAATTGCATCAAAAAAAAAGTGATACATCACATGGTTGCATGTTATTTAATTAACATAAACGAAAAAAAAAGTCATCTTTAGACAAAATATGAGCTCATGATTTACCACTTTTTACCCACTTTGAGTTCATCTTGGTTATAATCTAGGAAATTTATTTCTCTCATCTCTTTGCTTTTGATTCTTTGGTTGCTGTTCCTTTGAAAAGTGGAATCTGAAAGGAGAGCTTGAAGAAATCAAATTGCAGATTGCACAAACTATCTAACATTTTTAGGCTTTTAGAGAATCTTTAACTGCATCAACAGAACCAAGCACATGTATATAAATGTCTCTCTCCTCTTCTATTATTTTATTTCCCAAATACCATTTTTTCTTTGCTTTTACACATGGTCTCACTTTTTATTTTTATTTTTTTATTTATGCAACGGCTCCTATATAACGGTCCTTACTAGTGATTTCCATGTGTCATATGATTTTAGCAGTGAAATTTAAAAAACAACTTTTCTTAACAAGAAAAGTGAGATAAAAAATGACAGATAAACTTTCTCTTAGAGACTAGAATCTGTTTAAATGTAATTTGAGGGTTTTTTTTTGAATTACTTTGCAGTTGGCTAACTTGGATTGCTAGCAACCAAGTATGTCTATATATATATATATATATTACAAGTATTAAATACTAATTAATTTAATTTTAACTAAACAAGATCAAAAGTGTAACAAAACTTTTTTTATTAAGTTTTAATACAACTGTATTCTTAAGTTCAAACCTAAAATTTTTGGTTAAGTTAGAACAACCTGAACCAGTTAATTTAAGCGCTTGGTCAAATAGATATATATTTATTGTGAGTAAATATATATATATATATATATATATATATATATATATATTATATATTTTAACTATTGTTCGAAGAAAAAACAAAATGAATGGTTGGACTGTTATTAATGGTATTATTAATGTTTCTATTCTCATGTAAATTAAGGAGTTAAATAAATAAATTCAAATACATATGTTGTAGAAATAAACATTTGATTGTAAGGGGGATAAAATCAATGGTTCTTTTGTGTCAAGCTGTCAACAATTAGATTGAGTCTTCAAATCTAAGGATGAATTCTTGAGGCGCTAGATAGACTTGTATTACAATAAATCTAATATTGTAATGGAGCATGGTACGTTGAGATACAAAATGCAAATTAGAGATCATTATGTTTGTAAGAACTCAAAATTTAGAGGTCAGATTTTGGCTTTTCTTTCTCTTTCTCTTTTTCTTTTTCTTTTTCATTTTCTTTTTCTTTTCCATCTTCTTTTTCTCCTTTTGTTGTAAGACCAAACTCAAATGGAAAAAGTGGGTCATAGCTCTTATCCCCCACATTCATGGGCAGTTGATCAACCCTCTTAAACCAAGTTCTTGCCAGTTTCCCTGTGAATCCATATTTACCAAAAAGAACCTCAGCCACACCTTGGCCTTCACTGCCTGGAAGCCATGCTGCTACAAAAGCATCCATTGTGTCAATGTAGGGTTCAACCACGAGAGGGCGGCCGGATATGAGGATCACAACACACTTGACATTGCCACAGACATTCTTGATCATCTCGGGGCCAGGTTCAGGGATGGTAAGGTTCTCATTGTCACCCTTGGTCTCAGCATATGGTTGCTCTCCTATTACCACCACAGCATATTCAAAGCCACCAGACTTGGCAAATTCAGCAGTAGGTTTCTTCTCATAGACAACTTGGGTCTTTTTGTGAACAGTTTCCTGGATGGCTTTAAGGATAGTGGTTCCTGTTGCAAATGGAAATTTATGCTAAGTTTGTAGGGGAAAAGGGAAGAGAAGGATACAAGAGGAAAGAGAGGGAAAGGAAAGGAGAGCTTTAGTTCTTTGTTTACTTCTTGAAATCAAAAAACCCTAACAAAAGAGAAAGAAAAACATTAGTCCTTTTTTCTCCTTTCCTTTCCTCTTACTATAAATTCTTAAACAAACCCTAAAAGTTTATTGAGTTTAGTCCACGTTTTTCATCCCTCTCCGTGTCTCATCCGTTGCTGTCTCACCCCTTTTTTATTAGTCAAAAATTTATCTTTAATAATTTCATAATGTTTGTAGAATTATTTTATAATTTTTGACAAATTAAAAGTTTTTAATTAAATAATAAAATATGAAATGAGTCAATATAGATCTTATTTATTTATATGTATGCGAATGTCAATGTCGAGGTATTTGAGTTAACAGTGTAGCTAAGACCTTTTCCTGTTAACATAGATTAACAAAGAGAGGTCTAGAGTGGTGTGCACTCAATTGGAATGCAATAATGATTACTTTTAAATAGTCAAGTGTACGCGGTGTGAAGCAATATGGGTGCAAATAGTTTAAAAGTGGCTTTGTTCTTTCTACAGACAAAATGTTATTAATCAATATATATACCTTCAGTGAGGTCGGTTTTATTTAGGCCTTGCCATTCAATTGTCCATCCACCACATTGCAGTCCCAAGTTGTCAGCATGTTCTCCTGCCACAAGAATCTTTGATGCTTTCTTAGGAAGTGGCAACAATGGCTTATCTCCACTTTTGCCATTCTTTAAGAGCACAAGGGATTTCCTCACAGCTTCCTTTGCCAACTTTCTGTGTTCCTGTGAAAAATCAAATACAAGCGAGAATTGAGCTTTCCATGGTCAGAAGAGATTCATGAGAACAATCTATTAAATATAATATAAAATTAGCTCTTAGGTTTTTTTTAGTTTAAACTTTTGGGTTGAACTAATTCTTCATATGATATTAGAGTCTCTTTAACTAAGAAACAACTTTCCCCACGATCTTCTAACAATTAAGATTTTAGAGGGAATCGGTTCTTGATACATTCCAAGTAATAACTGCTTGCTTTTCATATAACAAATGGTTTCAAGACAGAAAGATTTTCTAACCTTGCATCCCACTTTCTTAACCAGACTGTAATCACCCAGAGGATGTTCAAAGAGACCCATGGAGAATTTGACTCTCAAGATTCTGGTAACTGCGCCATCAATTCGGCTCATAGGGATGTAATTTGTCTTTACTAACTTGGTCAATATCTGGAGGTATTCCTTGTAGCTTGTATATCCAACCATGACCTAAACCATAAATGGAGCCATGGACAGTCAATACATTTTTGAACTTTCAGTAGATCATATATAATAATATTCATATTTGTAACTATAAGAATAATGATCTATCATGAAGATGCCTAGGTTAAAGGCTGGTTCTGATGATGTCGAGTTGTATGAAGAGTGCAAATAAGGTTGTCAATTTGGCTGGGTCGGGTTAACCCAAAAAATTTGAGTTAGTAAAAGTGCCATATATATATATATATATATATATATATATATATATATATATATATATATATATATATATATATATATATATATATATATATATATATATATATTTATTTATTTATTTTTTATCAATAAGATTTGACTCAATTGTAATTACTTTTGCAATATTAGGGGTTGGAATCCACAAGAAAGCATATATTGAGAAGAGAAGCAATTGTAATTACTTTCTATAATAACATTGGGTTCGAGTCTTAAAAAAATATATGTTGAGAAAAAATAATTTGTTGTATAATAACATTGGGTTCGAGTCTACACAAAAATATATGTTAAGAGAAAAAATAATTTTTTGTGATGACATTGGACATTCTATGTAAATATAATAAAAAATAATTTTTATTTACTTGACTTAAATGAATTCATGTAAATGAACAATTAATTATAAAGTAAAAAAAAGTTACACATTGAATTCAGAAATTGAAATGTATTTCAGGCTTTATTTTTAGGGCTCAACCTAATCAGAAAAGTAGGCTAAACAGGCTAGCCAATTAGGTTAGGCTCAAATTAAACCCTAATTTTCTCCATCTTAATTTCAAGTCGTATTTTTAGGGTTTAGCTTGACCTAAGTTAAAATCCCTTTGTAAATTAAGCAAAATATATGAGCTTGGAACAAGTTAATGACACTGAGATTCTAATATTTAAGTGAAGGAGAAAGACATAATTAAATAGATTACTCACCATGTCAATACCATCATTGATACTTTGTTCAATAGAATATGTGTAGTTTGAATCTGGTACTGGTGTAATCTTATCAATTCCTTGGTAATCAGATATGATAAATCCCTGCAATGTTCCCAGTCATAACAGTATCACTATCAATTTCTTTACAATTGTGTAGATTTTCATATAGGAAATAAATTCTTTGTCTCACTAAAATAGAATATTAAGTGTCTCATTCATGTTATTTGGTTAATATTTATTAATAAGTTGATCAAAAACCAATTTAGTGAAAAATAAACTAATTAATAAATAAATTTTAGAATAAATGTTTCTTTTGTTCTCTCATACTACAAGTTTATTAATTTGGTTCTCACACCCACAATTTCTATCAAGTTTGTCTCTTACATTTTAAACTAATCAATTTGGTCCTGTACGTATTAAAATTTATATCAATTTTATCCCTTAAACTTATTAATACTAGTAGTTTTTATTAGTTTAGTGGCAGTTTAAACTATTGAGAAATGCTAGAGGGACGAAATTGGTATGAATTTTGAAGTATGAGAGACTAAATTAATAAATTTAAAGTATAACGAACTAAATTAATTAAGATTTTAAATGTGAGAGACTAAAATAGATACTTACCCTAAATTTTAACCAATCTTAGAGGTGAGATAGGATTTAAAACAGAAAGTAATACATAGGATTTCTCCCAATAATTAGTTGGGGTTTATTTTACCTTAAACTGCATTTTGCCCTTGAGGTAATCAGTGAGCATTGCCTTGTTAGCATGCATCTTCACCCCATTCAAACTTGAATAGGATGCCATAACAGTGGCAACTCCCTTGTCAACTGAATCCCAGTAAGCAGGCATGTGAATATTGTATAACTGATTATCATCAACTATAGTGTTGTTTTCATTGATGCCTTTGACTGTGCCTCCATCACCAACGAAGTGCTTTGCACAGCCAGCTACATGACGCCTACATGCAAAAGTAAAATGAGAGAAACCAATGAATTTCTTGCACAAACGATGGCCAAATTGCAAAAATCACATAATATCATGACGTTGATTGTTGTGGCAAAGGCATCTTCTATATAATGGGATCCATGATCAAGATATTATTACTCTTTGAAGTTTTGTTTTCCCCTATTTATAGTTACATTTCAAAATTATTTAAATGAATATAACAGTTTTTGAAAATTTTCTTTTTAAAAAAGAAAGGCTGGATGTGGGGTTCATTGAATATGCCAAATAGTATTTGGTCCCACAGGGTCTGCGGAATAAGATTAAAGAACTGTTTTTATTATTCAAGAATTTTTGAAAATGATATAAGTATTTTATTAATATAATATCTCATATAAGATTATTAACAATTAAAAAATTTTTGAATAAAAATTTTGTACGCTTAAATAAAACTCTTTGTTATACGTGTAAAGAACTTATTTTTTGTTATATCTGTGAAGAAGTTATTTTTTATTATTTTGAAAATTTTATTTAATATATTGCATAAATAAAATATAATTTTTAAAAAATTTTGAAGGATAAAAATAATATTTTATTCACAAAATAACAATGAGTGACCTATTGTCAACGGCCTCAATCCAATTTCATCTATTTCCCATGCATGTCAAGCCCAATAGTGGAACTGCCCTATGCCACATGGCATGAAGGATTCAACTTTTCTTCTTAGCATACTCTATTTTTTCTATTAACAACAAATAAATGATTTAAATTAGTTTAATAAATGTATTGAGTGATATTGATTTTGGATATTTTAGGTGAATGGCCTAAATATACCCAAAAGAAGTCCTATCTAATAGAAAAGCGAACCCATGAGATGGGATGAAATGTTTTGGTAGGTCAACATGGATTCAATTTGTTTACAATGATCCTGATTAGCTCAACACATATATTTTGGGTGATTTTATTTTGGTGTTTTAGATAAATGACCTAAATATACTCGATATAAACTTAGCTTAGTAGAAAAGGCAAATTCGAGTCGACATCTTTATTTTTTTTTAATTTAAAAATTTTACATTCATGTAAATAGTTTTGAAAGTATATATAGGTAAAAGGAAGTTTGAAAAATGTAATAACCTAATCAAAGATAATAAAATCAAATCAAAATAAGAACAGACTAAAGAGAAGAAAATCTGTTCTTACTTTCCATTAACATATGGAAATCCCTTGGGAACTTTATCAGGGCGGTCTCCTTGTAGTCCTGGGATGAGTTCAGTCATCATCTTCACAATCTTTGGATCCTCACTGTAGCTTTCATAGCATCTGCCCCACCTTGGATCTCTGCAAACCTACACCATATAACAAAATATGTGAACCAATTCTGGTATCTGTCATTAGCTAAGGTTCATGATTCTTTTCTGAAATGCATGAATTATTTTCTTACAGCAATGCATGGAGCAAAGGCGTAGGGAATGCCTGTGGCTCGAACTTCAAGGGCAGTTGCAGCCCCAATTTTCTTCACAAGCTCAGGATCCCTAAAGATTATAATTGAAAAGCTTAAGTTATTAACTAAGGGATTTGGCCAAGAAGGAAAGTGATAAGAAAACGGTGGATTTATGAAAACTGTGTCATATGAAGCAGATTATAAGAAACTGTGTTCCATCATCAACAAAGTGGTGCTTTTGATGTTTTAAAACCCGGACTAGATATGACACAGAAGGAACACAACTAAAAAACTTTAAAAAGAAAAAAAGTTTAATATTAAAAAAATAACCAAGTCAAATTAGATTTTACTAAAAGCTACATGAATCAATTCCATGTCTAGTTCTTGAGTTAACTAGTCAAATCGCTTGCCGATGGGGCTAGTTTTTAAAACAATGCTCTGGCTATTAATGTGGCATGAAATAAAGTGAACATATCTCAGCATTACTTTCAATCGTACTATTAAGAAAGGGAAGTACACTATGCGAAGATATTAAACACAAGCATGTATGAATAATATGATAAAAGTACCCTAATATTGGGGATAAAATGGGGTTATCTCTTAGTTTGCAAGATGGTAAAAGGTACCCTATTGCATTCAGAAAAAGAAAACAAGAATTGGATCAAATTCAGAATTTCATTTTAATTTTATATAGCGTTATTCACTTGCCTGGTGACCCCAAGACCAACATTGTGGGGAAATATGGTTGCCTTGTACACATTGTTGTGGCCATGGACAGCATCAATCCCATAAATCATTGGGATCCCAAGACGAGTAGCAAGAGCCCCTTTTTGGAATTCATTCACCATGTCAACCCAAGCTTCTGGAGAAGCCTTGTCAGACGGAGCACTGCCTCCACCACTCAACAAACTTCCTATAAAAATTCCCATTTTAAATGATTTTCAATACTATGATATGAATTTGATTGTTATATTATAATGTTTAGAACATTAGAATTAGAAATTTCATACATTTAGTTTCAAGTGATTTTATGCCAAAAGTTTTGTATTTGAATCATGGAGTCATATTTGTTAATTAAGAGGAATTTACTTATCAGTCCATACCCAAAAGAAATCAAGATTTCCTATAGTTGGAAATCATAGTAGTTAGTAATGCAGTCCAGTGAATGTACATCATCTGATATTTATCCAATGGCTTGATTGAGCCATATAATCTCTTCTATAAACAATAACTCACATGCAACTCAATTTAAGCTATTAGATGAAGATTGAATGACACATATTCACTTGATTGCATGATTGCAGGGTTTTTAACTACGAGAAATCCAAATTTTACCAAAGGTAGGATGAATTTGAATCTATTATGGTTTACTGCACTATAGTTATTGCTATCAACTATTGGATAGGGTTGTAATTGCAATACAGTGCTGTGTAGTGCCCCATCCAACGGTTGGCATCAGCAACCACATTGAAGTTGATTAGGGAGGATCTAGATTCATATATGATGCCTTGGGTATAAACCAAAAAATATATAAATGCATGTTGAATTTACTAATCAGTTTGTTTCAAACAAATGCAGATATTCATGATACATACCAATGAAGTATTCCTTCACGGTTTGGGCAGTGGCATTCACTCTTTCTACTTGTACCATCTGACCAACCTTCTCAGCAAGGGTCATTTTCTTCAACAAATCATTCACCCTATCTTCAATAGGTGCCGTCTTATCTTTGTATATCTCTTTTGAATGTTTTTCTTTCTCTGCATATGTAATGGATACCAAGCAACATAATACTAAAACTACCACTAGAAAAACTGGCGTCCTTGCTATTTTTCCCATTCTGTCTCAACCTGTTGAGTGAAAGAAAAATTAGAGGAAATAGATCAGAAAATGAGCGTATCAGAAATGCCATAGAAAAAAATTCATGCAGGAAAAGAAAGGCTTTCATAAAAATTCTTGTAGAATCGAGAAACCATGGCACTCTTAGTCCCATCTACCTTTGCTTTTGTTTGAAACTAATCCTGTTTGAAATGAGAGCAATAACTAGCATATCCTTATTAACGAGGGTGTTTGGAAGATTTTAACCTATGACTTTTGACTTAGAATGCCTTAAGTTCAACTGCGATTGAATTTTACACATTTTTGGTGTACTTCTAATTTTTCATGATACAAAAGATGCAGCAAATTTATAAGATGCTCATGCAAGTAAATCTTTAAGGGAAAAGGATTGCATTGGAAGATGGAAAGAAAGAACATACAACGATGAATGATGACCTGTTTGACAATTGACTTGATATAAAGCAAATTAGGCAGGGCTATATATATATAAGGAAGAAGATTGCTAAAACTAGACCATTGAAGGGAGAAAATTAGGGGATTGCTATAACTGATGACTATTAATGATTCACAGAAATGCTGTGAGAAGTTAGTGACTAATTCTGTGACGTTGATTGTATGAAAAATTCCTAGAATGTGGGGATACATATCTCTAAAGTGCATAGTCATTTTACTTTTTCATTTCTTTTCTTGGTTGAACTTGAACAGATTAAAGGATTAATTTCACTTTTATATATGAAGTGTATAAAAACTGCAGTTAGCCCACTTTAGCTTTGGATTAATTAATTAATGTGTTTGAAAAAGTCCCTCTAGGGTTAAAAATGTGCAAATTCTATCCAAAAAAAAAAAACAAAAGGACACTTAAAGCTAATTTACAGGTAGTACAAAAGGAGCTCTTTGTGCATATATATATATATATATATATATATATATATATATATATATATATATATTGGGAGGGATTCGCTTATTTGAGATAAAGTTTTGAACACTTACTTTCATCTACAACTTCTTATGATGATAACTTTAACTAATCCAATTATTGAATCATGTAGGGGTGGGCACGGGTCAGGACGGCCTAAAGGATTCGGGACAGGACAAATCGAGACTCGGGACGGGACCAGGACAAGCAAACTCCCGTCCTGGTCCCGTCCTAATCCCATCCCGAATTTTGTGTAAACATATCCTGTCCCGTCTTGTCCCATCCCAAAATTGTCCCGAT
Source organism: Bauhinia variegata (assembly GCA_022379115.2). Classification (NCBI taxonomy): domain Eukaryota; kingdom Viridiplantae; phylum Streptophyta; class Magnoliopsida; order Fabales; family Fabaceae; genus Bauhinia; species Bauhinia variegata. The sequence goes on along the minus strand of CM039434.1, from coordinate 9,508,251 downwards.
AAGTATATATATTTGTCCCGTCTATTATTTTTTACTGTTTACACCCCACTTTTTTTATTTTTTATTTTTTTACATGCTTTTAACATATCTCTTATTACTTTATATATCCATTTTATTTTATTTTTTAAATTTAACTAGGACCAGGCCAAGACAAATGAACTAGGACGGGAATTAGGACAGGACAAAAAAAAATTTCAGGACAGGATGAGACAGGACAAATTTTTTTTTTGGGAACGGGACCAGGACGGCCCAATTCCTGACCCATCTTGGCCTGTGCTCACCCCTAGAATCATGTCATATTTAACATTGATCATTTATAACAAATTTTGTATAAATTTAAAATTCTTAAGTATTTAATATAACTGAGGTATTTTGTTTAAATTTAAATTTTTATTATCAGTTAAGTCACACAAAGAACTGATGCATTTATAGTTTAATGAGATGACCTATTTAAATTAATGGCTTCGGTGATGATGGGACTGGAACCAAAAAGCGTATCTTCAATATACAAAAAGGATGAGCGAGGTTTCATCTTTAGAAAGTAAGAAAAAACTAGCAAGCTCAAAGAGATAAAAAAGAACATCATACACCAAACTACTGATGCAGTGTACGAAATTAGAACAAGAGAATTTGGAATTGAAATAGAACTAAAATTTTTGTTTTGATTGGCAAAAATAAACTACACAATAGAGTTGTTTAAATAGGAAACTTTGATAAGAACAGAATCCTAGACTTAATTTGATATGAACTCCTGATAGAGATTGGAAACTCAAGATCAAACCATAATTCACTCCTAGGATCATCAGCTCAGGATTGCGGAAAGATGGACAAAAACTTGGGCCAAAACTCAAATTGAGTTAGAACCTTATGGTATGGAGAAAAACTTGGGCATTCGACATGAGATAAAATAATAGCTTAAATTCTACTTGAGTAGAAAATTATGACTCAAAAATTACACCATGATAATTTGAGTTTACAAGAAGACGTGGTTTGATGTAGTAACGCAAATTTTAGGGATAAAGTTTTACAATCTTTATAATTTGGGATCAAACTCGGTATTTTTCTTAAATATTTGAGTTAATATTAAAAAGTTCGTGTTTTCATTTTATCTATGACAGAAAAAAAAAAATTGAGTTTAGAAGATTCCATTTGACCTACAAAGTCATCTGCTACCTTGTTCACATAAGGTGTTTTCTTAATTAATTTACTTGTACGCACAGTTATAATGGGGTTTGATAAGGCTATAAAGAAAAGCTAGCTGTTTTCAAGTGCATGAACAAAACAAAGAACAATTACTTTATTTCCCTAAGGAGGTTACCTCATAGCTCGATCAGGGAAATCTAACCTGTTCTACAAACAAAACAAAGGAAACAAAAAAAGAATATTCTCTTCAACAAGAAACCCAATATTTAACCCTAAACACCCTTCAAAGCTTTCATATAACCTAACTTGATATTAATGTTTCAACCCAAACCATCAAATAACTGAAACTAGTTTTGGTACGTCAAAGAGAATTGTAGAAGCTAAAAGCAATAATAATAATCGCTATGTTAAGACCACGAACACCCACATCCAGGATACAACCTTCAGTTCATTCTGTATATGAGGACTTTCAGCCCAAATCAGAAATCACAGAAAACCCAGAAGCTCAGTTTCTGCAAATTTACCTTCCAGGTTTTGTTTATCTTTTCTGTTGCAGCAGACAATTTTATTCAGCCATTTTATTTTCTGGAGAAGATATTTAATCTGATGAGATTCTGAGGGTCAAGATTATTATATTTATATTTATTTATGTATCATATTTATAGATAAAAAGTACAAATTATTCAGTGGATAAAAGTACCTTTAGTTGATTTTACATGACATGAATATAATTAATCCAATCATAATAAAAGATAACAACATTAATAGAAATCTTAGACAATTTTAAGAGAATTTATCAATGATTATTGTAAGCCCATAGAAAAATCCTTATTTAATAGTCAAATTTAGATACAAAATAGTTGCTTTCTACGTCAACTATTTGTCACTTTGAGAAAATACAAAATTTCATATTATTTAATAATTTTTTATGGGATATTGTTTAATAATTTAGATAACATATATAATAGTAATATCACAACTATATACATATACCCATAGAAAGTAAATTTATAAAAGATTTCATTTACAAGTTTAAACCCTAAATTTTCTTTCAATTACAACTACTAATTAATTAGTTTCCTTGAAAACTTTTATATGAATTCTTTAGAAGCCACTAACATTATCGTTATGCCTACTCAAATTCTAGTTAGTTAACTCATGTTCTTCTTATATATGTCTTTAATTAAACACTAATCAAATAATGAGTCTCATTAAAGAAATTTTGATGACCAGCAAGTTGCACAAAGGTTCATGTAAATTATTCACCTCCTGCTTTTGCAGGATTCACAAAACCGCGAGTAAGAATCACATATGTGAACTCATCCCAAATGGTGACGGTTATTGGAGAGAGACCAATTAATGGAAGCAACAAATGGAGCCGTTTTAACCAAGCATTCCCAGTTCCAGAAAATTGCCAGGTGGAGAAACTTCAAAGCAAGTTTGATCAGGGAATTCTCACTATCACAATTCCAAAGAAGTTTCTTTCACAGGTTCTACCACCAAAAGAAGAGAAAATCTCAAGCCCTCCAAAGACACTGGTTCTTGAAGCAAAGCCTGAAAAGGCACAAGAAATGTTGTCTCCAAAATCTACAACTGCTAGAGTGGAAGAAGAACCAAGTGATAAGAAAGGTGCTTCTTTCCCAACTCCTCAAAATGGTCAAGAGGGATTTGAGGTAAAACCCCAAGTGAAGCCAATTGAAAGAGATGAAAGGATTCAAGAGGAATTTAGGGCAAAACTCAAACTGAAACTCTCTCCTCCAAGGCAAATGGATGATAGGGTTCAAAAGGGTGCTGAGGAAACTAGGCAAAGGACCACATTTTATAAAGTTCCCACTAGCAAGCAAACAGAAGAAAAGACTACTGTAGGAGATCCTGAGAAGGAAAGGACCATGAGGAAGGAAGTTAAAGTGTCACATGGGGAGCCTTCAGAGTCAAGAAAGCCTGGTGAAGGTGTGGGGACAAGTGAGGTTAAAGAAAAAGAAAGCAAGGAAAATATTGAGTACCTGGCCAAGGTAACAGATCCTAATTCTCCTACAAAAATTTCAGAGAGGGAAAAGGAAACAGCCGGCAAAGCCGCTGCCGGAACCGATGAAAGGAAGAACAAAGAGGAGATGATAGACACAGCTGCACGGAAGGGAATCAAAGATGTGTCTGCTGCTACTTCTATGGCTCTCACAAGAATAAGAGAGGGGGCATTAAAACATGAAGAAAAGAATTTACTTGTGAAAATGGGTGCTGCAGTTATGGTAATTGCAGCATTGGGAGTTTATGTTTCCTATAGGTTTGTATCGTCTGGAAAATCCTGAACCTAGAATCCATTCAAAATTTCAAGTCCTTTCCCAAACTTGGGCAAGAGCCATTAAGTGTAATCAAATTACCAATTTAGTGTGTTCATGTTGCAATAATGTATAATTTATGGTTTTCTCAGGAAATTAATGGATTAATCACAAGCTGATGAACCAAAAATAAATAAATAAATAAAGAATCATGTTTCAAAGTGTTGGTGTGCTATAAAGAAAACATTCAACCGAAAGTAAATAAATAAATCGACAGGACATTAAAAAGTTATATCACATAGTAGTGTAATTTTTAAATAACACATGCATCTTGGACTAAAATGTTTATTCATAATATCACATAGTAAATGGAGTAATATTTTACATGTTCTCCTAAATAAATTATTTATTAATGCCATATCTTGCAAGATTTTTCATGCTTACATCTTTTTGTGTTCTTCTCAAGAAGCCATTGACATAGTATATACATAATACATGGATGGACATTATGTTTCAAGGGACCACCACCCACATGGCCCTATCGACTTCACTTTCAATATGAATATGCCTTTTAATGTATATGGTATATGTTACATCTCAAGTCTACGGAGTAGAAAGGCAAGGGTGTTTTGTTTTTGGTCATTTGCATCATTTCAACTTTAAAGTACCTCTAAATAGATAGGATATAATGTTGTTTATGGACAAAAATTTACCTTTTTCTCTAATACTTTTTTTTTTTTTTTTCATTTTAAGATAATAGGCTAATTTACCTAAAAAAATGTGTTTTCAGAAAAAAAAAATCAAAATAATGCAGTTTCCAAACATTATTTTAAAATACTGCTATTTTAATTTTTAGTCTAAAGAATGTCAGTCTGGCATTCTTCACAACTTAAAATTTCTCGTTGCCATAACTCATTAGTTTTTTTTTTCTTTTTTTATTATAATACAGATTTGATAATAATTTTGAGATAAATAAAAAACACTTGTATAATATTAAGAAATAATGATATTATTTATTTATTTTTAAATTTGTAATATGTTATATCTAGAAAATATCATAATTTACTACTTTTTTTAATTGTAATCTAGATTTGATAAAAACTTTTAAATAAGCAGAAAACACTTATATAATATTAAGAGATAATTATGTTATCTATTTATCTTTGAATTTGTAATATGTTGTAACTAGAAGATATCATAACTCATTAATTTTTCACTGCAACCCAAATCTAGTAACAAGTTTAGAATAAACAAGAAAGAAAACAAAGAGTATGCCCAAGATTTTATGGAGTGTAAACTTTGCACCCCACATCCTAAACCTAAACCCTTAGACCCTAAATTTTAAATTCTAAACTCTAAATCGTCCTTCACACGTGAAGAACAACTACCGACATTCTTTACACTAAAAATCAAGAAAGGAGCATTTTGGTAAAATGTTTGAAGGTAGCAATATTTTGATAATTTTTTTTATAAGAAAATATTATTCTCGTATTTTAGCCAAGATAATATCCGCATCATGTTTTAAATATTATTATCAACCAAGAATCTTTAAACATACCAAAAACTGATAGAAAAGAAAGAGGATGAGCAGAACAAATTAATATTCACATAATTTCTTAATGTTATTTAATCAATGAATAAAAATAAATGATATAAATATATAAAAATTGGGCCAACCTACTTTAGGCCCTGTTTTAAACATGCTTGGGCCAATCTAATTAGGCCTATTTAAAACCAATCTGACCTAATTCATTTTAACAGTGCTACACTACTCACTTCAGAGTGTGGATATTGACTTGGTTACAAAGCTCGGAAGCAACTTTCAAACCTATAAATAAGCATCAGTTAGGTTTAGTGATTTTGAGGGGAAAACATGCATTTACTTTTCTTTTTTCAATGCTAGATATATCGATGTTGCACAATATTACAAATAATAACAATAACTTAACACAATATTATCCATTTAAAAAAAAAAGAAACTCATTCTTATCATTATTTTATAATATGCAGCATGGAAAGTTTTTTGTAAACCCATATATATATATATATATATATATATATAGAGTCATCCATAAAACAACATTGCTTTTAATAAAAATGATTCTCTATTAAAACATACCCTTTGTTTTAAGATTCCTCGTGACAGGTTCAGAATGTTGCTGATCAAATTACAAAAAGTAATGAGAAGTTGTACAAGAAAGATAAAGTGTAAATTCCATATTTATCATTGTGCTATACACTCAGAGCAAAAGAAGAGCAAAAGATAAGGTAATAATTAGAAACAAATCAAAGCTAGGGATAACTTGCCTACGACTTTGTCCTTATACAGTAAAAATAATGTTCTAGAAATTTTACCCTTTCTTAGGGAACAAAAATAATTTTGGTATATAATTCAACACTATTTTTGGACCATCATTTAATAGCTTAAATTTTTAGATTGCATTGATTGTTGACATGATAATCAAGCTTCTTATACATATTAATGGTGGGATGGTTTTTTACAATTCAAGCTTAAATTTTTTTTGTGTGTAAGAGACATATTGAATATGATATAAAATTATTCTTAATCCTTCACTTAACAACTTAGTATTTTAGATTAACAAAAAACCAAAAAAATAAAAATAAAAAGACTAGAGAACAATACATACACTAATTAATACTCTACATGAAGAAGAAGGGATTGGAACCAAAAACCACATCCTCTTAAAATGCATAAAATAATCTAGATTTTTTTTTTTTTTGTTTTGGAATTAAAAGAAGGTAAACAATTTCAATTTCCATCAGACAAAGAAAAGAATGAATAAAAAGGAAAAAGAAAATTCATATTGTGCTCCACGGAAGCTATGGTGACTAATAAGCAAATATTGCTTATGTTCACTTACCCTTTTACACGAGGTTTGCATCTATTGGAAGTCTATGAAGAAAACAAAGAACAAACTTTATACACATTGGAAGTTATACCTCATAGGAAGGAAAATACAGAAAACTAATTTAAAAAACTAAAGCAATCAAAAAGGAATTTTCTCTTTAACAAGAAACTCAACAAGAGCTTCATGTATATATAGGGAGATAAAACTTACATATTGCATCACAAAGCATTAAAACACAATTCACAATTGTGAGAGTGAGAAAAGAAAAGAGATATCATATAGAAACAAATTAAACTCAATTACATATAGTAGAGATGGCAAGCTTGCAAAGAACACTTGGTGCTGTATATGAGGAATTCCAGCCAAAGCTAGAACTAACAGAAACTCCAGAAGCTCACATTCTGCATGTTCACATTCCGGGTGCGTTTGATTGCTTTTTCTTTCTGGCTTATCATTTTTTTCTTTGGTTTCATTGAAAAATCTCACATTCTACAAATTCACATTCCTTGTGTTTTCTTTTGCAGGCTTCACAAGGGATCAGGTGAAGATTAGATATGTGGGTTCAAACAAAACTCTGAGCATTTCTGGAGAAAAACTAGAAGGAGACAACAAATGGAGCCGTTTCAGTGAAGCCATTCCCGTTCCTGTAAATTGTGAGGTGAATAGACTTGGTGCCAAGTTTGATAAGGGAATTCTCCATATTACAATGCCAAAGAAGTTTATTACCCCAGTTGTTCCCAAAGATGAACTGAAAACAAGTGAAGAGGAAATGTATGAAGATCCTTCCCTTGCTGCTGCTTATGAGGAATTCCAGCCCAAAGTAGAAAAGACTGAAAACCTGGATGCTTACCTTTTGCATGTTTACCTTCCCGGTGAGTTACTCATTTCTATTGCATGCATGTTTTCTCTACTTTATTTTTTATTCTAAGCCTAAAAGTTACTGTATAAATTATCCAATTATATTCTTAGTACTATCACAAATTAATATAACTAATTTGGCTAAACAGGCTAGTTTGCTAGGTTAGATCCTAATTGTCACAGTTGATAACTAGTTAAATTATCATTGAACCATTAAAAACAATTTGTGGAAATAATTTGGCCATTCGGCATCAATATTACTTGTATTCATTATATAAAAAATCTTCGTTTAATTTAATTTTAAGATGTTTTGAGAAGCAAAGGATAATCATATCGAAGAAATTCATACCTATTTTTCAAAATCTTAAGCATAAAGAAAGGTTATTTATAATGTATAAAATAAATTTTCGAGATTGCAAGTTAATGTTTATTAAAACTCTGCTTTGTTTTTCAGGGTTCTCAAAGGATCAAGTAAAGATTAAATATATCAGCTCTTCAAGAATGATAAATATTTCGGGAGAAAGACCAATTGAGGGAGGAAAAAGATGGAGTCGTTTTGATCAAGCATTTCCAGCTCCAGAAAATTTTAACGAGGAAAGACTTGGCGCAAAGTTTGATCAAGGAATTCTCATCATTACAATGCCAAAAAAGTTTACTTCTTTTGTTGCTCCAAAACAAGAAGTTGCCATGGCTGAACCAAAACCTCAGAGAGCTGAGGAGGAGATTCCACCAAAACCAATGACTGATGTGGAGGGACTTAAGAGAAGTTCACTCTTAAATCTAGAGGAATTTGATCAAAAAGCTTCCACAGGTGATATTTATGAGGAATTCCAGCCCAAATCAGAGATAACAGAAAGCCCAGAAGAATATCGTTTGACAATTCATCTTCCAGGTGCTTTTCCACTTTTGATGCAAGCAAGTTTTTCTTCCTTTTTTTTTTTAATATATTTTTTCACATTTCTGTGAATGTAAAATATTTTTCATTTGCTTTAATCAAGATTTAACAAATACTTTACATAGATTAACATTTTGAATCTTTATGCGACGGCTTAAAATTTTACAAAGATGATTCCAGTTAGAGCCACAGGTTTTGGTAATTGCAAGCCCTAGAAAATAAAGTTTCATACTTAATTAACAAGAACTTCTGCTTTGCTTTTGCAGGTTTCACAAAAAATCAGGTCAGGATTAAATATATAAGTTTTTCAAGAGTGATTAGCATTTCTGGGGAAAGATCAATTGAGGGAGGAAGAAGATGGAGTCGTTTTGATCAAACATTTCCAGTTCCAGAAAATTTCAACGAGGAAAGACTCGGGGCAAGGTTTGATCAAGGAACTCTCACTATTACAATGCCCAAAAAGATTACATCTCTTGCTGCTCAAAAAGAAGAAGCTACCATGACCGAACAAAAGCCTCAAAGAGCTGCGGAAGAGATTCCTTCAAAACCAATGACTGGTGTGGAAGGACTTAGGAGAAGTGGTTCACTCTTAAGTTCAGAGGAAATTGATCAAAAATCTTCCACTGATGCTGTTTATGAGGAATTCCAGCCCAAATCAGAGGTAACAGAAAGCCCAGAAGCATATCGTCTGCAAATTCATCTTCCAGGTGCTTTTCTAATTTTGCTTGAAGCAAGCTTTTTCACCCTTTTCTTTCTTTATTTCATTTTTTCACTCTTCTGTAAACATTAGATATATTTTAGTCATCAGATATGGTTGATATTATATGCAGGTTTCACAAGAGATCAGGTCAAGATTAAATATATAAGCTCTTCAAGAGTGATGAGTATTTCTGGGGAAAGACCAATTGAGGGAGGAAGAAGATGGAGTCGTTTTGATCAGACATTTCCAGTTCCAGAAAATTTCAATGAGGAAAGACTCGGGGCAAGGTTTGATCAGGGAATTCTCACCATTACAATGCCAAAAAAGTTTACTTCTCATGTGGCTTCAATCGATGATGTTGCTATGGCTGAACCAAAGCCTCGAAGAGCTGAGGAGGTCGTTCCACCAAAAGCAATGAATGGTGTGGAAGGACTTAGGAGAAGTAGTTCACTCTTGAGTTTAGAGGAAATTGATAAAATATCTTCCATTGGTGCTGTTTATGAGGAATTTCATCCCAAATCAGAGATCACAGAAAACCTTGAAGCTTACCATTTGCATATACACCTTCCTGGTGCGTTTCTATTTTTGTTGTATGCAAGTTTTTTCTTTCTTTTTATTTTTCAGCCCACTTTTCTTCGAACTTAAAATATTTTTCAAATCATCGCATGTGTTTGATTCTATTTGTTTCAACTAAGATTTTAAAAATACTTTATCTAGATTTACATTTTTGAAGTTTCACTTAACAGCTAAAACTTTTAAAAAGATAGTTCCTTAACATTATGTCAAAGCCTTTGGAACAGGTTTTCGTGGTTGCAATTGTCAGAAATGAAGTTTCATATTTACTAAAACTTTGAAATTTTTTGGTTTGCTTTTGCAGGATTCACAAGGGATCAGGTAAAGATTAAATATATAAGCACTTCAAAAGTGATGAGTGTTTCTGGGGAAAGACCTATTGAGGGAGGCAACAAATGGATCCGTGTTGACCAAATATACCCAGTTCCTGAAAACTGTCATGCAGAAAGAGTTCGAGGCAAATTTGATCGAGGAATTCTCACTCTTACAATGCCAAAGAAGTCCATTCCCCAAATGGGTAAAGAAGGACTTGTTCCAAAACCCACAAGTTTATCATTGCTTGACGAACATGCTGCACCAAGAACTGCCAGTGCTGAAGCAAAGCGTATAGAAGAGATTGTTGACACAATAGGGAAGGGATTTCAAGAAGTAGCTGCTTCTGCTTCCAATGCTGTAACAAATATTGGAGATGGGACACTGAATAATGAAGAAAAGCATTTGCTGTCTGTGGTGATTGCAGCACTGGGGGCTTATGTTTCTCATAGGCTGAGTGCTTCAGGGAAACCCTATAATTATTAGTTGTTTTCACACACACTTGCACAATTAAGTCTGCGTGTAATTGATCAAATAAATTTGCTATTAAGCATGTTTCAATGATATGTAATAATAAAACCCCAAGGATTCTTGGGTAATGTTATGAATATTTCAATTGAAATGGTCATGTTGCCCAGTTATTTAAACATCTTTCATGTTGTTGTTTAGGCAACAATCCGTGGAAGCTATGTGAGTTGCCTTGTCATTATTTTTGGTTTCCACTTAAGTATGCTTACACTCTTTGGGTTAGATGGCTATTTGGGACAAGACTATAATCAATAAATCTCTCTATAAATTATAACTCTAAATATTTCAACTTAAGATCTTCATTCTTTTCATTCTACTAATTAATACATAAGGTTCAAATTTATTATTATGATGAAGACCAAGAAGATAACCACATGATTTTCAGTTGGAATATAAGATGGTGCATCAAACATTGGAATTTTACTCCTTTAGATTCTTGGTTCCGAAATGCAATTTATTTTACATGAAATAAAGATTAGATTAGAAAACAGAAATATGAACTTCTACAAAAATTTCACCCCTTGTCCGTATACAGTGGAAAGATGTTCAAGAAATTTTACCATTTTGAGGAAAAAAAAAAAGGAGTAATTATTTGACAAAAACTACTTTTGAAGCTTAACGACTTAAGCTTTTAAATGAATCCATTATTGATATAATATCAAATTAAGCCCCTTAAACCTAATGGTTAGAAGATTAATTTTACTTGTATGATTTCACAATTGAATTAAAATAATTTCAGTGGGTTTGTATTATGTTTACACTTCAAGCTCATAAAGTTTTATTCTTTTTAATGTGAAAAAGGCTTTCATGTTATTCTTATATACTACTTAAGTCCCTTGTTACTTGTCCATGCCTAGTAGCTTAAAAGGCTTCCATGTTATTATTGAACAACAATTTTTTTTTTTTTTTTTAAAAAAAAGACAAAGCAAGACATAATTTACTTGAGGAAGAAGGGATTTGCAACAAAAAGTTTATCATCTTAAAATACACAAGAGATGAAGATTTTGTCTGGAATAAAAGAAGGCTCACAATTTCCAATACGCAAAGAAAAGAAGGAATATAAAGCACTGTTCCATTTTCTGAACAGCTACATTGAGTTTGGAAGAAGCTATGGTGACTAATAAGAAATATGCTTCTGTTCATTTACCCTTTTATATGAGTTTTGCATCCATTGGAAGTCTATGAAGAAAACAAAGAACAAACTTTATATACCAATATGGAAGTTATCCCTCAAGGAAAGGAAAATACAAACCCTAATTCGAAAAACCAAAGCAATCGAAAAGGAATTTTCCCTTTAACAAGAAACTCGCTTAAGCCTAACACCCTAAGGACAAGAGCTTCATATATATAGGGAGATAAAATTTACATATTGCATCACAAAGCATTAGAACACAATTCACAATTGTAAGAGTGAGAAAAGAAAAAAGCATACAGAAACAATTAAATTCAATTACATATAGTAGAGATGGCAAGCTTGCAAAGAACACTGGGTGCTTTATATGAGGAGTTCCAACCAAAGCTAGAACCGACAGAAACTCCAGAAGCTCACATTCTGCAAATTCACATTCCAGGTGTGTTTGATTACTTTTCATTTTCTCTGATCTTTTGTTTTTGTTTCTTTGCCATAAACTAGATCAAACTTTTCTTACTTAAAAGTTTTTTTCTTTTTTTCGTTCTTGTACTCTTGACCTTCAAAGTTTATGTTCTAGTCACTTAGAGGTTTCTATATCAAATTGTGATTATATATACACCCAAATCTGGAGTCAGTCCAGTCATGTACTCGAAGATATAGCCCTATAAGGATTGTTAAATGGATCAATCAGTTGAAAGTCCAGATTCAAAAAATGTGAATGCCTTAGAATGGTGAAAAAGAGGAAGCTTTGCAAATAAAATTATATATATTTAATTATCTCTGAAAATATAATGAAGGTCGTAATTTTAAGTATGCATGACTATACCCAAATTCCGATGCAACTTGAGTGTTTGGACAAAATGGTTTAAAATTATTAGAATATTATAGTAAAAGGTTTGTTAGCATGTCATTGCTTTAATTTCTAGAAATTAGCTCCCTAGCTTTGTTTTGACCTAATTCTAATTAATGTGGGCCCTTAATTTAAATCATGCAGTTACTTTTTCTATGTTGTAAACCTTAAAAAGAAAAAGTCGCTAGAATCATATATCCCTCACTTCTTTACTAGTTTTAAAAGCGAAGGGTTTGCTTGTACATGAAGATGGTCTGTAATTTCTGGTCATCAAGTTCACAAAAACCAGTTCATGTGTTTTCTTTTGCAGGCTTCGCAAGGGATCATGTGAAGATTAGATATGTGAGTTCAAACAAAACTTTGAGCATTTCTGGAGAAAAACCAGAAGGAGGCAACAAATGGAGTCGTTTCAGTGAAGCCATTCCTGTTCCTATAAATTGTGAGGTGAACAGACTTGGTGCCAAGTTTGATAAGGGAATTCTCACTGTTACAATGCCAAAGAAGTTTATTACCTCGGTTGTTCCGAAAGATGCACTAAAAACACGTGAAGAGGAAATATCTGACGATCCTTCACTTGGTGCTGCTTATGAGGAATTCCAGCCCAAATCAGACATAACAGAAAGCTCAGAAGCATATCGTCTGCAAATTCATCTTCCAGGTGCTTTTCCACTTTTGTTGCAAGCAAGTTTTTCTTCCTTTTTTCTCTCTCTCTCTCTTTTTCCACATTTCTATGAACATAAAATATTTTTCATTCGTCGTATGTGCTTGATACTATTTGCTTCAATCAAGATTTAACAAATACTTTACATAGATTTACGCTTTATATCTTTATGCAATGGCTTAAATTTTAAAGAAATAGTTAATTGATATAATTTTAGAGCCCTTAAAGCAGGTTTTGGTAATTGCAAGCCCCAAAAATCATGTTTCATATTTAATTACTAGAACTTTTCCTTGCTTTTGCAGGTTTCACAAAAGATCAGGTCAAGATTAAATATATAAGCTCTTCAAGAGTGATAAGCATTTCAGGGGAAAGACCAATTGAGGGAGGAGGAAGATGGAGTCGTTTTAATCAAGTATTTCCAATTCCAGAAAATTTCAACGAGGAAAGACTGGGGGCAAAGTTTGATTATGGAATTCTCACCCTTACAATGCCAAAAAAGATTACTTCTTTTGTTGCTCCAAAAGAAGAAGTTGCCATGGCTGAACCAAAGCCTCAGAGAGCTGAGGAGGAGATTCCACCAAAACCAATGACTGGTGTGGAAGGACTTAAGAGGAGTAGTTCACTCTTAAGCCTAGAGGAATTTGATCAAAAAGCTTCAACGGATGCTGTTTATGAGGAATTCCAGCCCAAATCAGAGATAACAGAAAGCCCAGAAGCATATCATCTGCAAATTGAACTTCCAGGTGCTTTTTTAAATTTGGTTACAAGCAAGCTTTTTCACCCCTTTCTTTCTTTCATTCATTCACTTTTTTTTTTTTTTTTTTTCACTTTTCTGTGAACATTAAATATATTTCAATCATCGGGTGTGCTTGACATTATTTGGTTCAATCAAGATTTAACGTATACTTTACATAGATCAACAATTTGAGTCTTCACTTAACAGCTTAAAATGTTGAAGAGATGATTCCTTAACATGATATTAGGGCCTTTAAAACAGGTTTGGTGATTGCAAGCCCCAGAAATCAAGCTCATATTTATTAACTAAAACTTTTCTGCTTTGCTTTTGTAGGTTTCACAAGAGAACAGGTCAAGATTAAATATATAAGCTCTTCAAGAATGATTAGCATTTCTGGGGAAAGACCAATTATGGGAGGAAAAAGATGGAGTAGGTTTGATCAAGCATTTCCAGCTCCAGAAAATTTCAATGTGGAAAAACTTGGTGCAAGGTTTGATCAGGGAATTCTCACCATTACAATGCCAAAAAAGTTTACTTCTAATGTAGCTTCAATCGATAATGTTGCTATGGCTGAACCAATTCCTCAAAGAGCTGAGGAGCTGGTTCCACCAAAAGCACTGAATGGTGTGGAAGGACTTAGGAGAAGTAGTTCACTCTTAGGTTTAGAGAAAATTGCTCAAAAATCTTCCATTGGTGCTGTTTATGAGGAATTTCATCCCAAATCAGAGATAACAGAAAACCTAGAAGAATACCATTTGCATATACACCTTCCTGGTGCGTTTCTAATTTTGTTGTATGCAAGCCTTCTCTTTCTTTTTATTTTTCAGCCCACTTTTCTGCAAACATAAAACATTTTTCAAAGCATCGCATGTGTTCGATACAAAGTGTTTCAATCAAGATTTTAGAAATACTTCACCTAAATTTACATTTTTGAATCTTCACCTAAAAACTAAAACTTTCAAAAGGGATGATTCTTAAATATTTTTGAAACAGGTTTTGGTGGTTGCAATTGTCAGAAATGAATTATCATATTCACTAGCTAAATCTTTTTGTTTGCTTTTCTTTTGCAGGATTCACAAGAGATCAGGTACAGATTAAATATATCAGCTCTTCAAAAGTGATGAGTGTTTCTGGGGAAAGACCTATTGAGGGGGGCAACAAATGGATCCGTGTTGACAAAGCATACCCAGTTCCTGAAAACTGTGATGCAGAAAGAGTTCGAGGCAAATTCGATCAAGGAATTCTCACTCTTACAATGCCAAAGAAGTCCATTCCCCATATGGGTAGAGAGGGACTTGTTCCAAAACCCACAAGATTAACATTGCTTCACGAACACACTGCACCAAGAACAGCCAGCACTGAAGCGAAGCGTATAGAAGAGATTGTTGACACAATAGGGAAGGGATTTCATGAAGTAGCTGCTTCTGCTTCCAATGCTGTGACAAATATAGGAGATGGGACATTGAATAATGAAGAAAAGCATTTGATGTCTGTGGTGATTGCAGCATTGGGGGCTTATGTTTCTTATAGGTTAACCGGTTCTGCTAAACCCTATAGTTATTAGTTGGTTTTACACACAGTTGCACAAGTCAGTGTGCAATTGATCAAATAAATTTGCTACAAGCATGTTTCAATGATATCTAAGAATAAAACCCCGTGGATTCATGGGTAATGTTATGAATATTTCAATTGAAAAGTTCTTGTTGCTCAGTTATTTAAACATATTTCAAACTTCTATATCATTGTTAGGTTTTGTTGATGGTTTGAGCAGCTTAATGATCTGATAAAATTTTGGAAAAAAAAAAAAAAAGGGATCTATTAATTCACATGAGGAGAATTTTGAGTAGCTGCTTTCAAATTGTCTACAACTTTCATCAATGCTCTGTTAAGAGCTCAGCTTTTATTAAACATTAATATCAAAAACTCTAAGTACAACCAACAAAATAGATAACTATACTACACAAGGGATAACAAAATGAAAGTTAAAATTGAAGGTAAATCTAACAAGGCTTCATTGAGATTTTGATTGATCTTGAAAGCTTTGCTGTAACTGTCCAAAGCTTCTTTTTCCTCTGCTATTAAGTGCAAGATGATCAGGGTAAGGGATTTCTAGACTCTAGAAAATAGAGAAAGATTGTTGAAGGGTTGATTTGTGTAAATGTGTTTTCTAATTTTTGTTTCATTGTATGACGTGTCGTATTATGTTTTTATTTTCAAATTTGTTTGTGTAATTTGTGTATTTTGGCTATTATTTAAACGAGTAAGCTTACAAGTAATATATTTTTAATTATAATAAATATATGGTAAATGTAAATATTTGATATGATGTATATATATGTTTAGTTTCAATGAAGTGAAAATTGTCCAAATTGCAAACCTAATCGTAGTGAATGGTTTGATAAATTTTTAATCCAAATCAAACAAAACATTATGTCAATTGGTTCTGTCTGAGTGCGGATCAGTTTGATTTAGATGGTTGAAGTAATTTGGTTTTAATTTTGCACACCTCTATTTAGGCATTAACAGATTAAGCTTTTAGAATAAATATATATTTTTTGACACGATATCAAATTATGCCTCTTAAACCTAATCGTCAAGGTATTAATTTTTTTTGCTACACTTTCACAGATAAATTAAAAAAAAATGTTTTAGTACATGCATGTTACGAGAGAAAAAGTGAAAAGGGCTTTCATGTTAACGTTGCATTAGTTCTTGATAAAAATTAACAAGAAAAAATGAGAGAGAACAAGACATTATGTCTACTTGAAGAAAAAGGGATTCGCACTAAAAGTTGATAGCCTCAAAATAAACAAAAAGAGCACGATTTTGTGTGGAATAAAGAAGGTTCACAATTTCCAATTGACAAAGAAAAGAAGGAATATAAAAAGAAAAGAAATAAGCAGTATATTGCTTCTGTTCATTTACCCTGTTATATCAGTTTTGTATCAAATGGAAGTCTATGAACAAAAAAAGGAACATACTTTATATACCATGGAAGGTATACCTCACAAAAAGTAAAATACAAACCTTAGTTTGAACAACCAAAGCAATCAAAAACGAATTTTCTCTTTAAGAAGAAACTCGCTTGAACCAACACCCTAAGGATTAAAATACAATTCATAATTGTGAGAGTGAGAAAGGAAAAGAGCATAGAAACAACATTAAATTCAATTACTTATAGTAGAGATGGCAAGCTTGCAAAGAACAATGGGTGCTGTATATGAGGAGTTCCAGCCAGAACTAGAATTGACAGAAACTCCAGAAGCTCAAATTTTACAAATTCATCTTCCTGATGCGTTTGATTGTTTTTCTTTTTCTTATTCTCTTTTTGCATTTTTTAATTCTTTGCAGAAACTTATCACTATTTAACATATGTATTATCTATATATACACACAAACACATATTTAACATGTTTTTGGGAGAGCATTATCCCTATTTAGGTCTTCTAATTAATTTGAGTTAAATTAGTTGTAAATTGAAGAACCTAGTAATAGGTTCATGTTATGTCCCATTGACACTGGTAATCAAGTAAAAAAAAAAAAATCCTTAAAGTTTTTCTTTCTTTTACTCTTAAAACCTTCAAAGTGTATTTACTACTCATTTATAGGTTTCAATATCAAATCATGATTATATATATAAATTCAGAGTCACTTTAGTCATGGAATCATGCAATCAACATATGCAATGACTAGAGCTGTTAGATTGATAAATCAGCAATAAATCTGAATTAAAAAAATCATGTGAACGCCTCAATGGTGAAAAAGAAGAAACTTTGCAAATAAAATTATGTTTTGTTATATATTTAATTATCTCCGATGGAATAATTAAGGTTATAAATTTTGTATACGCAACTATACCCAAACTCTGATGCAACTCAAAAGTTTGGAGAAAAAGGTCTAAAATTTCTAGGACATTCTAGTAAAAGGCTTGTTTCTATGTCATTGCATTAATTTCAAGAAATGACATCCCTAGCTTTTTTTGATCTAATTCTAATTAACGTGGGCCCTTGATATTATTCATGTTGTAAACCCTATAAAGCAAAAGTCACTAGAATCATATATCTAGCAGTTCTTTATTAATTAGTTTTAACTACAAAACTTGTGCTTGAAGATGGGTTGTGATTTACTAGTCATCAAGGTTCAAGAAAAAATTGAAAACCAATCCTTGTTTTTTCTTTGCTTCATAAGGGATCAAGTGAACATGAACTATTTGAGTTCAAACAAAACTTTGAGCATTTCTGGAGAAAAACCAAAAGGAGGCAACAGATGGAGCCATTTTGGCGAAGCCATTCCTGTTCCTGTAAATTGTGAGGTGAATAGACTTGGTGCCAAGTTTGATAAAGGAATTCTCACTATTACAATGCCAAAGAAGTTTATTACCCCAGTTGTTCCAAAAGAAGAAGTAAGAACAAGTGAAGAGGAAATTATCTCAAGTTCCTTCACTTGGTGCTGCTTATGAGAATTTCCAACCAAAGTAGAAAAGATAGAGAACATGGATGCATGCATTTTGCAAGTTTACCTTCCTGGTGAGTTACTCATTTCTATTGCAAGCATTTGTTTTTTTCTTTATTTTTCGTTTTAAGACTAAAAGTTACTATAAATTATCAAATTATATTCTTACTACTGTGTCACATATAATGTAATTTTTAATGTTTTTGAGCCATATTTTTAGGGCCCAGCTAATGCCCTAAATAATCTAGCCTATTAGGTCACCTCCAAATTGGCACAGTTAATTACTGTTTAAATTAGATTTGTACTACTAAATACAATTTGTGAAATTATTTTGGCCATTTGGCATTAATATTACTTGTATTCATTATATATAAATTTTTTTATGTTTTATTTAATTTTGATATGTTGTGAGAAGCAATGGGTAATCATATCGAAGAAACTCTTTTTTTTCAAAACCTTATGCAAAAAGAAAGGTTATTTATGATGAATGAAATGGGTTTTGCTGAATGCAAGTTCATGTTCATTAAAAGTTCTGCTTTGGTTTCATAGCGTTCTCAAAGGATCAAGTAAAGATTAGATATGACAATTCTTCAAAATTGATAAACATATCTGGGGAAAGACCAATTGAGGGAGGCAGATGGAGTCGTTTTGATCAAGCAATTCCAGTTCCAGAAGATTTTAATGATCAAAGACTTGGGGCAAAGTTTGATCAAGGGATTCTCACCATTACAATGCCAAAAACTTTACTTCTCTTGTTGCTCCAAAAGAAAAGGTTTCAATGGCATAGGAAGTGATTCCTCCAAAAACAATGATTGGTGTGGAAGGACTTAAGAGAAGTAGTTCACTCTTAAGTCTAGAGGAAATTGATCAAAAACTTTACATTGGTTCTGTTTATGAGGAATTCCAGCCTAAATCTAAGATAACAGAAAACGCAGAAACTTGGCATCTACACATTTACCTTCCTGGTGCGTTTCTAAATTTTTATTGAGCATTTTTTTTTTCACCTTTCTGCGAACATAAATCATTTTTCAAATCATTGGATGTGCTTGATACTATTTTCTTCATTAATCAAGATATAACAAATACTTCACATAGATTAAGTTTTTACAAACTTGACCTAACAGCTTAAACTTTTGAAAAAGATAATTCCTTAATATGATATTAGAGCTTTTTAGACAAGTTTTGGTGAATGCAAATATCATATATCATGTTTCATGTTAATCATCTAAAACTTCTGCTTTGCTTTGTTTGTGCAGGTTTCACAAAAGATCAAGTAAAGATTAAACATATAAGCTCTTCAAGAGTAAATGAGTGTTTATGGGGAAATACCTATTGAGGGAGGCAACAAAAGGATCCGTGATGATCAAGCATATCCAATTCCAGAAAACTGCGATGCAGAAAGAGTTTAAGGTAAATTTGATCAAGGAATTCTCGCTATTACAATGCCAAAAAAGTTCATTCCCCAAATGGATAAAGAGGGACTTTTTCCAGAACCGACAAGGTTAACATTGCTTCACGAACACACTGCACCAAGAACTGCTAGTTCTGAAGCGAAGCATATAGAAGATATTGTTGCCACAATAGGGAAGAGAATTCAAGAAGTGGCTGCTTCTTCTTCCAATGCTGTAACAAATATAGGAGATGGGACACTGAATGATGGAGAAAAGCATTTGCTGGGTGTGTTGATTGCTGCATTGGGGGCTTATGTTTCTTATAGGTTAACCACTTCTAGGAAACCCTATAATTATTAGTTGTTTTTGCACAGAATTGCATGTCAATGTACAATTGATCAAATAGATTTGCTATAAGCACGTTTCAATAATATATATGTAATAATAAAACCCCATGGTAATTCTATACCCAGTTATTTAAACATCTTTTCCATGTTGTATTTTAGGCAACAATCAACTCTAGCTATATATATGGCCTTCTCTTCATGTTTAGTTTGCTCTCAAGTATATGGTACACCCTTAATGTGTGAGGCATATTCAAGAATTGAGAGTAGTAATCAATAAATTTTTGTTAACAAATGTAACTCTAAATTTTTAAACTTAAAAACTTCTTTCTTAACTCTTCTCACACTAATCTCATAAGATTCCTTTTTTTATTATTATAAAAAAGATAGAATTAGAATTTTAGGAATATAGGAAGATGGGGATTCAAACATACGAATTTATCTTCTTTAGTTCATGGTTCCAAAATGCAGTTTTCTCTCTATGAAATAAAAATCAGAAATAAGAACGTTAACAAAAATTTTACCCCTTGTCTGAATACAGAAAAAAAAAAATGTTCAAGAAATTTTACACCAATTGAGGAAAAAATAATTATTAGATAAAACCACTCTTGTAATTTATGGTTTAGATAGTATGTAAGTGTTAGGATTTTTTGCATGTAATCGAAAAAAATTACTTTTAAGTTTTTACTTAACAACTTAAGTTTTTAAATTATATGAATTCCTAGTGAGATATCAAAGTATTTTAAACCTTGTAATTAAATTTGAATATATAGTTTTCATTTAATAACTTAATTTTTCTTTTTTGCCCACACTTTAACAATTGAATTAAAAAATTTGAGTGCATAATATGGGAAAACATATGTACTTTCTTTATACTTCAACCTTAAAAAAATTTTATATTAATTTTTTAGAATGAATCAATTCTTAACAATAATTTCTTTAAAAAAAAAAAGAACACAAGAGATAGTCTACTTGACGAAGAAGCCATTGGCACCAAAAAGTTAATAGTCCTGAAATAGACAAAAATAACAAGGTTTCATTTGGAATAAAAGAAGGTTGGCAATTTCCAACAGAGAAATTAACAAAATAAGGAAAACGAAAAGGAAAATTTCTTATATGCTTTTATTTTCCAAACAACTCTTCAGAGTTTGGCAAAGCTATGATAATTAACAAGCAATATTACTTCTGTTCATCTACCTTCGTACATGAGTTTTGCATCATTTGGAAGTCTGAATAAAACAAAGAACAAACTTTATTCACCATACAAGTTTTTCCTCACAAAAAGGAAAATGCAAACCGTAATTTGAAAAAAAACAAAGCAAACTAAAGGAATAATCTCTTTAAGAAGAAACTCTTAAACCCAACACCCTCTAGACAATATATATATAGGGAGACAGAACCTTCAATGTCATAACAAAGCATTAAAACAAAGTTGTGAGAAAGTGAAAAGAAAAGTGCTTAGCAACAAATTATTTCAATTACATATAGAAGAGATGGCTAGCTCGCAACTGGGTGCTGTATATGAAGAGTTCCAGCCAAAGTCAGAATTGACAGAAACTCCAGAAGCTCATATTCTGCAAATTCACCTTCCTGGTGCGTCTGATTTTTTTTTTTTTCCCTCCCCCTCTCTCGCTCTCTCTCTTTCTCTTTTTCTTTAGTTTCTTGGCAGAAGCTCATCACTGTTTAACATATGCATTATACACACACACACACACATAAAAAACATAAATAAGAAGTGTTGGATAATAAGCAAACTATGTTTACTGGATCAAACAATCCTTAATTTCTTTTTTCATTTATTGTACTCGTAAAAGCTTCAAAGTGTATGTACAAATCACTTAGAGGTTTCTATATCTAATAGCAATTATATATATACCCGAATTTAGATTCATACAGTCATGACATCATACAGTTTACCACATGTGGCGTGACAATGTCATTAGAGTGATCAATCGGCACAGAATCCAGAGATTTGAAAATATTAAGGTGATAGAACAGTGAAAAAGAGGAAGCTTTGCAAGTGAAATTATATTATTATATTTAAGTATCTCTCAAGACATAATAAAGGTTATAAACTTTGTATGCACAACTATACCCATACTCACGGTGCATGGAGAAAACAGTTTAAAATTTCTAGAATATATGTTCAAGTAAAAGTTTTGTTTATGTGCCATTGCCTTAATTTCATGAAATGACCTCGCTAGCTTTGTTTTGATCTAATTATCAATGTGGGTCCTTAGTTTAATTCATGTACTAACTTTTTCTGTGTTGCAAACCTAAAATGCAAATGTCACTACAATTATATATCCAGCACTTCTTTAATAGTTTTAACTACAAAACTTGTACTTGAAGATGCATGGTTTATTATTTGCTAGTGATCAAGGTTCATGAAATCCACTTCTTGTGTTTGCTTTTGCATGCAGGCTTCACAAGGGATCAGGTAAAGACCACATATCAGAGTTCAAACAAAACTCTGAGCATTTTCGGAGAAAAACCAGAAGGAGATAACAAATGGAGCCGTTTTAGTGAAGCCATTCCTCTTCCTTTAAATTGTGAGGTGAATAGAATTAGTGGCAAGTTTGATATGGGAATTCTTACTATTACAATGCCAAAGAAAGTTATTACCTCAATTTTTCCGAAAGAAGAACTCAAAACAAGCAAAGAGGAAATATCTCATGATCCTTCTTTCGGTGCTGCTTATGAGGAATTTCAACCCAAAGCAGAAAAGACAGAAGACCTAAATGATTACTTTTTGAAAGTTTACCTTCCCGGTGAGATACTCATATCTATTGAATGCCTGTTACTTCATTTTTTTTATTTGAAGCCTAAAAATATTATAAATTGTCCAATTATTTAGAAGTCCTGCTTTGCCTTTTTAGGGTTCTCAAAAGATCAAATAAATACTAAATATGTCAGCTCTTCAAGAGTGATAAACATTTCTGGGGAAAGACCAATTGAGGGAGGGAAAAGATGGACACGTTTTAATCAAGCATTTCCAGTTCCAGAAAATTTCAATGACGAAAGACTTGGAGCAAAGTTTGATAACGGAATTCTCACCATTACAATGCCAAAGAGGTTTCATTCTCTTTTTGCTCCAAGAGAAGAAGTTAAAACAAGCTATGATACAGGTCTAAACCCTCTAAAGGATGCCATGGCTGAACAAAAGCCTCAGAAAGTTGAGGAATTGATTCTTCCAAAACCTAGGGAAGGATTTAAGAGAAGTAGTTCCCTCGCAAGTCTAGAGGAAATTGATCAAAAGCCCCACATTAGTTCTGTTTATGAGGAATTCCAGCCTAAATCAGAGACAACAGAAAATCTAGAAGCTTACCATATTCAAATTTATCTTCCTGGTATGTTTCTAATTTTATTGCAAATGTGCTATTTCTTTCTTTTATCGTATCTTTCTTTAATTCCATGAACATACAACTTTTTTCAAATCATATATATGTGTTTGATAATGTTTTCATCAACAAAGATTTAATAAATACTTTATATAGATATAATCTTTTTGAATTTTTACCTAACAACTTAAACTTTTGAAAGAGACAATTCATTAATCTGATTTAAGAGCCTTTGAAATATGTTTGGGTGACTGCAAGTCTCAAAAATTTAGTTTCTTGTTATTTTATTAAATCTTCTGCTTTGCTTTTTTGCAGGTTTCACAAAGGAGGATGTAAAGATTAAATATATCAGCTCTTCAAGAGTAATGAGTATTTTTGGGGGAAGACAAATCCAGGGAAGCAATAGATGGATCCGTGTTGACAAAGCATACCCAGTTCCAGAAAATTGTGATGTAGAAAGAGTTCAAGGCAAGTTTGATAAGGGAATTCTCACCATTACAATGCCGAAGAAGTTCATTCCCCAGCTGCTTGCTCCAAAAGAAGCCAAAACAACCCAAGAAAAGTTCTCAAGTCCTCTAGACAAATACACTGCTCCTAGTTTGGAAGAAGCTAGAGATCATGAGAGAGGAATTGCTTCACTACCAAGCTTTCCTCAAAAGGATAAAGAGGAACTTGTTCCAAAACCCACAAGATTAACATTGCTTGATGAACAGGCTGCACTAAGAACTGCCAATGCTGAAGGGAAGGGCATAGATATTGCAGACATAATAGGGAAGGGGATTCAAGGAGTGGCTTGCTCTGCTTCCAGTGCTGTCAAAAATATAGGAGATGGGACACTGAATGGTGAAGTAAAGCATTTGCTGGCTGTGGTGATTGCAGCACTGGGGGTTCATGTTTCTTATAGGCTGACCTATTCTGGGAAACCCTATAATTATTAGTTGTTTTTACACACTACACTTGCACAAGTCAGAGAGTGCAATTGGTCAAAAATTAGCTATAATTGTGTTTCAATAATATGTAACAATAAACCCCATGGATTCTTGGGTAATGTTATGTAATTTTCAATTAAAAAAGTTATGTCATCCAGTTAGTTAAACATCTTCCATGTTGTAGTTTGTAGTTTGGGCAGTTATAGATTCAGGCTATCTGAGAGGGTGTCTTGAACCCTCTTCTGGTACTTAATGTTCATGTTTATATGTGTTGCAAACCGGGAAAGTATGCCACAAAATGTGAGGAAAATTCATTGTTCGGATCATTTGTATCTAGATTTTATCTTGTTACCTGGTTCATTTCTCCTATGTTTATTATTTTTAAATTGTCACTTTTATCATGCATATGTAATACATGTCTTTAAAATAATTTAAACAAATAGAAGATATTTAGGTGCTATAATATATTTAAGAAATGAGTTTTTCAACTCATTCCAACATATTAAATAAAATAAAATTTCTAATGTAGTATTCATACACGATTATATAATTTATGATTAATGTTTTGTTAATGTAATTGATATATGTTGATTTTAAGTGTTGGGTATTTCTAAATTATATAAAAGGTACATGCAGATTTTCAAAACAAAGAAAGAAAAGTTAAAACTAAGATAATTATAGGAGATGTCAAATTTACAACTCAAAAAATATTTAGGGTATTTCAATTTTGTTACTGTAGACTACCACCTTTGTTAGTCAATTATTAGGAATTTGATTTAAGTTTAGCACATTTTCAAATTATAGAGGAGGTTGGTCTAAGTTTAAAAAATTGTAAAAAGATAAATGAAAAATAAGATAACTACACATAACATTGATATAATTTTCTCCATCAATAACCTTGACATTTCTTTCCAAAAAAAAATCATTTCTTCTCGTTATTTCATAACAGGCAGAAATAATTCAGTTATTATGTTATAAAGTTGTTTATAAACCCATAATTCATGTTATATCTATAGACATAAAATGATAATTACACTTGATTACTTGATTATTGTATTTAAATATTAAGAAGAGTTTTGTTATTTTTATAATTTCTATCCCGCTTAAATTTAGATTAACTAGATTCAATAAGATGCTAAATATAAACTTTTTGTTTTTTAAAAAAAAAGAAGAAGTCATAGATAAGATATACACACAAACTTTTTCATATTAGCTTAAGTATTTAGGGAGGATACCAGATTTGATATCGGTATATAAACATGTCAAAGCCTATTTCTAAAGATTGCGCTACTGTGCAAAATCACTTTTTTTAAAAAAATCTTATGATTGAAACTTCAATCTAATCCTTTCTACGTCATAGAGTAAAAAATTAAAGCAAGAGTCCTACACAAAATCCAGGAAAAAAAAAAAAAAAAAGCTAGAGTCCGTGGAGCCATTAGTACCCTATTTACATCAATTAACAACAAAAATTTTCTACCCCCACACAATCAGATTTAAACTTTGGACATATTTATCAACATTCAATAGAAAATCCCCCAATTCAATAAAATCGATGCCATGTGAAAGCAAGAAATTATAGGTTTCCTTCCTTTCAATAAACTGGCAGCAAGAAAGGAGCTCCAACTGCAACTTGTGTTAAGGCGCCGCCACTCGAGTTCTGTTCAATTACCCTTTTGCATGAGTTTTGCATCATTTAGAAGTCTTTGAGTAAAACAAGGAACAAACTTTATTTGCCAAACAAGTTACACCTAATAGAAAGGACAATACAAACCTTAATTTGAAAAACCAAGGTAAACAAAAAGGAATTACCCCTTTAACAAGAAACTCAATTAAACCCAACATCCTAAGAACAAGAGCTTCGTATATATGTAGAGACAAAACTTAATTAGATATTCCATCACAAAGCATTAAAACATAATATGTTGTGAGAGAAAGACAAGAAAAGAGCATAGAAAGAAACTAAATTGAATTACACATAGTAGAGATGGCTAGCACAAAAAGAAGGACATCGGATGCTGTATATGAGAAGTTCCAGCCAGTAAAAGACTTCATGGAAACTCCAGAAGTTTACTTTCTGTATATTCACCTTCCTGGTGCGTTTGAATGTTTTCTTTTACCCTCTTTTCCTTTTCTTTTCTTTTTTTTTTTTTTGGTTTTGTTTTTTCTTTGCAGATACTCATCACCATTTAATATATGTATGAGATATATATATATATATATATATATATATATATATATATATATATATATATATATATATATATATATATATATATATATTACGGGAGGAATCTATTTATATTAAAAGTAAGTCCGTTTATTTATTTATTTTCAAAAACTTTGTTTAGAATGTGAATTTCATATATTCAATTAATGCGGTCCTTAATTTAATTCATGTAGTAACTTTTTCAATGTTGTAAACCCTAAAAAGTAAAAAGTCACTAGAATCATATCCAACACCTGCTTTTACAACAAAACTTGTGCATGAAGATGGTTTGGGTGATTTGCTAGTCATCATGGTTGATGAAATTGTCCTTCTGTGTTTGCTTTTTCAGGCTTCACAAGAGAACAAATCAAGATTAGCTATGTGGATTCAAAGAAATCTCTGAGCATTTCTGGAGAAAAACCAACAGAAAGCAAGAAATGGATTAATTTCCAAGAAGAGATTGATGTTCCTTCAAATTGTGAGGTGAATAGGATTCAAGGCAAGTTTGTTAAGGAAACTCTCACTGTTACAATGCCAAAGAAGTTTAGTACCCAAGTTGATCCTACTTATGAGGAATTCCACCCCGAAGTGTCGAATATAGAAAACCCGGATGCCTACATTTGGCAGGTTTACGTTCCTGGTTTCTATTGCTTCCATGCTTTTTAGTTTTCTCTTTTTGAATGTACTTTTGATTTTAAGTCTTCTCTTACTTATTGTCTTTTATAACTTTTTACAGAACTTGAATTTCACAAATCCAATAAATGCGGACCCTTATAATTTAATGCATTTACTAACTTTTTCAACATTGTCTAAAAAGCAAAAGTCACTACAATCATATCCACCACTTTGCTTTTACGACAAAACTTGTGTATGATGATGGTTTATGCGATTTGCTAGTCATCAAGGTTGATGAAAAATTGTCCTTCTGTGTTTGCTTTTTCAGGCTTCCCAGAGGATAAACTTGAGGTTAGATACAAGTTTCCAACGAAAACTGTGATCATTTCTGGAGAAAAATCTGAAGCAGACAACAAATGTAGTCGTTTCAGTGAAATTATTCATCTTCATGAAAACTGTGAGTTAAGTAGACTCCATGCCAAGCTTGATCAGGAAATTCTCACCGTTACAGTGCCAAAGAAGGTTATTACCCCAGTCGTACCAAAAGAAGAACTAAGAGCAAGTAAAGAAGAAATATCTCAAGATCCTTCAATTGGTGCTGCTTATGAGGAATTCCAACCCAAATCAAAGATAACAGGAAACCGAAATGCTTACCATCTACAAATTCACCTTCCTGGTATGTTTCAAATTTTATTGCAAGCGTGCTTTTTCTTTCTCTTTTCTTTTTTTTAATGTGTTCCTTTTCCATGAACACAAAACATTTTTCAAATCAATGCTATAATTTCCGTCAATCAAAATTTAGTAAGAGCTCATTTAGATTAGGTTTTAAAAAAAAAAAAAAAAAATTGTAGAGGTGCAAAAGCTAAAATAATGTATTTTAATTTCTCGATATATATTTTTTTTAATGAATAATGACTAACTATTGCTCTTTTTTTTTTCCTTAAAATCACCCCACCAACTTCTTAGCTTAAACTACAAAAGTTGTACATATAAAGAGAAAGGCTTATTATGATAGTCTGTCAAATTTGGAAGTCATCAAGGTCATGAAATTGTAGTCCTTTTTTGTCTGCTTTAGCAGGTTTCACAAGGGACCAAGCCAAGATTGAATATGTGACAACCAAAACTCTAAGGATATCTGGAGAAAAACCAGAAATAGGCAACAAATGGAGCCGTTTTAGTGAAGCTTTTCCTGTTCCTGAAGACTATGAGGTGGATAGAATTGAAAACAAGTTTGTTCAAGGAATTCTCACCATTACAATACCAAAGAAGATTATCACCCTAGTTGTTCCAAAAGAACAGAAAACAAGTAAACAGGAAATATCCCAAGATCCTTCACATGAGGATGAGAAATCCCAGAACCAATCAGTAATGAAAGAAAGCGTCCCTACTTACTCAGGGAAAGTTCTTCCTGGTGAGTTACTCATTTCTAGCTAATTTTCTATTGCCTGCATGACTTTTTTGAATTTGACATAAAGCCCATTTGAAACAGCTCTCAGAAAGCAAACAGAAGAGAAAACTGTTGTTGCAGATGCCAGAAAGGAAAGAGCGACAATGAAGGAAGTTAAAGAGTCATATGAGGAGCCTTCAGAGTCAAGAAATCCAAAGAAAGGTTTAAGTGGGATTGAAGAAAAAGAAAGCAAGGAAGATAATCAGTGCCTAGCCAAGGTAACAGGTTATTCTCCTCCAAGAACTTCAAAGAGGGAAAAGGAAACAACCGGCAAAGTTCCAGCCGGCAATGAAGGGAAATGCAAAAAGGATATGATTGAGGCAGCAAGAAAGGGGATCAAAGATGAGTCTACTGCTGCCACTATGGCTCTCAAAGGAATGAGAGAAGGGACTTTAGAAGATGAAGAAAAGAATTTACTTCTGAATATGGGTGCTGCAGCAGTTGCTGTAATCGCAGCTCTGGGAGTTTATGTTTCCTATAGGTTTGTATCGTCTGAAAAATCCTGAACCTAGAATTTCTTCAAAATATCAGATCCTTCTCATGCTTAATTCAAATCAATTTCAATATTTCATCAGTGCAATCATGTTGCAATAATGTATATATAATTTGAGGTTTCACAATCATTCCCACATTTAGTGTTTATTTGTGCCTCTCAAAAAATTGTCTCTAATAAAATGATACACGTAAGCAACCAAAAGTAATATTTATATAATTTGCAGCAAAAAAAAATTTTTTTTTTTCGTGAAATGTATCAAGCACAAACTGATCAAGCTTCAAAAGATTATGATTCATTCAATATTGATAGAATTTTTATATTTATAGTGTAAGTATACCTGCAGAGTTTAAAGAACGCATACACTCTTTTTTGGACCATAACCCATGAATACTATAGATTCAAAGTTTTATTGCAAATTATGTAAATATTTTTTTTCATAGTACATATATGCCTATTGCTTACATCAACTCGGTTCATTTATGTGTATTATGTTATTTAAAATTTTCAAATTATGTTAAATAGTTTATTTAAATAAAAACTAAATTAATCTCACATTAAGCACTGTATATAGAGAGACAAAAAAAAAATCTATCTATTTTATTTAGTTATTTAGTTAAACCAATTATTCGTTATTGGAGCAGATAGTAACAACCATTTCATGTGGCATACATATTTTTTATTTTCCAATGGATTTACATCTTTCATTAATGAAAATTTTGTGATGTAATGAAGAATAGTTCTGGTTATTTGCTCTTCAAGAGTTCTTGTTTAGGCAATTCATACCATTTATACATAATGTTTTGATCTAAGATTTCAATTCTTCCATGTTTCCACAATAGCATATTGTTCCATAGAGCTAAGGTCCATAGAACAATATGGAAGAAGTGGGCGTTTCCACGACTTTATCTCTAGTCAATTCAGTTTCACTTAATTTTTATTTCATGACCACATATATTTCCGGCTAATTAAGGAATGAGAAACTTTTCTCTTGTTCTATGAATCCAATTTTCATTTCATTCAGAAAAAGATATAAATAGCCTTTAGAAGGGATTCTCCTTCTTCCTCACTCTCTAATATTACAAGAACTAGCCCGCTTGTTTACCAGAAATGACCGGCAGTTCCACAAACGATAGGAGAGATGAACACAAGGACAGTTAACCCAAAGAAGCTCAATCCTGTGAGAATCCATGTTTCCACCGAATATTGAAAGGAATTAACATTACTTCATTTAATGGAATGTAACTCTAGCAATTTTTCGTTTTACACAGTAATCGAAGAGCCTTTTTTACACATTTCCTTGCCAGTCTCTCCTCTTTTTTGTCCAACCAAACACAACAAAAAGGTTTTCTCTTTGCAAGGGAGGGACCCAACAGTTGCTAAACTAGAATGGAAGGATCATAAATTTAGGTTAAAGGGGCAAAAAAACCAATTAGTTGTATAAATTTTTCTTATGGTATGGCCCTTTGCTTTCTTCCTTCTTCATTGTCAGTTCATTTTGTCAGCATCCTTTCGTATTTTGAATATGCTTACAAAGTTACAATACCAAAATCAAGGCTTCTCTTTAAAATTAAAGAGATACTTGTAAAAGTCATCCATAAAACAACATTTCTTTCAGAAAACTATAATTCTCTATCAAAGCATGCCCTTCTTTAGATCTTGCGAGACAGGTTCAGAATGTTGGGGACTGGATCAAATTATTACAAAAAGCAAAGAGAAGCAACATGTTGTACAAGAAAGAAAAAGTGTAAATTCCAAATTTAATTAACATCGTGAATTACTCATGAACAATCTTAATTAAAGATGGTAATAAAAAGAAACTAGAGCAGAACAGAAGGCAATAACGAAACAAAGCTATATGGATAACTTGCCTAGCCCTTTGATCGTATACAGTAAAAATAATGGTAAACAAAATTTATCCTGGGAAAAATAATTATTGGATGTAATATAACATTTAATGGCTCGAGCTTTCACATTGAATTAATTCTTGTTAATTATGGTATAAGAGCCTTTTAGATGTAATGGTTATGGGAGGGTTTGTTAATACTTCAAGTTTAAAGGTTTTTGTGTTAAATTTTTAAAATTGAATCTATTTTTAGCAATAACTAACAAAGGAAAACAAAAACTAAAGAGAACAATATATAATCTACTTGATGAAGAAGGGATTTGCACCAAAAAGTTTATCGTCTTAAATACAAAAGAAAATAAATAAATAAAATTTGTCTAGAATAAAAGAAGATTCGCAATTTCCAATAGAGAAAGAAAAGAAGGAAAAGTGAAAAGAAAATTTCTTATGTGCTTACATTCTCTTTAACAGCTATATACAGAGTTTGCTTAAAACTATGATGACAAGCAATATTGCTTCTGTTCATTTACCCTTTTACATGAGTTTTGCATCATTTGGAAGTCTATGAATAAAACAAAGAACAAACTTTATTTGCCATGCAAGTTATTCCTAATAGAAAGGAAAATGCAAACCATAAAATGAAAAACCAAAGCAAACAAAAAAGAATTATCTCTTTACCAAGAAACTCATTTGAACCCAACACAAGACAAGACTTTTTGTATATATAAGGGAGACAAAATTACACATTCCATCACAAAGCAATATAACACAATATATTGTGAGAGTGAGAAAGAAAAAAAGAGCATACAGAAACAAATTAAATTCAATTACATATAGTAGAGATGGCAAGCTCGCAAAGAACACTGGGTGCTGTTTATGAGGAGTTCCAGCCACAGCTAGAAATGACACAGACTCCAGAAGCTCACATTCTGCAAATTCATGTTCCTGGTGCGTTTGGTTGTTTTTCTTTATCTCTTTTTTCTTTCTTTTTTTAATTAATTGCAGAATCTCATCGCTATTTAACATATGTATAATCTATATATATGTACACACACTAGATCAAACTATCATTAAAGATTTTTCTTTCTTCTGCTCTTAAAGCCTTCAAAGTGTACCTACTAGTCACTTAGAGGTTTCCAATCAAATCGTGGTTATATATACCCGAATTTAGAGTCATTATAGTCATGTAGTCACACTGTCAAAGATATAATACGACAAGGGCTATTAAGAGGAAGTGATGAATTTGGGTTCGAAAAATGCGAATGCCTCAGAATGGTGAAAAGGGCAAATCTTTGCAAATAAAATTATATATATAAATTCTGATACAACTCAAGTATATGGAGAAAAGGTGTGTAAAATTTCTAGAACGTTCTAGTGAAAGGTTTATTTGTATGTCATTGCTTTAATTTCGAGAAACGACCTCCCTAGCCTTGTTTTGATCTAATTCTAATCAAAGTGGGCCCTTAATTTAATTCATGTACTAACTTTTTTTCTATCAACAAAGGGAAAAAAAGGTCACCTGAATCATATATCCCGCAATTAACTAGCTTTCACTACAAATGAAGAAGCTTGTGATTTGCTAGTCATCAAGGTTCATGAAAACCAATCCTTGTGTTTTCTATTGCAGGCTTCACAATGGATCAGGTGAAGGTTAGATATGTGAGTTCAAACAAAACCTTGAGTATTTCTGGAGAAAAACCAGAAGGAGTCAACAAATGGAGTCATTTCAGTGAAGCCATTCCTGTTCCTACAAATTGTGATGTGAATAGACTTGGTGGCAAATTTGATAAGGGAATTCTCACTATTACAATGCCAAAAATATTTCCTTCTCCAGTTGCTCCAAAAGAAGAAAACGCCATGGCTGAACAAAAACCAATGACTGGTGGAGAAGGAATTAGGAGAAGTAGTTCACTCTTAAGTCTAGAGGAAATTGATCAAAAACCTTCCATTGGTCCTGTTTATGATGAATTCCAGCCCAAATCAGAAATAAGGGAAAACCCAGAAGCATACCATCTACAAATTTACCTTCCTGGTTTGTATCTAATTTTGTTGCAAGCAAGATTTTTTTTTATTATTAATTCTTTATACTTTCCTTCAAAAATAAAACATTTTTCACATCATTGAACGTGATTGCTACTGTTTGCTTCTATCAAGAATTAATACACACTTTACATAGATTCACATTTTTTAATATATACCTATCAGCTGAAACTTTTGTAAAAGATTATTCCTTAATATAAAATCAAGGCCTTTGAAACAAGTTTTGGTGATTGCAAACTGCTGGAAATCTAGTTTCATATTATTCACCTAAAACATCTTCTTGGCTTGTATAGGTTTCACAAGGGATCAGGTAAAGATTAAATATGTTAGCTCTTCAAGAGTGATTAACGTTTCTGGGGAAAAACCAATTGAAGGAGGAAAAAGATGGAGTCGTTTTGATCAAGCATTTCCAGTTCCAGAAAATTTCAATGAGCAAAGACTTGGAGCAAAGTTTGATATAGGAATTCTCACCATTACAATGCCAAAAAAGTTTGCTTCTCCTATTGCTCCTAAAGAACAAGTTGCCATGGCTGAACCAAGGCCTCAGCAAGCTGAGGACGCGATTCCTCCAAAATCAGTTAATGGAGTGGAAGGACTTAAGAGAAGTAGTTCACTCTTAAGTCTAGAGGAAATAGATCGAAAAGCTTCCACTGGTGCTATTTATGAGGAATTCCAGCCCAGATCAGAGGTAACAGAAAACCCAGAAGCTCGCCGTGTGCAAATTCACCTTCCAGGTGTGCTTCTAATGTTGTTGCAAGCAAGCTTTCTTTTTCTAATCTCTTTTCTTTCTCTTTTTCTGCAAAACATGAAACATCTTTCCAAATCAATGAATGTGATTGATACTATTTCTGCTTCAATAAAGATATAACAAATATTTTTCATATATTCACATTTTTTTTATTTATCTTCACCTCATAGCTTCAACTTTTGAAAGAGATGATTCCTTAATATAATATTAGAGCTTTTGAAACAAGTTTTGGTGATTGTAAGTCCCAAAACTTAACTCTCATATTAATTTTCTAAAACTTCTGCTATGCTTTGGCAGGTTTCACAAGGGATCAAGTAAAGATTAAATATATAGGCTCTTCAAGAGTGATGAGTGTTTCTGGGGAAAGACCTATTGAGGGAGGCAATAGATGGATCCGTGTTGACCAAGTATATCCAGTTCCTGAAAACTGTGATACAGAAAGAGTTCGAGGAAAATTTGATCAGGGAATTCTCACTCTTACAATGCCAAAGAAGTTCATTCCCCAAATGCATGAAGAGGGACTTGTTCCAAAACCCACAAGATTAACATTGCTTCACGAACACACTGCTCCAAGAACTGCCAGTGCTGAAGCGAAGCGTATAGAAGATATTGTTAATACAATAGGGAAGGGAATTGAAGAAGTGTCTGTTTCTACTTCCAATGCTGTTACAAATATAGGAGATGGGACATTGAATAATGAAGAAAAGCATTTGCTGTCTGTTTTGATTGCAGCACTGGGGGCTTATGTTTCTTATAGGCTAAACGGTTCTGGGAAACCCTATAATCATTAGTTGTTCACACTAGGACAAGTCTGTGTGCAATTGATCAAATAAATTTCTGCATGTAAGCATGTTTCAATGATATGTAACAATAAAACCCCATGGATCCATGGGTGATGTTATATTTATTTCTAAAGAAATTCTTATGTTGCCCAATTCTTTAAACATCTTTTTCATGTTGTATTTTAGTCAACAATCGACTCATGTTATATGGAGCCTTATTTTCATTTTTGGTTTACAATTAATTATCTTAACACGTTTTTGGTGAGAGGGTAATTTTAGAGAGGAGAATATCCCATATATCTTTAAATATCCGATAAATACATATTAACAAGCGTAACTCTAAGGTTTTTAATATTGTCTTTTTTTCTTTTCTTTTCATTCTATTAATACAAATATCATAAGATTTTATTATTATTATTATTATTATTATTATTATTATTATTGAGTTTGATTTTCAGTTGGAACATAGGAAAATGCGGATTCAAACTTAAGAATTTAACTCTTTTAGATTCATGGTTCCAAAATGCAATTTATTTTATATGAAATAAAAATTAGAATACAAGTCAGAAAATAAGAACTTGTACAAAAATTTGACCCCATGTCCATGATGTAAAATAGGCAATTAGGGTTTTAAAAGATATTAAGGTTAGATTTTTAAATTACAATTTATTTTAAATTAAGACTTATCTGTTTGTATATTTATAGGTTAAGATTTATCTTAATTTTATTTTAGATAATTTTTTATTTTTTATTATTATCTAGATTAGAGTTTATATTTTATTTCAGTTGAACTTTGTTAGCTATAAATAAGCTTCTATAGAATCAGTTAATTCACATTTTGATGCATTTGAATATTATTTATTATTTTTATTTAAAAATTATCTAAACAAAGTTAAAAGAGTACTTTAAGTGTACTTTTTTAGGTGTATTTTTAGGGGACTACCTGGAAGTATCTTAAGATTTTTATCGCTTTATTTTACATCAATGAGTTTATAGTAAAAAATGTTATAGAAATTTTCCCCTTTCAGGAGAGAAAAATGAATAATTATTGACACAACGTCTGAGTCTCTAAAATCTAATGACATTGAATTAAAAAATTACATTGCATGAAATAACTGAGTCTATAATTTATTCACACCTCATTTCCAAATTAAGGATTTTTGTTTTAACCTTTTAGAGATTGAATTAGTTTTTAACGATAATTGAAAAACTAAATCTAGTTGATGAAAAAGGGATTGCCACCAAAATGTTTATGGCCTTAAAACACACATAAGGAACAAGATTTTCTCTGGAATAAATTAAAGAATGTTCGTGATTTCCCACAGATAAAGAAGAGAAGGAATAAGAATGAAAAGAAAATTTCATACGTGCTTTCTTTTTCTGAAAAGCTATTTAGAGTTCGACAATAAAACAAAGAACAAACTTTATTAACCATAGAAGTTATTCCTCAAACAAAGGAAAACTATACGCACCCTAGCTTGAAAAAAACCAAAGCAAACAAAAAGGAATTATCTCTTTAAGAAGAAATTCATTTACCCTAAACTCAACAGCCTCTAGACAATATATATATGGTGACAAAACTTTCATATGCCATAACAAAGCATTAAAACAAAGTAGTGAGAGAGTGCAAAGAAAAGTGCATAGAATTACATATAGAGGAGATGGCTAGCTCGCAACTGGGTGCCGTATATGAGGAGTTCCAGCCAAAGTTAGAATTGACAGAAACTCCAGAAGCTCACTTTCTGCAAATTCACCTTCCTGGTGCGTTTGATTGTTGTCTGTCTCTCTGTCTTTTTTCTTCTTTTTTTTTTGTAGAAGCACATCGCTGTTTAACATATGCATTATATATAAACACACATATAAAACATAAATAGAAAGTTTTGGATAGTAACCAAAACTATGTTTATTAGGTCAAACTATCCTTTCTTAATTTTTCTTGTGCTTTTAAAACTTTCAAAGTGTATGTATAAGTCCGTTTGAAGCATCCATATCTAAATGTGATTATATTTAAATGTCAAGTCTAGAGATGCGCCTGATTCATCTTCATGATAAGAGAGTGTTGGTTTAAATCATCCATAACATTATGTAATAAGGGAGAATAAGCACTTTTGTCCAAAATGACTTAAGAATATTGAACTTGGGTCCTCCTTTTCCTTATATACACTTTTAATTTCTTATTTCTCACTAATGTGTGATTTTCTTCGTTTCTCTTTTGTTTCGGACGCTCCCCCTCAAGTTTAATTGGTTTGGGCCTAGTTGAGATTTGCCTTCAATCTTTCATTCTATGAGCTTGTACTTAAAACTCGAGCCTCAAAGGCCACAGGTTTTTCTTCATGGCCTGGGCTTGTGCTTCTATTTCTTGGCTTGAGTCTCAGAGACCCCTTTCTTCTTATGGGCTATGATACCACTTGTTGGATCGAAAAGGTGAATAGGCCTAATCCATTTTCATAGTAAAAAAGTGTTGGTCGAAATCATCTATAATACTAGACCAACAATATATATACTTGAATTTAGAGTCACTTTAGCTATATAATCATACAGTTGATCAATTGGCAACAAATCTGAATTCAAAAATTGTGAATGGGTCAAAATGCTGGACAAAAAGAATCTTTATTAGTATTATATTATAATATTTATTTAATTATCTTTGAAGAAATAAGTTTGTGGACTCGTGCAACTCAAATGTTTGGACAAAAAAGTTTAAATTTTCTAAAATGTTCTAGCTAGTAAAATATTTGTTTGTATGTTATTGCCTTAAGTTCAAGAAATGTGGGCCCTTAATTTAATTCATATACTAACTTTTTGAATCATATATCAAGCACTTAATTAGCTTTAACTAAAAACTAGTACAACAAGATGACTTGTGATTTGCTAGTCATCAAGGTTCATGAAAACCGATCCTTGTGTTTTCTATTGCAGGCTTCACAATGGCTCAGGTGAAGGTAAGATATGTGACGTCAAACAAAACCTTGAGCATTTCTGGAGAAAAACCAGAAGGAGGCAACAAATGGAGCCGTTTTAGTGAAGCCATTCCAGTTCCTGTAAACTGTGATGTGAATAGACTTAGTGGCAAATTTGATAAGGGAATTCTCACTATTACAATGCTAAAAAAGTTTACTTCTGTTACCCCAAAAGATGAAGTTGCCATGGCTGAACAAAAGCCTCCGAGAGCTGAGGAGGTGATTCTCCAAAACCAATGAATGGTGTGGAAGGAATTAGGAGAAGTAGTTCACTCTTAAGTCTAGAGGAAATTGATCAAAAAGCTTCCATTGGTGCTATTTATGATGAATTCCAGCCCAAATCAGAAATAAGGGAAAACCCAGAAGCATACCATCTACAAATTTACCTTCCTGGTGGGTATCTAATTTTGTTGCAAGCAAGATTTTTTTTATCATTAATTCTTTATTCTTTATACTTTCTTCAAAAATAAAGCATTTTTCAAATTATTGGATGTGATTCCTACTGTTTGCTTCAATGAAGATTGAGCACACCCTTTACATAGATTCACATTTTTTAATCTTTACCTATCTGTTGAAACTTTGTAGAGATGATTCCTTAATATAATATCAAAGCTTTTGAAACAAGTTTTGGTGATTGCAAGTGCCGGAAATCAAGTTTCATATTAATCAACTAAAACATCATCTTGGCTTTTACAGGTTTCACAAAGGATCAGGTAAAGATTAATTATATTAGCTCTTCAAGAGTGATTAGCGTTTCTGGGGAAACACCAATTGAGGGAGGAAAAAGATGGAGTCGTTTTGATCAAGCATTTCCAGCTCCAGAAAATTTCAATGAGGAGAGACTTGGGGCAAAGTTTGATCTTGGAATCCTCACCATTATAATGCCTAAAAAGTATACTTCTCTTGTTGCTCCTAAAGAAGAAGTTGCCATGGCTGAACCAGGGCCTCAGCAGCGAGTTGAGGAGGTGATTCCTCCAAGTTCAATGACTGGAGTGGAAGGGCTTAAGAGAAATAGTTCACTCTTAAGTCTAGAGGAAATGGATAAAAAAGCTCCCACTAGTGCTGTTTATGAGTTATTCCAACCCAAATCAGAGATAACAGAAAATTCAGAAGCCTACCATGTGCAAATTCACCTTCCTGGTGGGTTTCTAATTTGGTTGCAAGCAAGCTTTCTTTCTCTATTCTGCATGAAACATTTCTTTCAAATCAATGAATGTGCTTGATACTATTTATGTTTTGATAAAGATATAACAAATACTTTTCATAGATTCAATTTTTCTTTTTTAAATCTTCACTTAATAACTTCCAACTTCTGAAAGAGATGATTCCTCAATATAATATCGGAGCTTCCGAAACAGGTTTTGGTGATTGCTAGTCCCAAAATTTAAGTTTCATATTAATTAACTAAAACTTCTGCTTTGCTTTTGTAGGTTTCACAAGGGATCAAGTACAGATTAAATATATAAGCTCATCAAGAGTGATGAGTGTTTCCGGAGAAAGACCTATTGAGGGAGGCAATAGATGGATCCGTGTTGATCAAGCATACCCAGTTCCTGAGAACTGTGATGCAGAAAGAGTCCGAGGAAAATTTGATCAGGGAATTCTCACTATTACAGTGCCAAAGAAGTTCATTCCCCAAATGGGTAAAGAGGGACCTGTTCAAAAACCCACAAGATTAACATTGCTTCATGAACAGGCTGTGCCTAGAACTGCCAGTGTTGAAGGGAAGCACATAGAATATGTCGTTGACACAATAGGGAAGGGATTTCAAGGAGTGGCTGCTTCTGCTTCCAATGCTGTGACAAAAATCGGAGATGGGACACTGAATAATGAAGAAAAGCATTTGCTGTCTGTGGTGATTGCGGCATTGGGGGCATATGTTTCTTACAGGGTAACTGGTTCTGGGAAACCCTATAATTATTAGTTGTTTTTACACAAACTTGCACAATTCAGTGTGCAATTGATCAAATAAATTTGCTGTAAGAATGTTTCAATGATATGTAACAATGAAACCCCATGGATCCATGGGTAATGTTATATTTATATATTTCTAATGAGAATCATATGTTGCTCAGTTCTTTAAACAATATATATATATATCTTTTTTATGTTGTATTTTAGTCTACCATATTGACTAAGGTTAAATGTAGCCTTATTTTTATTTTGTTTTGCACTAGATATCTTTACATGTTTTTAGTGTAAGGTATATTTTGGACCGAAAAATATCTAATAAGTCTCTGAGTATTCAATAAATACTTGTTAACACATGTAAATCTAAAGTTTTCAACATAATTATATTTTATCTTTTCATTCTATTCATGCAAATCTCATAAGATTTCATTATTATTATTATTATTATTATTATTATTATTATTATAGAATTAGATTTTCAGTTGGAATATGGGAAGATGGGGATTCAAACTCCAGAATTAAACTCTTTCATATTCATGGTTTCAAAATGCAATTTATTTTATATGAATAGAAATTAGAATATAAATCAGATATAAGAAACTGTAAAAAAAAATTTGACCTCTTGTACCTCTACAGTAAAAAAAAGTTCAAGAAATTTTACCCTTTTTGAGGAGAAAAAAAAAAAAGAATAATTAGTAATATGTTATCTAAGCCTCTTAAACCTAATAATCAAGAGATTAAATTTTGTTGAGTTACACTTTCAAAATTGAATTAGAAATTTTTAATACATAGGATAGGTGAGTATGTATTTTTTTTACTCTTCAAGTTTAAAGAGTTTCTGTTTTTAAATTGTTAAGTTGAATTAATTCTTAACTATAATTGAAAATATAAAAAAGAGAACAAGACATAATCTACATGATGAAAAAGGGATTGCTGCCAAAAAAAGTTTATGATCTTAAAATACACAAAAGGAACAAGGTTTTCTCTGGAATAAATTACAGAAGGTTCGTAATTTCCAACAGATAAGAAGGAAAAGGGAATTTCATATGTGCCTTCATTTTCTAAACAGCTATTTAGAGTTTGGCAATAAAACAAAGAACAAACTTTGTTTATCATAGAAGTTATTCCTCACAGAAAGGAAAATTATACGTACCCTAGCTTGAAAAAAACCCAAAGCTAACAAAAGGAATTATCTCTTTAAGGAGAAACTCGTTTAAACCCAATATATATATATATAGGGTGACAGAACTATCATAAGCCTAACAAAGCATTAAAACAAAGTTGTGAGATTGTGAGAAGAAAAGTTCATAGAAACAAATTAAATTCATTTACATATAGAACAGATGGCTAGCTCACAACTGGGTGCTGTATATGAGGAGTTCCAGCCGAAGTTAGAATTGACAGAAACTCCAGAAGTTCACATTCTGCAGATTCATCTCCCTGGTGCGTTTTTTTTTTTTTTTTCTCTCTCTTTTTTTTCTTTGCAGAATCTCATCGCTGTTTAACATGCATTATATATATATATATATATGTGTGTGTGTGTGTGTGTGTGTGTGTGTGTGTGTGTGTACGTATACACACGGAGAGACAAATTAAGCATAAATAGAAAGTGTTGGATAGTAACCAAAACTATGTTTGCTAGGTCAAACTATCCTTAATTAAATATTTTCTTTCTTTCTTTTGCTCTTAAAACCTTCAAAGTGTATGTACAAGTCACTCTGAGGTGTCTATATCTAATCATGATCATATACATACCCGAATTTGGAGTCACTGCAGTTATACAATCACGTAGTTGACCATATGGCAGGACAAATATCGTTAGATGGATCAATCAACAATGAATTCGAGTTAAAAAAAAAATGGTTAAAGAGAGGAATCTCTGCTAGTAAAATTGTATTATATAGTATGTTTAATTATCTATAAAGAAATAATAAAGGTTATAAACTCACTATGCACAACTATACCCAAGCTCATGCAACAAAATTGTATGGAGAAAAAAGTTCAAAATTTCTAGAATGTTCTAGTAGGTTTGTGTGTATATCATTGCCTTAATTTCAAGAAATGACCTCCCTAGCTTTGTTTTGATCTAATATCTAATCAACATGGGCCCTTAATTAAATCATGTAGTAACTTTTTTTCTATGTTGTAAACCCTAAAAGGCAAAAGTCACTAGAATCATATATCCTTCATTATTAATTCGTTTCAACCAAAAAACTTGTACATGAAGATGGTTAGTAATTTGCTAATTGCTAGTCATCAAGGTTCACAAAAATCAGTCCTTGTGTTTTCTTTTGCAGGCTTCACAAGAGATCAGGTGAAGATTAGATATGTGACTTCAAACAAAACTCTGAGCATTTATGGAGAAAAACCAGAAGGAGGCAATAAATGGAGCCGTTTCAGTGAAGCAATTCCTGTTCCGGTAAATTGTGAGGTGAATAGACTTGGTGCCAAATTTGATAAGGGATTTCTCACTATCACAATGCCAAAGAAGTTTATTACCCCAGTTGTGCCAAAAGAAGAACTAACATCAAGTGAAGAGGAAATATCTCGAGATCCTTCTTTTGGTGTTGCTTATGAGGAATTCCTGCCCAAAGTAGAAAAGACAGAAAACCTGGATAATTACCTTCTGAAAGTTTACCTTCCAGGTGAGTTGCTCTTTTCTTTTTCATGCATTTTTTTAACTTTTTACTTTATTTTTTCATTCTAAGGCTAAAATTATTGTAAATGATCCAATTATTTCGCACTATAACTGGGGGAATCAAAGAGGCCAGGCCGAACTAGGCCAAAGCCATAATTTTTTATTTTTATAAATTTTCACTGTTTACAAAGAAAACATAAAAATATTTACTTAGTACATAAAAATAACAGCAATTTTTATAAATTAAGCATAATCCCAAATTTTTTTCTGACCATGATGGGAAAATTGTAATTAGTTAAATTCATTAAATAAAATTTGTGAAAAAGAAGATTAAAAAAATACAATTTGTGAAAACAGATTGTGCATTTGTCATTAATATTACTCATATGCATTAGATGTTAAATTCATTGTTTAATTTCAATTTTGAGGTGTTGTAAGAAGCAATGGATAATCATATATATATCTACGCAATTCTTAGCTTTCTTCAAAACCTCACATGCAAAAAGGGTTATTTATTTATCATATATGAAACAGGTTTTGGTGATTGTAAGTCCCATTCATTAAAAGTTCTGCTTTTCTTTTTCAGGATTCTCAAAGGATCAAGTAAAAATTAAATACATAAGCTCTTCAAGAATGATAAGCATTTCCGGGGAGAGACCAATTGAGGGAGGAAGAAGATGGAGTCGTTTTGATCAAGCGTTTCCAGTTCCAGAAGATTTCAATGAGGAAAGACTTGGAGCAAAATTTGATCTGGGAATTCTAACCATTACAATGCCAAAGAAGTTTAGCTCTGTTTTAGCTCCAAGAGAAGATTTTAAAACAAGCTATGGTACAGGTTCAATCCCTCAGAAGGATGCCATGGCTGAACCAAAGCCTCATAGATCAGCTGAGGAAGTGATTCCTCCAAAACCTATGGAAGGACTTAAGAGAAGTAGTTCACTCTTAAGTCTAGAGGAAATTGATCAAAAACCTTCCTTTGGTGCTGTTTATGAGGAATACCAACCCAAATCAGAGATAACAGAAAACGTAGAAGCATACCATTTGCAAATTCACCTTCCTGGTATGTTTCTAATCAATTTCTATGATCATAAAACATCAAATCATCATATGTGCTCGATACTATTTTTCTCAATATAGAATTAATAAATACTTATATGTATCCATTTTTGTTTTAATCTTCACCTGATAATTTGAACTTTTAAAAGAAATTCCTTAATATAATATCAAAAACCTTCGTAGTAGGTTTTGGCAATTGCAAGTCCCACAGACATTCATGCTTTGCTTTTGCAGGATTCACAAGGGATCAAGTAAAGATTAAATATATAAGCTCTTCAAGAGTGATGAGTGTTTCGGGGGAAAGACCTATTGAGGGAGGCAACAAATGGATCCGAGTTGACCAAGCATATCCAGTCCCAGAAAACTGTGATGCAGAAAGAGTTCGAGGAAAATTTGATCGAGGAATTCTCACTATTACAATGCCAAAGAATTTCATTTTCCAAATGGGAAAAGAGGGTCACGAACACACTGCACCAAGAACTGCCATTGCTGAAGCGAAGCGTATAGGAGAGATTGTTGACACAATAGGGAAGGGGATTCATGAAGTGTCAACTTCTGCTTCCTATGCTGTCACAAATATAGGAAATGGAACACTAAATAATGAAGAAAGACATTTGCTTGGTGTGTTGATTGCAGCACTGGGAGCTTATGTTTCTTATAGGTTAACCACTTCTGGGAAACCCTATAATTTTTAGTTGTTTTCACACACAATACTTGCACAGTTTAAGTGCAACTGATGAAATAAATTTTCTATAAGCATGTTTCAATAATAATATGTAACAACAAAACCCCATGGATTCTTGGGGAAATGTTATGTATTTTTCAATTGAAAAAGTTATGTCACCCCAATTAGTTAAACATCTTTCATCTTGTGGTTTGGG
This sequence comes from Bauhinia variegata, assembly GCA_022379115.2. Taxonomy (NCBI): domain Eukaryota; kingdom Viridiplantae; phylum Streptophyta; class Magnoliopsida; order Fabales; family Fabaceae; genus Bauhinia; species Bauhinia variegata. Next base: position 9,464,637 of record CM039434.1, on the reverse strand, counting down.
GAATTATTCGATTCATGCTACGTAAGTCACCTTATTTTTATTTTTGGTTTGTATTTAGCTATTTTTGTTTTCTTTGTGTACAAGACTAATTCAAGAGAAAGAACAATAACTAATAAATCTTTTCAAAAATTATATATCTCTAATTTTTTAAACTTAAAACATTTTAATTCTTATTTTCGTTTAACTAATACAAACCTCCTCATAAGATAATAATTGTTGTTGTTGTCATCGTCATTGTTAGAGATGGATTTTGAGTTGGAATATGAGAAGATGAGGAATCAAAGATAAGAACTCAACACTTTTTCTTTTTATTACAAGAGAGAATTGAATCCCAAACATCAAAAATACTACTTAAAGTCCTCATTATTGAAATCAATTCCTTTAGCATCTAAGTTCCAAAATACAATTTATTTTATTTGAAATAAAAATTAGCATAAAATTCAGAAATAAGAGCTTGTACGTAAATTTAAGAATAATAAAAGTTTCAATCATCTAAATTACTCAAGCTATAAGAATCTTTAATCAATCCTTAAAATATAAGGTATGCATGTCAATTTTTATTCTTTGGTTATGTAAATGTACAGAAAAGTATAAGGTGATTCTAATCTTGGGGCTGCAAGGCATATTATAGGCTTAAGTAAGGTGTTAATCTGATACTTATAAATTGTTGCCAATGCCATGCCACTAGTAAAGGAATTTAAACTTAAAGATATATAAATAAATTAAGTTCTTCAATTGTGACCAAATTTAACCAATTTCAAAAACCTTGGAATGTTTTTTAGAAAAAGAAAAAAAAAATGACAATTTTGTGAGAGAGAGATCTTTTAAAAGCTCTAAAGAATATATATTCAGTCTTAATTATGAAGAATTTTCAAATGGCCAATATATATAATATTCGTCCAAAGCATAAGTTTTGCACAAGAAAAAGAAAAGTGTTGAAGTCTTTTTTCCAAATTATTCGCACATTTTGAGAGAACTTTGCATGGAGTGCATGAGTATGAGGAAAACAAAGAACTAGTACTTTAGATTTTAAACAAGTTATACCCCATGGACCAATAAGATAAAATTGAACCATAAAAGCAAAAAAATAAATAAATAAAACCAAAGCAAACAAAAATGGAATCAACCCTTTAACAAGAAACGCTTTTAACCTAATAAAATTCCTCCGAAGCTTCATCTCTATGTCTGTGTGTGTGTGTGTGTGTGTGTATATATATATATGTATACATATATATAGACAATCTGGTACATCATATGCATATATATTCCAATCAATCCAAAGAATTGAAAACAAAACAAAGAGCATATATAGAAACAAAGCAAAAGCAGATATTGCAGAAGGATCGATATGGCTTTCAGGGCAGCTTCCCTTCGGTTGCGTGCTATGTATGAGGACTTCCAGCCCAGATTTGAAACTGCTGAAACTCCAGAAGCTCATATTCTGAAAATTCACCTTCCTGGTTTGTTTATCTTTTCTGTTTCATGCCTGCTATAGTTACCTTCTTTTAAGTGAATATATATGTGTGCGTAAAAACTTATAAATTATTTACAAAATTTATCACAGTTAATAAGTAGCTTAATTCTTTAAATATGTCGACAAAAGTTAAATCTCCGAATGTGTATAAAAAAAAATTGTCGGAATAAGTGTGCCCTTTAATAATCCTATGCCTTAAAAATATTAACCTCTAAATATCGATTGAAGAAAAAAAAATAAAAAACTTACAAATCATCTAATGTCCTCATCAATATCTTATACCAATTAGCTTATATTATATATCCACTTATTGAGAAAAAGTAATCTTTTATTCAAATAATCTTTTATTTACAAAGAAAGTGTTCCCTTAGTAAAAAGTAAATTAAGTTTAACATATTTTTAATCAAAAATTTTGAATTCAAAACCTTTTTAAGTCTCTTTTGTTGAAAGGAACTACCTTTAACTCTTCCCTTTCTTAATAGAAAATAGCTTTGTACCCAAAATATCTCTAGATCTTTTTATAGACAAGTGTTATATGGTTTAATAAAGAAAAATTGTTATACACAAATTGCTATGTCATAAATTAGAGTTTGATAAAGAAAAAACAGAATGATGCTAAAAGACAAATCTAGAAATTAAGGGGTCGGTATAATCTATTACTTCAACCCAAGTTAAAATAAGAGACCAAGTTCAATAATCAAAAACTTTTACTTATAATAATTAGAGAAATTACTACAAAGTTTAACAAAATTACATGTGCATAAACTTTTCTTATAGTAATTTCTCTAATTATTTATGTAAAATTAGAAAGTGAGCCACAATTGTAGGTCCGTTTGAATACTTTAATATATATATATATAGCTAAAAGTGCTTTTATATACTTCTTTTAATAGCTAATCCGAGCATTAAAAATTAAAATATAAAGGTATTTGCAGGCTGGTTTTATTTTGCTTTTCTTTCATTTTCATTTTCTACTTTGTAATTTCAAAAGTAATATTTGATTCAACATTAGGAAGATAATGCTAATCTTGACCACTTTATTTTCATAACATAATTAAGATTAGGCTTGTGCTTCGTAATCAAGTTTGTTGATCTAACTTGTTGCTGCTTTCAAATTCATCAAATGAGATTCCTAACCTTAATTTCAATTTGATTCTAATTAATTATGTCAAATCTCAAAAATTTCTTAGCCATTCAAAACCTATGTCAAAGAAATCAAAGTAATTGTATCAAAAAATGGATTCTCATTACATACTCTCATCCTCATAAGTAGAAAACAAAAACAAAAAAAACAAATGGAGCAAAACAGAAGCTTATTTTCTATATATAATAAACCATGCTTTGATGTAGTGCAAGCTGCTGGAATCAAGTTTCATGTGAATCCCTTTTGTAGGTTTTGTTATGGAGCAGGTAAGGATGAGATATGCAGGGTCAAATATGCTGAACGTTTCCGGGGAAAGACCGATTACCGGAATCTACAAATGGAGCCGTTTCAAACAAGCATATCCGGTTCCGGTAGGTTGTAATGTGAAGAGACTTAAGGCCAAGTTTGAAGAGGGAATTCTCACTATAACAATGCCTAAGAAGTCCATTTCTCAGGCTGCTGCTCCCCAAGAAGTGAAGACAAGTCAAGAAAAAGCTCCAAGCCCTTCAATGGAAGCTGTGGCAGAACCGAAAACCGAGAAAGCACAGGTGGAGACTCCTCCAAAACTTGCCCTTGAACCAAGAGATAAGAAAAGGGTTTCATCTGCTGACTTGAAGGATCCAAACACTTCAAAGGAAGCTGTGGCTGAACCCAGAAGTGAGAAAGAACAAGTGAAGACTCCTCCAAAATCTGCACCTCCTGTGGAAGAACTGAGCAATAAGAGAAGTGTTTTATTTGCTAACTTGAGGGCTCTAAGTACTTCAAAGGATGCTGCGGCAGAACTGAAAACGGAGAAAACAAAGGTGGAGACTCCTCCAAAATCTGCCCCTACTTTTATGGAAGAACCAAGAGATAAGAAAAGGGATTCTTCAGCTGACTTGAAAGCTCTAAGCCCTTCGGAGGAAGCTGCGGCTGAACCAAAGAGTGAGACAGCACAGGTGGAGACTCCTCCTAAATCTACCCTTCCTTCTATGGAAGAACCAAGAGATAAGAAAAGTGTTTCATCTGCTGACTTAAAGTCTCTAAGCCATTCAAAGGAAGTTGTGGCTGAACCAATAACTGAGAAAGCACAGGTGGAAACTCCTCAAAAATCCACCCCTCCTTTTGAAGAAGAACCAACAGATAAGAGAAGTGTTTCATTTGCTGACCAGAAAGCACCAAAGGATGAACAAGACACTACAACAGCTCAGAAGCCTTTACCTGACATTGAAAAGCCAGCAGATGATAATCAATTGAGATCTTTGACCCCTTCTGAACCTATTAGGGAGGTCAATAAGCCTCAAGTTGTTCAACGGGAAATTCTGCAAAAGCCTACAGAAACAACTGCAGATCCCAATTTGCAAACAGGTGGTGTGGTTCAAAAGGATGAGGAATTTGAGCCAAAGCCCACATTACCAACGGCTACCACAAAGCAAACAGATGAAAACACTGAAAAGGGTCCGGGAGAATTTCTGCCAAAAAACACATTAACAACCGCTCCATTAGATCCGAAAAAGCAAATTGAAGATCAGCTTCAAAAGGCTTTAGAGGATGTCATGCAAAAGCATGAGAATATTGTGGAAAGGAGAGCACCAGATCCTGAGGAGAAGGAACTTAAAGAAAAAATTGCCAAGTCATTCGAGCCAAGAATGCCAGAGAAAGGTATGGACAAGAATGTGGTAAAAGCAACAGAAAGCAAGGAAAGCAGAGAGTTAGGTATGGCTGTCAAACCTTCCCCGGAAACTCCAGAGAAGGAGCAGGAAGCAACAGAAGAACCTGCAACAATCTATAAAGAGAAGCACGCAGAGAATATAATTGACACAATAGAGAGGGGAATCAAAGAGGTGGCAGCTTCTACTTCATATGCTGTCACAAATATAGAAGAACATAAGTTTAAAAATGAAGAGAAGAATTTACTAACTATGGTGATGGGAGCACTGGCGGCTCATGTATCCTATAGGTTAACCTCTTCAGGGAAACCCCAAAACTAGTTGTGTCCAAATCTGTTATTACACTTGCCCAAGATTCATAGAGGCCAAATAAAATAAATTTGGTGTAAGATTGTTGCAACAATATACCTAAATGTATCTCCTCAATGGTCATGTGACTCATGTTATATATTTTATCAATAATATATTCACATTTGCTGGCTGCACTAATCAGGGTTCTTTCTTTGTAATTATTGGCATAAAAGTACCAACAAGCCACAGCTTTAGGAAGAATTTGCCACTATTAAATACTAATTAAGATGAATACCTACATTATTTAAAGTTGTGCAGATTTTTCTTCTAAATATTTGCTGTTCCTTTCACCCCCAGAATCTGTATACAATGAAAAGTAAAAGCAACCCTTCTCAGGTTACAAGAAACATTAACTAAAGAGCAACTTTCACACAATGAGCTGATTTAATACTATAACACCTCTTTTATAAGCAAGTATCCAACCAAAAAACAGCAGCTGCATATTCCCATAAGCAGTAATATATAAATAAGGAACTAAATCAAGTTCAAGGATTTATTGAGTCCAAAAGTATTCTATGTACAAATAGCTGTACAACTACTTAACAGCAAAAGTATGTTATGGCTCCTGGGGTGGCTGCAACATATGGAGAAAACAATAAGAAGTGGTATTTGATTCCTGGTTGCAGAAGTGATCTAACCTTGTCAAAACCATAGAAGTTAAAAAGATCCGGCAGAGTCAATAACTTGTTAATCTTGCTACCAAAAGTATGAGAAAGTCGAAACTGTACGGTTTTAATATGCACATGAAAGTGTGGTAATTGATTCACAAATGCTATGTGATGGACTTAAATATTTTCAATGTTTTAAATCTTTACTGTAAGATGCCCACTGAGACATTCTATTTACTGCAGCAGAGACATACAGATCCCATTATTGCTCCATTAGAGAAAATTTGGCTTTTGAGATACTTTATGTCAATTAGACTCACCCATGTAGGATGGCAATTAATGGTATAGAGTCAGACCAAGTATAGAATTTACATCCAGGAATAATCTATTGTATCAATCAATCCAAATGCTTGTTTTGCAGAATCGAATCTATTAGAGAGGAGAATTGATACTAATTGGTCCCACACCTCCAGGAACAGGGGAAATGGCTGATGCCACCCCAATTTCTCCATAGCAAACATCTCCTATGATATGGAAGCCTTGGCTGTTGGGATCCTGAAAATCATGTCAACTACATCAAATTAATGATACGTGAAACTCATGGAGAACCAGCCCTCCTACTTTAACGCCTCCATATACCAGATTGAAACTTGATCCAAACTATAGCGATTTAGAATATAATTAACCCTAAAATAGTAAAATATTATCTCTATCAAACTCTTTCTTGCAAATCATTATAGTATATTTATGTTGCCGGTGATATCTTGTCACCTAATGTTCTCTCTAATAATGTTTAGAAAATTCTCTCCTCATGCATCATTAAGAAAAATGATCTGACTGGTTACTAAAGTATAACTGAGAGATTGATCTTCAACCAAACATTGCTCTAGGCCAATCAGAACTGCTCCTAGCTTCAGCCAACAGCCACAAAACATGTTGGGAATTCCAACATCTGCTATGACAATGTCAGCTTCAGAGGTTATCTGCTCTGGGTTCTTCATGAATGCATGTACCATGCTGATTGCTGTTTGGTGCCTCTTCCCAAGAGACAATATACATCAGGAATTTAGTTATTGAGACACACTGCTCATCGCCAAGATATATGTTACCAGCAATAGCAAGGAAGTAGCAAGTAACCCCACAATTTTACTTCTTCCAATTACAACTGCCCTTTTCCCAATGATTTCCACACCATGCTCAAGTAATAACTCAATGCAACCCTTGGGCGCACATTGGATGAAAAGAGGATTTCTTCCACTCATGCCAAGATTTCCCATATTGAAGGGAAGAAATGAAAGCCATCCAAATCCTTTTCTGGACTCACAACATTGATAATCTTTTTCTCATCCAAATGCTGCACGAAACATATTAGAATATCAAAGATATCAATATTGAAATCCACACAGAACCCAAGTCATGCCATCACTTGTAATTAAAATTCCAGAACAAATTCCTATAGCATTATTGAAATGAATCTATGAGAACCCAAGATATCTTACTCATTGTATATTAACCGATTCTAGATTAAATTGAATCCTCCCATCTCTCCAAGTTCAAAACTTTAGCCTCTACGCACAGTAAGCAATAAACAACAGTTAGTATGGTGTAGAAATTATTTGAGGCAAGGGAAGCTACACAGTAATGCCATGCACAGCAGGGTCATTGTTGAAACTGGCAACAACATCAAGTAGATCATTCACTCTACATTTTTCAGGCAATTATTCAACCAATTCTCCAATGCCAACTTCATCACATGCTTTCACCAAAGCCACAGCCAGGGTAGGAACTTTCTCAATATCACTCTTCACTTTGCTTATTTCAGCAATCGATTTACCATCAAGTATTTATTATTATGCACATTAGTCCCTTTCCATCAGAAAATAAAATGCCCATTAATGAATGGACTGAAAAACATCTATAGAGAACAAAAAGGCAGCAAATTGAAAGCATTGAACTTACTGTATTGACACTCTGTGAATTGGGTATCTCTGGGAATCCACACATCATGAAGACTGGGGCAAAGGACATCATAAGAAGGAGGAGACAGAGAATGCAATGCTTTTCTGAGGATTCTACGCCAACCCACCGCGAGGGCGGCGGAACAAGATCGACGGTCAATTTTTCAGAGACAAAAATTGAAGGCACCAAGTGAAAATAGCAACTATAAGTGCGACACTTCCTGTTGAGAAGAGAGCTTTGATCTGAGATTTCGGGAGCTAGTACAGAGCACAAGCCATAAATATCGTTTCCACTTTTCAGTGGCCATTTTTAAAGGAGTTAAAAACTATTTCCTCTCTTTACACGAAAAAAAATTCTCTTCTCATATTTCAAAGTTTTGGCACATATAATTAAAAAATTATTAATTAATATAATTATTATTACAATACTTATTTTATTCTCTTTAATTCAGGTGTAATCCAAAAGGAGAACAAAAGAGTTAACTTTAATTAAAGACTCAAATCCATATTAGTTCAGCACTATTGTATTTTGCTAAATATAAGATAGTTTTATTATAAGAATTAAAGCATTTTATTCATAAAATGTTGCGTTTACATATTGAGACTAATATTCTTATTTGGATGAGAACTATAAATAATAAATTTAAAATTTTTAACTTCAATTGTCTTAAAACTTTACATATTTTTCAATAAATCAAAACCTTGTTGAAGACATTGGGGTGAGTGCAACCTGGTCAAATACCATCCATATAGTTTGGTTTCTTAACAGTTTAATAGTCTAATAAAAATATTAGGAAAAAAAAAAAAAACCAACAATCACTTCTTGAATGAGAGATACAGTTAACAAAGCCATTTCTATTTCTATTTTTTCAAGATATCATGCAATCCACAATAAATATGCTATTGCTACCCTACACCTTTTCTTCTCTTCTCTGCCAATTTGAAATTTTGAGGGTATTACTCTGTTAGAGATTGTTTGATACTTGCCCATTTGGGGGTGTTAGACTCTCTATAGAGTGTGATATTAACTTGAAAATAATTTAAACTTCCTAAATCCTCTAATGTTGTTAATATTTTACATTAATTTTATATATATATATATATATATGAATAAAAATATTATATTTATTTATGTACATATGTAGAAAAATTTATGTTGGGTTTGATTTAGATTGGTTTTGAAGTACTCAAACCACAAATTGAATAGTAATTTACAATTTGTAAAATTTTTAATTTATACCAAATCAAAATGCATATAGATTCTTTATAGTTTAATTTAGTTTAAGCAATTTGAATAATAATTAATTCAAATTTGACCCATCATGACATATTTTAACATTTTAACTTGCCTTCAAAATATATATAACAATTTAAAACCCTCCTTGCCACTTCTTCAGTCTTCTTCCCTATCCCCAAAGAAATCAAACACTGCAATGGTTTATGTGTATCAACCAAACAAAGAACTTCTACTTTATTTATCATAGAAGCTATACCTCATACATGGCTTAGGAAAATTCAAATCCAATCACAACCTCAAATCATCACAATACTAACTCAGCAGAAAAAGAATAGTTTCCTTTATAAGAAAACCCAAAACCTAATCCACCCTTGAACTGCTCAATATAAATACCAAAACCCATCAATCAATTCAAACTCAAATTCCATTCAAAGCACTGTTTTCTGCTTGCTGATATAGAAAGCAAACAAAGAAAAGGGAAGGGAAAATAATATCTGTTTGGTATGTATACAGGGCTAAAATCCCGCCTCGTCCGCGCTCAACCTCAATATGAATATTTCCAGCCAGTTACAGAGACAAAGGAAAACCCAGAATCAAACCTTCTGCTGATTCACCTTCCTGGTATGGCTTCTTTTTTCTGCATTCTAATTCTGAAATATTTCATCTGGGTTTTGTCTTATTTAATTTTAATTTATTTAGTAGGATGAAATGGGATGTGCTAAATGTAGCTCAACGTCTATATTTTACTCAATTCATTGTTAGTTTTTATTGATGCAATGCAAGTTAGAAAAATATGATTCTGAGTGGCCTTAGTAATTTTTTTTTTTTTTTTGGTTTATACCGAAGGTAAATTTACACTCATTGAGTATTAGATTAATCTTGGCTCAAAATAAGAAGTATAAAATAATATATCTCTCTAAGAACAAACTCTAAAATGACTTTAGCTAAATATATTATTGTTGCCAAAATTATAAAATACTTTAAGAAAGATTTAAAAGATATATGATATTGGTGAAAATTATAATCAACTATATTTAATTTTGTATCCATTAAACTAAGATAACTCGTTATATGTTTGCTAAAAAAAAAGTCTAAGGTGAAATTTTATTCTAAGCTTTGATTCTATGAAGGCTAGAATATATAGAACCATACATAATCTTCATGATTTTGTTATCATTTTAGGGTTTTTTGGTGTGTGCGAAACATTTTAGGGCATCAAAAAAGTTTGATAAATTGTTCAATTCACAATCACATTATTATCATCAAATAACATATTAATTTTTATTTCTCTTTTTGATTTAATAGGGTTTAAAAGAGATGAAATTGCTGTTAAATATGACTCCTATAATAAAACAATTAAAGCTTTCGGCGAACGATCCCTGGGAGTTGATCACAAATTTATCCGCTTCAATCTAGCATATCCACTTCCAGGAAACTGTGATACAAGTAGACTTCAACGCAGATTCGAGGGAGAAACTCTTACAATTATAATGCCCAAGAAAGTTGTTTCAAAGGTTCCTCCCGGAGAAGAACCAAAACCAACCCAACAAGCAGGTGCTGCCACGCCTCCAAAACCTGCAGTTGATCAACCAAAGCCTGAGAAGGCCCCAGAGGCCATTCCTCCAAAATCTAAGGTTGAGGAACCAAAAACCACTGCTGAGGTAAATTGGAAGCACTTTTTTTAACTCTGTTTTTTCTTGTAATTTGTTCCATTTTATATGCTTCTTTACATGGTTTTTGCAATCACTTTAGGCTCAAAAGGATCATGGAAGTGCTTCTCGAGAAGCTGAAACAACGATTGATAAACAAAAACAGCAATCTGCAATTGCTCAACCAAAGCCTGAGAAGGCCGCAGAGGCCATTCCTCCAAAATCTAAGGTTGAGGAACCAAAAACCACTGCTGAGGTAAATTGGAAGCACTTTTTTTAACTCTGTTTTTTCTTGTAATTTGTTCCATTTTATATGCTTCTTTACATGGTTTTTGCAATCACTTTAGGCTCAAAAGGATCATGGAAGTGCTTCTCGAGAAGCTGAAACAACGATTGATAAACAAGAACAGCAACCTGCAATTGCTCAACCAAAGCCTGAGAAGACCCAAAAGGTTATTCCTCCAAAATCTGCTCCTAAGGTTGAGGAACCAAAATCAACAACAGAGGTAAATGCTCTAGTATAGAATGCTATTTAGAGAATTCCTTATGGCTTGTTTGGTACACAAAGCAAAGATCAAGGTAATTGGAATGGGAACGAGAATAAGAATAGAATAGAATAATCATTCTATATGATAATTTGAAAGCTCACGAAATAAAATGTGAAACATAATCATAATTAGTGTTGAAAGATAATAATGACTCTTTGTAAAAATAAAACAAAGTATAATTAAAGAGTGAATATAGAATGAACATTCCCACATTTTAATACCCAACATGGGTATGCTTCTTTAATAAAACATAAAATGGAATCACCATATTATATGTACCAAATAAGTCATTATTCATAATAAATTCTCTAACTTTATACAACTTAGTGATTTAAGAAAGAAATAAAAACATTTTTTCTCTTTAAAATATATTATTATTTTTTTCCAAAGTCAATAACTTTTAAAATTAAAAAATTCTAAACCCATACTTTGCTCATTTTCTATAACATTGAGATTTAATTAACCCCACCTAAGTTTTGATTAGACCCACTTTAATTTTCTTGGGTAAAGCTTAAATTTCATACACTCTTTTATATAGTTAGTCACAATCATTTCTCAGGTTCAAAAACCCAAAACAGCAGCTGAAAAACAAGAACAAGATGAGAAAAAACCAGATCCTATAATCCCCAAAAGAGACACAAGTGACTCTATGCCTCAAAAGGAAGAAATCCAGAAGCGTGCTACAGGGACAACTGCTGACAATGTGGAAAAGCAAAGGGTTGAAGAAAGTAAAGAAACGAAAGAAAAGAGACATGAGAAGGCTTCTGAGTCAGGAAAGCCACCTGAGAAAGAGAAATCTTCAGTGGCTGGTTCCTCTGATCAAAAGGAAAGCAATGGGGAAAGAAAGGAATCTAGCTTGGTTGCTGCTGCAGAGAGTTCTGCATTGAGAAAAGTTATGGAAGAGGAAAAGGAAAAGAAAGAGAAAATCAATGGGAAAGATGATGCCGTTGCTGGAGGGAAAGGCAAAGAGAATGGAATTGAACCAAAAGGGAAAGGAATCCAAGAGATTATAACGAGAATGAAAGAGAAGCTTAGAGATGAAGACAAGCAAATGCCGATGTATGTTAGTGCTGGTGCGGCTATTATAGTAGCTGCGGCCGTTGGTGTTTACGCCACCTACAAGTTTCGCTCTTTACCAAGATGAAACGACGCAGTTTCATTCCATTGACGTTATCCCCAAAATTTCAACAGTTATGTATAAAATTCATGTAACTCAAAATGAATAAGTTGCCAAGATTTTTACTTGATTCATAATAATCAAGAATAATTGCAAGCTTTATAGGCCAATAATGTTATTATACTATCGTGTCTTATGAAAAATTAATCATAAACTTCATGATTTTACTCCCTGTGCTTTTTCTTTTTTTTTTTAATCTCTGCCTTTAGAAAAAAATTATTTTTATTTATGTTATTTTAGAGTTTTAATATGACATTAATGATTATCTTGTCAATTACACACTTATTTTAATTTGTGTACAAAGTGATGATTACGGGGAGAATAAATAAAAATAAGGCATATATATATATATATATATATATATATATATATATATATATATATATATATATATATATATATATATATATATATATATATATATATATGTATGTATATTAGTTGTATTTCTTTGTAATGACTTTAATGACAAATCTCTCCATTTTATAAAAAAAAAAAAAAAAAACTTTTAGAGGTGTTTGGTATAAAAAAAAATTTAATTTTTAAAAATTTTAATTTAAAATTTCTTGATTCATATGTCTTGTAGAAATTTTTAATTTTTATTTAAAAATTTTATGAAAAAATGTGAGATTTATTTTTTATCTTAAAAAAATTCTTATAAATATTTAATGTTAATAAATCATATTTTAAAAATCTCATAATTCATAAATTTTACTTTTCATAATTCATAAATCTTAAAATTTAAAAATACAGTCATCTACCAAACACCCCAACGAATCCTACTTTCATTTTCTTCTTTTTAGTTTTATTCTCACACTATTTTTCTCTCTATGAGAACAAGAGATAATATACTTTCTTTTCTGTAGTTTTCTCTCTCCCCTACTTTTCTTTCCATCCGGACACAATGTAAGAGGTCACCACAGATCTGGAGTTTCGTCTCCTTCAACCATGAAATTTTGAGGGCATTAGTCTGTTAGAGATTGTTTGATACTTGCCCATTTGGGGGTGTTAGACTCTTTATAGTGTGTGATATTAACTTGAAAATAATTTAAGCTTCTAAATCCTCTAGTGTTGTTAATATTTCACATTAATTTATATATATGTATGAATAAAAATAATATATTTATTTATGTACATATGTAGAAAAATTTATGTTGGGTTTGATTTAGATTGGCTTTGAAGTATCAAACCACAAATTGAATAGTAATTTACAATTTGTAAAATTTTTAATTTATACCAAATCAAAATGCAAATAGATTCTTTACAGTTTAATTTGGTTTAAGCAATTTGAATAATAATTAATTCAAATTTAACCCATCGTGACATATTTTAACATTGTAACTTCAAACTTTGCACTTATATATATATATATATATATATATATATATATAAAACAATTTAAAACCCTCCTTGCCACTTCTTCAGTCTTCTTCCCTATACCAAAAGAAATCAAACGCTGCAATGGTTTATGTGTATCAACCAAACAAAGAACTTCTACTTTATTTCTCATGGAAGTTATACCTCATACATGGCTTAGGAAAATTCAAATCCAATCACAACCTCAAATCAGCAGAAAAAGAATAGTTTCACCCAATCCACTCTTGAACTGCTCAATATAAATACCAAAACCCATCGATCAATTCAATCTCAAATTCCATTCAAAGCACTGTTTTCTGCTTGCTGATATAGAAAGCAAACAAGGAAAAGGGGAGGGAAAAAAATCATCTGTTTGGTATGTATACAGGGTTAAAATCCCGCCTTGTCCGCACTCAACCTCAATATGAATATTTCCAGCCAGTTACAGAGACAAAGGAAAACCCAGAATCAAACCTTCTGCTGATTCACCTTCCTGGTATGGCTTCTTTTTTCTGCATTCTAATTCTGAAATATTTCATCTGGGTTTTCTCTTATTTAATGGGATGTGCTAAATGTAGCTCCACATCTATATTTTACTCAATTCATTTTTAGTTTTTATTGATGCAATGCAAGTTAGAAAAATATGATTTGAGTAGCCTTAGAAATTTATTTTTTTTTTGGTTTATACCTAAAATAAATTCTCGTTGAGTATTAGATTAATCTTTGATGAATTAAGAACTATTAAATAATATACCCATCTTAATAAGAATATAACTCTAAAATAACTTTAGCTAAATATGTAATTGTTGCAAGAATTATAAAATACTTTAAAAAAATTAAAAGATATATGACATTAGAAAAAATTACTATTAACTATGTTTAATTTTGTATTCATTAAACTAGAATAACTCCTTATATGTTTGCCAAAAAAGAAATTTAAGGTGAAATTTTATTCTAAGCTTTGATTCTATAAAGGTTAGAATATATAGAACAATGCATAATCTCCATGATTTTGCTATCATTTTATGGTTTTTTGGTGCGTGTGAAACATTATAGAATATCAAAAAAGTTTGATAAATTGTTCAATTCACAATCACATTATTATCATCAAATAACATATTAAATTTTCTCTCTTTTTTGATTTAATAGGGTTTAAAAGAGATGAAGTTGGAGTTAAACATGACTCCGCTAATAGAAAAATTAAAACTTTTGGCGAACGATCCCTGGGAGTTAATAACAAATTTATCCGTTTCAATCTAGCATATCCACTTCCAGGAAACTATGATGCAAGTAGACTTCAACGCAGATTCGATGGAGAAACTCTTACAATTATAATGCCCAAGAAAGTAGTTTCAAAGGTTCCACCTGAAGAAGAACCAAAACCAACCCAACAAGCAGCTGCTGCCACACCTCCACCTGCAGTAGCCGCAGAGGCTATGCCTCCAAAATCTACCACTCATATGGTTGAGGAACCAAAAACCTCTGCTGAGGTAAATTGGAAGCACCTTTTTAACTTTTTTTTTTTCCTTGTAATTTGTTGCATTTTATATGCTTCTTTACATGGTTTTTGCAATCATTTTAGGCTCAAAAGGATCATGGAAGTGCTTCTCGAGAAGCTGAAACAACGATTGATAAACAAAAACTGCAACCTTCAATTGCTCAACCAATGCCTGAGAAGACCCAAGAGGTCATTCCTCCAAAATCTGCTCCTAAGGTTGAGGAACCAAAATCAACAACAGAGGTAAATGCTCTAGTATAGAATGCTATTTAGAGAATTCCTCATGGCTTGTTTGGTACACAAAGCAAAGATCAAGGTAATTGGAATGGGAACGAGAATAAGAATAGAATAGAAATATTCTATTTGATAATCTCACAAAATAAAATGTGAAACATAATCATAATTAGTGTTAAAAGATAATAATGACTCTTTGTAAAAATAAAACAAAGTATAATTAAAGAGTGAATATAAATGAACATTCCCACATTTTTTTTAATACCCAACATGGGTATGCTTCTTTAGAATAAAACATAAAATGGAATCACCATATTATATGTACCAAATAAGTCATTATTCATAAGAAATCCATTCCTCAGGCTGCTGCTCCCCAAGAAGTGAAGACAAGTCAAGAAAAAGCGCCAAGCCCTTCAATGGAAGCTGTGGCAGAACCGAAAACCGAGAAAACACAGGTGGAGACTCCTCCAAAACTTGCACTTGAACCAAGAGATAAGAAAAGTGTTTCATCTGCTGACTTGAAGGATCCAAACACTTCAAGGGAACCTCTGGCTGAACCCAGAAGTGAGAAAGAACAAGTGAAGACTCCTCCAAAATCTGCACCTCCTGTGGAAGAACCGAGCAATAAGAGAAGTGTTTTACTTGCCAACTTGAGGGCTCTAAGCACTTCAAAGGATGCTGTGGCAGAACCGAAAACGGAGAAAACAAAGGTGGACACCCCTCCAAAATCTGCCCCAACTTTTATGGAAGAAACAAGAGATAAGAAAAGGGATTCTTCAGCTGACTTGAAAGCTCTAAGCCCTTCGGAGGAAGCTGCGGCTGAACCAAAGAGTGAGACAGCACAGGTGGAGACTCCTCCTAAATCTACCCTTCCTTCTGTGGAAGAACCAAGAGATAAGAGAAGTGTTTCATCTGCTGACTTAAAGTCTCTAAGCCATTCAAAAGAAGCTGTGGCTGAACCAATAACTGAGAAAGCACAGGTGGAAACTCCTCAAAAATCCACCCCTCCTTTTGAAGAAGAACCAAGAGATAAGAGAAGTGTTTCATTTGCTGACCAGAAAGCACCAAAGGATGAACAAGACACTACAACAGCTCAGAAGCCTTTACCTGACATTGAAAAGCCAGCAGATGATAATCAATTGAGATCTTTGAGGCCTCCTGAACCTACTAGGGAGGTCAATAAGCCTCAAGTTGTTCAAGGGGAAATTATGCAAAAGCCTACAGAAACAACCCTAGATCCCAATTTGCAAACAGGTGGTGTGGTTCAAAAGGATGAGGAATTTGAGCCAAAGCCCACATTACCAACGGCTACCACAAAGCAAACAGATGAAAACACTGAAAAGGGTCCGGGAGAATTTCTGCCAAAAACCACATTAACAACCGCTCCACTAGATCCGAAAAAGCAAATTGAAGATCAGCTTCAAAAGGATTTAGAGGATGTCATGCAAAAGCATGAGAATATTGTGGGAAGGAGAGCACCAGATCCTGAGGAGAAGGAAGTTAAAGAAAAAATTGCCAATCCATTTGAGCCAAGAATGCCAGAGAAAGGTATGGACAAGGATGTGGTAAAAGCAACAGAAAGCAAGGAACGCAGAGAGTTAGGTATGGCTGTCAAACCTTCTCCAGAAACTCCAGAGAAGGAGAAGGAAGCAACAGGAGATCCTGCAACAATCTATAAAGAGAAGCACAAAGAGAATATAATTGACACAATAGGGAGGGGAATCAAAGAGGTGGCAGCTTCTACTTCATATGCTGTCACAAATATAGCAGAACATCAGTTAAAAAATGAAGAGAAGAATTTACTAACTATGGTGATGGGAGCACTGGCGGCTCATGTGTCCTATAGGTTAACCTCTTCAGGGAAACCCCAAAACTAGTTGTGTCCAAATCTGTTCTTAAACTTGCCCAAGATCCATAGAGGCCAAATAAAATAAATTTGGTGTAAGATTGTTGCAACAATATACCTAAATGTATCTCCTCAATGGTCATGTGACTCATGTTATATATTTTATCAATAATCTATTCACATTTGCTGGCTGCACTAATCAGGGTTCTTTCTTTGTAATTATTGGCATAAAAGTACAAACAAGCCACAGCTTTAGGTAGAATTTGCCACTATTAAATACTAATTAAGATGAATACCTACATTATTTAAAGTTGTGCAGATTTTTCTTCTAAATATTTGCTGTTTCTTTCACCCCCAGAATCTGCATACAATGATAAAGCAACCCTTCTCAGGTTACAAAAAACATTAACTAAAGAGCAACTTTCACACAATGAGCTGATTTAATACTATAACACCTCTTTTGTAAGCAAGTATTCAACCAAAAAACAATAGCTGCATATTCCCATAAGCAGTCATATATAAATAAGGAACTAAATCAACTTCAAGGATTTATTGAGTCCAAAAGTATTCTATGTACAATAGCTGTACAACTACTTACAGCAAAAGTATGTTATGGTTCCTGTGGTGGCTGCAACATATGGGGAAAATAATAAGAAGTGGTATTCGATTCCTGGTTGCAGAAGTGATCTAACCTTGTCAAAACCATAGAAGTCAAAAAGATCCGGCAGAGTCAATAACGTGTTAATCTTGCTACCAAAAAGCATGAGAAAGTCGAAACAGTAGGGTTTTAATATGCACATGAAAGTGTGGTACATTGATTCACAAATGCTATGTGATGGACTTAAATATTTTCAATGTTTTAAATCTTTACTGTAAGATGCCCACTGAGACATTCTATGTACTGCAGCGGAGATATACAGATCCCCTTATTGCTCCATTAGAGAAAATTTGGCTTTTGAGATACTTTATGTCAATTAGACTCACCTATGTAGGATGGCAATTAATGGTATAGAGCCAGACCAAGTATAGAATTTACATCCAGGAATAATCTATTGTATCAATCAATCCAAATGCTTGTTTTGCAGAATCGAGTCTATTAGAGAGGAGAATTGATACTGACTGGTCCCACACCTCCAGGAACAGGGGAAATGGCTGATGCCACCCCAATTTCTCCATAGCAAACATCTCCTATGATATGGAAGCCTTGGCTGTTGGGATCCTGAAAATCAGTCAACTACATCAAATTAATGATAAGTGAAACTCATGGAGAACCAGCCCCCCTATTTTAACGCCTCCCTATACCTGTTTGAAACTTGGTCCAAACTATAGCGATTTAGAATATAATTAACCCTAAAATAGTAAAATATTATCTCTATCAAACTCTTTCTTGCAAATCATTATGATATATTTAAGTTGCCTGTGATATCTTGTAACCTAATGTTCTTGCTAATAATGTTTAGAAAATTCTCTCCTCATGCATCATTAAGAAAAATGATCTGACTGGTTACTAACGTATAACTGAGAGATTGATCTTCAACCAAACATTGCTCTAGGCCAATCAGAACTGCTCCTAGCTTCAGCCAACAGCCACAAAACATGTTGGGAATTCCAACATCTGCTATGACAATGTCAGCTTCAGAGGTTATCTGGTTCATGAACGCATGTACCATGCTGATTGCTGTATGGTGCCTCTTCCCAAGAGACAATACATCAGGAATTTAGTTATTGAGACACACTGCTCATCACCAAGATATATGTTACCAGCAATAGCAAGGAAGTAGTAAGTAACCCCACAATTTTACTTCTTCCAATTACAACTGCCCTTTTCCCAATGATTTCCACACCATGCTCAAGTAATAACTCAATGCAACCCTTGGGCGCACATTGGATGAAAAGAGGATTTTTCTTCCACTCATGCCAAGATTTCCCATATTGAAGGGAAGAAATGAAAGCCATCCACATCCTTTTCTGGACTCACAACATTGATAATCTTTGCCTCATCCAAATGCTGCACGGAACACATTAGAATATCAAAGATATCAATATTGAAATCTACACAGAACCCAAGTCATGCCATCACTTGTAATTAAAATTTCAAGAGTAAACCCCCAATTACTCCCCACGCCCACACTAGGCGAAAGTACAATTACCCCCTGACACTCTAACTATCTTAGACCCCGACAAATGAAACGTTTCTCATATCAAACCCTCCGTCCCTCTCCGTCATCACCCCTTAACGGTTTTTGCCTACATGGCACGTTAAGTGCTGATGTGGCTGTTAATGTGTGATGTGTCAGATAGTGAGTGGGTGATGTGGCCAAATTAGCTCCAACTCAGCTTTCCCCCCCCCCCCCCCTTTTTCCCATCTCTTCGATGACTGCTACCCAGCTCTTTCTTCCTTCTTTTTCCCCTCCTCTTAGTGCAGATTCAACCATCTTTGGTGGCTCCCCCAAGTTGGAATGTCAACGAGAAAAGATCCACTTCGCAAAAAGTTTCCCAATGATGAGTCAAGAAAGAATGCCTTCGAAGGTGGTCTCCATCCATTCACTGTAACTTTAAGCCATTTGCCTTCCTTTGTAAGTGGGTTCAACTGCTGAAAACTAGCATTCAAAGGACATAAGTGAGGGATGTCAGAGGCTCCAACACAAGTTTTCTTCTATCATCATATTATGGGTTCCTTTGTGGTGAAAAATTTTTTATTTTCTTTTCTCTGTTTTAGGGTAATCGATTTGGTGCAAAAAGTTTGTAATTTTATGCAGCTTTTGGTCTTCATTTTGTACATGGAGTTCCAATGGTCAAAAGCAAAACTAGGTTTGATGGAGTTTGGGGAAAAATATTAATTTTTACAAAATAGATTGGATTTTCTTGTAATCTTTGTAAGATATGTTGTCCCAGCAACAAAACCCAATTGGGGTTGTTGGTTCTCTGCACTCTGAGGTTTGGCACACAGAGGAGGAGGAAGGTCACCAAAGAGATGGGAAAAAAGAGGAAAAAAGGGGGAAGTTGAGTTGGAGCTGATTTGGCCACATCACCCACTCATTGTCTGACACATCACGTATTAACAGCTCCATCAACACCTAACATGTCACGTACACGAAAACCGTTAATGGGCGATGACGGAGGACGAAGGGTTTGATATGGGAAACGTTTCATTTGTCGGGGTCTAATTTAGGAAAGTTAGAGTGTCAGGGGGATATTTGTACTTTCCTCTAGTGTGGGGGATAAATGGGGGTTTACTCAAATTTCAAAAGACATTTCTATAGCATTATTGAAATGAATCTATGAGAACCCAAGATATCTTACTCATTGTATATTAACCGATTCTATATTTAATTGAATCCTCCCATCTCTCCAAGTTCAAAACTTTAGCCTCTACGCACAGTAAGCAATGAACAACAGTTAGTATGGCGTAGAAATTACTTGAGGCAAGGGAAGCTACACAGTAATGCCATGCACAGCAGGGTCATTGTTGAAACTGGCAACAGCATCAAGTAGATCATTCACTCTACATTTTTCAGGCAATTATTCAACCAATGCTCCAATGCCAACTTCATCACATGCTTTCACCAAAGCCACAGCCAGGGTAGGAACTTTCCCAATATCACTCTTCACTTTGCTTATTTCAGCAATCGATTTACCATCAAGTATTTATTCTTATGCACATTAGTCCCTTTCCATCAAAAAATAAAATGCCCATTAATGAATGGACTGAAAAACATCTATAGAGAACAAAAAGGCAGCAAATTGAAAGCATTGAACTTACTGTATTGACACTCTGTGAATTGGGTATCTCTGGGAATCCACACATTAGGAAGACTGGGGCAAAGGACAGCATAAGAAGGAGAAGACAGAGAATGCAATGCTTTTCTGAGGATTCTACGCCAACCCACCGCGAGGGCGGCGGAACAAGATCGACGGTCAATTTTTCAGAGACAAAAATTGAAGGCACCAAGTGAAGATAGCAACTATAAGTGCGACACTTCCTGTTGAAAAGAGAGCTTTGATCTTAGATTTCGGGAGCTAGTACAGAGCACAAGCCATAAATATCGTTTTCACTTTTCAGTGGCCATATTTAAAGGAGTTAAAAAAACTTCCTCTCTTTACCCCAAAAAAATAAAAAAAATAAAAATAAAAATAAAAAAACCTTTTCTCTTATCATATTGCAAAGTTTTGGCACGTATAATTAAAAAAAATTATTAATTAATATAATTATTATTACAATACCTATTTTATTCTCTTTAATTTAGGTGTAATCCAAAAGGAGAATAAAAAAGTTAACTTTAATTAAAGACTCAAATCCATATTAATTCAGCACTCTTGCATTTTGCTAAATATAAGATAGTTTTATTATAAGAATTAAAGCATATCATTCATAAAATGTTGGCTTTGCATATTGAGACTAATATTCTTATTTGGATGAGAAATATAAATAATAAATTTATGATTTAAAATTTAAAATTTTTAACTTCAATTGTCTTAAAACTTTACATATTTTTCAATAAATCAAAACCTTGTTGAAGACATTTGGTGTCAGTGCAACCTGATCAAATACCATCAATATAGTTTGGTTTCTTAACAGTTTAATAGTCTAATAAAAATATTAGGAGAAAAAAAAAAAACCAACAATCACTTCTTGAATGAGAGATACAGTTAACAAAGCCATTTCTATTTCTATTTTTGCAAGATATAATGCAATCCACAATAAATATGCTATTCTGCCAATTTGAAATTTTGAGGTATTACTCTGTCAGAGATTGTTTGATACTTGCCCATTTGGAGGTGTTAGACTCTTTATAGTGTGTGATATTAACTTGAAAATAATTTAAAATTCCTAAATCCTCTAGTGTTGTTAATATTTCACATTAATTTATATATATGTATGAATAAAAATAATATATTTATTTATGTACATATGTAGAAAAATTTATGTTGGGTTTGATTTAGATTGGCTTTGAAGTATCAAACCACAAATTGAATAGTAATTTACAATTTGTAAAATTTTTAATTTATACCAAATCAAAATGCAAATAGATTCTTTACAGTTTAATTTGGTTTAAGCAATTTAAATAATAATTAATTCAAATTTAACCCATCGTGACATATTTTAACATTGTAACTTCAAACTTTGCACTTCTATATGTATATATATAACAATTTAAAACCCTCCTTGCCACTTCTTCAGTCTTCTTCCCTATACCAAAAGAAATCAAACGCTGCAATGGTTTATGTGTATCAACCAAACAAAGAACTTCTACTTTATTTCTCATGGAAGTTATACCTCATACATGGCTTAGGAAAATTCAAATCCAATCACAACCTCAAATCAGCAGAAAAAGAATAGTTTCACCTAATCCACTCTTGAACTGCTCAATATAAATACCAAAACCCATCGATCAATTCAATCTCAAATTCCATTCAAAGCACTGTTTTCTGCTTGCTGATATAGAAAGCAAACAAGGAAAAGGGGAGGGAAAAAAATCATCTGTTTGGTATGTATACAGGGTTAAAATCCCGCCTTGTCCGCACTCAACCTCAATATGAAGATTTCCAGCCAGTTACAGAGACAAAGGAAAACCCAGAATCAAACCTTCTGCTGATTCACCTTCCTGGTATGGCTTCTTTTTTCTGCATTCTAATTCTGAAATATTTCATCTGGGTTTTGTCTTATTTAATTTTCATTTATTTAGTAGAATGAAATGGGATGTGCTAAATGTAGCTCAACGTCTATATTTTACTCAATTCATTGTTAGTTTTTATTGATGCAATGCAAGTTAGAAAAATATGATTTTGAGTGGCCTTAGTAATTTTATTTTTTTTTGTTTATACCTAAAATAAATTCATACTCGTTGAGTATTAGATTAATCTTTGATGAAATAAGAACTATTAAATAATATACCCCTCTTCATAAGAATATAACTCTAAATTAACTTTAGCTAAATATGTAATTGTTGCAAGAATTATAAAATACTTTAAAAAAAATTAAAAGATATATGACATTAGAAAAAATTACTATCAACTATGTTTAATTTTGTATCCATTAAACTAGGATAACTCCTTATATGTTTGTCAAAAAAGAAATCTAAGGTGAAATTTTATTCTAAGCTTTGATTCTATAAAGACTAGAATATATAGAACAATGCATAATCTTCATGATTTTGTTATCATTTTAGGGTTTTGTGGTGCGTGTGAAACATTATAGGGCATCAAAAAAATTTGATAAATTGTTCAATTCACAATCACATTATTATCATCAAATAACATATTAATTTTTTTTTTCTCTTTTTTGATTTAATAGGGTTTAAAAGAGATGAAATTGCTGTTAAATACTACCCCGCAAATAGAAAAATTAACGCTTTCGGCGAACGACGTTTCAATCTAGCATATCCACTTCCAGAAAACTGTGATGCAAGTAGACTTCAACGCAGATTCGAGGGAGAAACTCTTACAATTATAATGCCCAAGAAAGTTGTTTCAAAGGTTCCTCCTGAAGAAGAACCAACACGAACCCAACAAGCAGGTGCTGCCACGCCTCCACCTGCAGTAGCCGCAGAGGCTATGCCTCCTACTCCTGTGGTTGAGGGACCAAAAGCCACTGCTGAGGTAAATTGGAAGCACTTTTTAATTTGTTTTTTGCTTGTAATTTGTTGCATTTTATATGCTTCTTTACATGGTTTTTGCAATCGTTTTAGGCTCAAAAGGATCATGGAAGTGCTTCTCGAGAAGCTGAAACAACGATTGATAAACAAAAACAGCAACCTGCAATTGCTCAACCAATGCTAGAGAAGACCCAAGTGGTCATTCCTCCAAACTCTGCTCCTCCGGTTGAGGTACCAAAATCAACAAGAGAGGTAAATGCTCTAGTATAGAATGCTATTTAGAGAATTCCTTATGGCTTGTTTGGTACACAAAGCAGAGATCAAGGTAATCGGAATGGGAACGAGAATAAGAACAGAATAGAATAATCATTCTATTTGATAATTTGAAAGCTCACGAAATAAAATGTGAAACATAATCATAATTAGTGTTAAAAGATAATAATGACTCTTTGTAAAAATACAACAAAGTATAATTAAATAGTAAATATAGAATGAACATTCCCACATTTTTTTTTTAATACCCAACATGGGTATGCTTCTTTAGAATAAAACATAAAATGGAATCACCATATTATATGCACCAAATAAGTCATTATTCATAATAAATTCTCTAACTATACAACTTAGTGATTTAAGAAAGAAATAAAAAATATTTTTCTCTTTAAAATATATTTTTTTCCAAAGTCAATAACTTTTAAAATTGAAAAATTCTAATCCCGCTCATTTTCTATAACATCGAGATTTAATTAACCCCATCTAAGTTTTGATTAGACCCACTTTAATTTTCTTGGGTAAAGCTTTCATACACTCTTTTATATAGCTAGTCACAATCATTTCTCAGGTTCAAAAACCCCAAACAGCAGCTGAAAAACAAGAACAAGATGAGAAAAAACCAGATCCTATAATCCCCAAAAGAGACACAAGTGATTCTATTCCTCAAAAGGAAGAAATCCAGAAGCGTGCTACAGGGACAACTGTTGACAATGTGGAAAAGCAAAGGGTTGAAGAAAGGAAAGAAAAGTGTCATGAGAAGACTCCTGAGTCAGGTAAGCCACCTGAGAAAGAGAAATCTTCAGTGGTTGGTTCCTCTGATCAAAAGGAAAGCAATGGGGAAAGAGAAGAATCTGGCTTGGTTGCTGCTGCAGAGAGTTCTGCATTGAGAAAAGTTACGGAAGAGGAAAAGGGAAAGGAAGAGAAAATCAATGGGAAAGTTGATGCCGTTGCTGGAGGGAAAGGCAAAAAGAATGGAATTGAACCAAAAGGGAAAGGAATCCAAGAGAAGCTTAGAGATGAAGACAAGCAAATGCTGATGTATGTTAGTGCTGGTGTGGCTATTATAGTAGCCGCGGCCATTGGTGTTTACGCCGCCTACAAGTTTCGCTCTTTACTATGATGAAACGACGCAGTTTCATTCCATTGACGTTATCACCAAAGTTTCAACAGTTATGTATAAAATTCATGTAACTCAAAATTAATAAGTTGCCAAGATGTTTACTTGATTCATAATAATCAAGAATAATTGCAAGCTTTATAGGCCAATAATGTTATTATACTATCGTGTCTTATGAAAAATTAATCATAAACTTCATGATTTTACTCCCTGTTCTTCTTCTTTTTTTAATCTGTGCCTTTAGAAAAAAATTATTTTTATTTATGTTATTTTAGAGTTTTAATATGACATTAATGATTATCTTGTCAATTACACGCTTATTTTAATTTGTGTACAAAGTGATGATTACGGGGAGAATAAATAAAAATAAGGCATATATATATATTAGTTGTATTTCTTTGTAATGACTTTAATGACAAATCTCTCTATTTTTTTTTAAAAAAAAAAATTTAGAGGTGTTTGGTATAAAAAAAAAATTTAAAATTTCTTGATTCATATGTCTAGTAGAATTTTTTAATTTTTATTTAAAAAATTTTATGAAAAAGTGTGAGATTTAATTTTTTTATCTTAAAAAATTTCTTATAAATGTTTAATGTCAATAAATCATATTTTAAAAATCTCATAATTTATAAATTTTTCTTTTCATATTTCATAAATCTTAAAATTTAAAAATACAGTCATCTACCAAACACCCCAACGAATCCTACTTTCATTTTCTTCTTTTTAGTTTTATTCTCACACTATTTTTCTCCCTATGAGAACAAGAGATAATATACTTCATTTTCTGTAGTTTTCTCTCTCCCCCACTTTTCTTTCCATCCGGACACAATGTAAGAGGTCACCACAGATCTGGAGTTTCGTCTCCTTCAACCATGATTCAACCGAAGAAATTCATATTTTAAAAATTAAAAAATATATGACCAAATTTTGACTATAAAGGAAAATAAAAAAATTTTAAAAAAATAAAAAATAATGGCAATGACCAAATAAAACACAACAAACCATTGCTACGAGAAAATCACTAAATAATGCACACCATCTCAGTGCATACAAAAATCTAAAAACAAAACTTGTCCCTCTGAAGTTTCCCTATTCAAAGTTTGCATCAATACAAATCAACAAACAGCCCTCTTCAGCCCAAAACAATCAAACTTAAGCACATATCAATGGAAGTTCATCACTATTCCCCATTCAGCCAAGTATTCAGATTGCTTACACACTTAACCATAAATTTCCAGGCAAGAAATTTAAGAAAACAAAGACTAAAATTGAAATTAGATCTATGATTAACTTTCACCAGCGGAGCCCACAAGAACTCCTTGAGCTGATCCTTCTTTCCGAGCAGTATCATCTTTTACTTCAGCATCGGGCTTTCTAATCCTGATTTTATACTTACTCTCAAGTTCAGCAATTTCCTTTTTCTTCTTTTCCAGTGCCTCGTTAAGCCTGGCAATGACCTCTTCAAGCCCCTCTTTATTGCGCTGAACGGCAGGCAAGACTTCTTTGATGGTTCTCTCCACCAGCACCCCTCCAATCATCCAGTAGCATTGTCTAGACAGATCCAGTGGCTGTATGGCATTAATGACCAACGAGTGCTCGCTAGCTTCCATTTCCAGTTCTGTGATTTTTGAGTAAATTTGGTTCAGTTCAGACCTCTTGGCTGCATAGATATTTGCAACTGCTTGCTCGTTTATTGGTTCGTTGCGATCGCCTTCAACATTGCTGGTCATGGTTTTCTGCAAATGAAAAAGAAAATTTCCTCATGGGAAAGAATCACTAATGTAGCAAAAACCACAAACATTCAAATACACTAGTAAGTTGAAAGATTTTCAGTTCTTTCATTTTCTTTCTTTCTTTTTTTCTTTTTTATTCCACGCATCATACATGCCTTCCAGTTGAATCCATTGTAATATAGTATGAAAAGATAACATTTGCATCAAGAGTCTCACACAAAATAAGAAAAGCAAATCCAAAAAGATTGCAAAATTATTATAGATTATAACAAAACCTCATTTCAAATGCTGCATTTTAGAAATTTGAGTCAGAAAGTTTTCTGTTAATTCTCTATACTCAATCAATTACATTCTGTAACTGAGAATCATAAAGTGACTATTGCCCATGTTTACAAATTGAGTATTTCATCAAAGACCAAAATTTTTGAAGATATAGTTACCATTGAACAACAAATAAACCAATACAGACAAAAAGGGGTCCCAATATTAACAAGTGCAGTAGATTAGAAAAGGAAAGAGAAAGCAAGAAACAAATAGGTTTTAGAGTTTAGATTATAGAAATAACCAATGCAGACAAAAAGGATACCAATGTTAACAAGCACACTAGACTAGAAAAGGAAAGAAAGCAAGAAAAAAATACCTATTAGACTATAGAAATATTAGTAGAAGTACATCATTAAACATTGCAGTAATGTCTTCGTCCCACCGACACAAGCCTCAAAATACTATGCTTATCTATTTTTATGGAATTATATCTTCAAATTGACACAGTTCAATAATTGAAATTTTATCATACTCGAGTCTTGTATGGGTTATTGACACATTCTTAAAGAGTTTTCCATTGTTATGTTTCATCGTCCTTTCATGATAGTGTTGGATCAACTCAAATGACAAAATCCCACAAACCAAACAATATAAATTTCAGAGCACATTATTTCATTATTTCAAAGTCAAGTTCTATTTAAGTGAATTCTCATCAGAGGCATAAAAATTTCTTGAAACAGAAAACATATTCATCCAAAAATGCATGAACAATCTTAAACCAATAAACCAGAGTCTAGAAATACATCGATTTGATTAATGTGCATAACAAATTAAGCAGCAGAAGAAGAAATCTAGTCAAACAAGGGCAAACACCACTTGGGAAGCTAAATACGCATTCACCCGATACCATCAAATAGCACAAAACTTCAACCTTGAAACTCAGATATTCAATTTTCAACTAAAAAACCCAAGAGACCCAAATTCCATCAAATAACAGTAAACTTAGAACACGCAGACTATCAAACACAACCGACTCGATTACCTAAGACAATCGAAACCCGCGAACAGCTAAAGAATTTAAGGTTGGATCAAGAATTTTACCTTCTTGTTCAAAGATTTTCGTTGAACACAAGCTTAGTGTAAGAATCAGAACCCAGGGTTGAGCCGAAAACGGCTCAGGACCTTCTAATATTCGCCGGAAAAGGAACGGAGAAGCACTACGATTTTTCTATGCAGCATACGCGAAATCTCAACTCCTGGTCTTCTCTTCTCTCTGCCACCAGGCCCAATACGTTGAGTGGAGAGAGGTCTTGAGCCCGCCATTTCTTTTGGCACCTGCATTTTTCTTAGCCTCACACTCCATCCACATTTCTCAAACTTGAGGACAACACACCCCAAATCCGTCTCATAGGGCCCAGAGATTTCCACCAAAATGACAAAATCGATTCCTCCACCACTATGAGTATACACCCCACCAATAATTCTTTTTCTTAAGTTTATTTTCATTACTTTAGAATTTATATATCTATAAAAATTTGTAAATTTTAAAACCCATAAAAAATACATATGATGGTGACGGACTTTTGGTACGCGAGAACTATAAAAAAAAATTTAGTTGAGTTAAATTTCGAGAGCTCACCAAAATTAATAGGAACACACAAAAATATTATTAAATACGAGAATTTTGAGATGTATTATCCTTTTGCATCATTATATTGTTTTTATGCAAAGTGCAGAATGGGGCTACCCTTTCTGGCAGCCCCACTAGTTTGCTAAAGAGAATGATGTACACAAAATTTATCCACATATTCCATAAGAGTATTATATTATCAATAAGTAATTCTCAAGCTAACATGAATACATACAAACACATTATTTTTCTTAAAATATTGTCACATTTATTATAATTAATCTAAACGAATAAGATTATATATTAAATAATATTATTTTATAAATATTTAAACTAATCATGATAAATAAAATAACATATAAAATACTAAATGAGAAAACAAATATGCTCTCAATGATAAATTAGGTAGAGGAAATGTTTGAGAAAATTTAATATTTTTTTGTTCTTTTCTACATTTATCTCTCTACTATGATTCAATTGTTTTGACTTTTAACCATTAAGATTTTTTTTTTCAAAAGAAGAAAAGACTCAATAATTCAAGAGAAATAATTGATTCAATAATGCGATTCACCCGTGACTAAATCTTGGACCTTTATATCTCATAAAGTTGCAAATTTTGTTTGTTTCATAAGTGGGTTTTACTTTCTAAATTATTTTAAGATAAGGGTTGGGGCTATGACGTTCTTTTTAAAAAAAAAAAAAAATTAATGTCGGTTGTACAAAAAGAAAAATAATTATTATTATAAACTATACTATAAAATGAAGTAAATGGATAAAAAAAAATTTAATTAACTCAAAATTAGTTAAATTATCCTTGATAAGAATATTTAGCTAATTAGAATTTAATTAATTATCGATCGAATAATTTAATAATAGATTAATGTCTCATAAATAATAGTAATTAAAAAAAAATAAGATCATTTATTCGCCCTAAACTCTTTTTTTTTTTTTTTTACCAAAAATGTACTTTTATATTCTCTTTTATTTTATTGTACAATATTTCCTTTGATCCTTAGCTAAGAATGATAATAATGCTATGTTGATTATAAAAGAGTTAACTAAAGTGATTATATATTTTTCCGAAGAGGAGAATGAGAACGAGAGCCCGTGAACTTTGATGTTATGTTATGTGCATTTCTCTCCCCTCACAGACCCTACAGAGCAATACAGCAATAGAATAATGGGTCACAAGCTTCTTCTGCTGTCACTCTCACTCTCAGATTCTTTCTCGAGATAAAAATACAATAAATTACAAATTCTCTTAAATTGACCAAATTTTAATTAGATTAATTTAAGAAATGCATCCTTAAAATTACTCAAAATAAAACAATTTTTACAGAAATATAAAAGCATTTTTAATGTAAAAATACCCAAGATTACCCAATAATAATTAAAATTAAAAAAATTCAGAAAATTTTTACCCAAAAGCCTTGAGAAAATTTTAAAAAATTATTTTTTATTATATTACAATCTTATAGTAGAAAATAATTTTAAAATAATTCTATTGCAGTAAATAGTTTTTAAAAATATGGTAAAATTTTTTTGATTTGTTTGATGTGCCAAAAAGTTATTGATGCAAGGGAGATTCCTATTGATAGAATACAAAAGAAATGAAGACAAGGCCGTGTTGTATCTATGAAGACGAAAACCATATCTGAGTGTTTCTATTGGAAAATTGCATTGCAAGCCTTTATTTAATGATGGCTCTGCCTTCCAGAATCTGGTTTGCTCTGGGAATGCAGAAGCTTTCAACTTCAAACCAAAATTATTACCACCTTTTAGATTGTTTATTCATTTGTGCTCTTTTAGTAAAATGGAAGTATCCCATAACCCATTATTTGTTCAGAAATTTTCTCACTTCTTTTTTTTGTCATATGTAATTTAGGAAAAGAGATAGCAAAACCTGTTGACAAAAGATGTTTTAGCTTAATTAAATATTTAAAGTTTAAATTTTGATAATATAATTACAATTTAAAATTTAATAAAAAAAATTTGCCACTCTTATACACCAACTGAATGTCTTAACTAATATGTAACAGTGTTTTTGTTTTTTGGGACTGAGGAAAGTGTTGGCTTGTTGTGTTTGCATGTGAGTGTGCTGGTAGACACTCGGTAACTGTGTGAAAACCTGCAACTGGAAAAATCATAAACAAATTACAGCAAGAAAAAACAGTTTCATTTGCATTGAATGACAGAAACCATAGGTTGATCCTTGAAAGTAGAAACCTTTTTGAGTCCTCTATAGATTATTTAGCTAACCCTCTATCCATTGGATAATGGTGATGGCAAAACCAGTTTCCTTTTCCCATCTTCTCATCTTCATCTTGTTTCTTGCCATTCACCATTCCCAGCAATTATCACCATCTCAGACTCAGGCCCTTCTGGATTTCCAACGGTTTCTTGGGTACCCGTCAGCTCTAACCAGCTTCAACTACACTACAGACTTCTGCAACATTGAGCCCGCCACCTATTTGACAATAGGATGCTACGAAGAAAACATAACCCAACTGCATGTTATTGGCAACAATGGGGTGCCACCGTTGCCTCAAAACTTCTCCACAGACTCTCTATTTGCCTCACTGGGTAGTCTTTCTAGCTTGAAAGTTCTCTCTTTGGTCTCTCTGGGTATCTGGGGTCCTCTTCCTGGAACCATTGCCCAGTTGCCTTCTCTAGAAATCATTAACATTAGCTCAAATCACTTCGATGGAGCCATCCCAGAGCAACTTTCATATCTGAAGAACTTGCAGTCTCTGGTGGTTGATGATAATAATTTCTCTGGTGAAATCCCCAGCTGGGTTGGTTCGCTTGAAGGTTTGGCTGTTCTGAGTTTGAAGAACAATTTTCTAAGTGGGACTCTGCCAACTTCGGTAAATGCTCTTAAAACTTTAAGAATACTGGCTCTGTCAAAAAACCTGTTTTCTGGAGAATTACCTGATCTTGGGAATTTGACAAACCTTCAAGTGCTTGATCTGGAAAACAACAAATTTGGGCCTCATTTTCCCTCGCTGCACAATAGGTTGATTTCCCTAGTGCTTAGAAATAACAGTTTTGGGTTTGGTATCCCTTCTGGTTTAAAGACCTATTATCAGCTTCAAAAATTGGACCTTTCATTGAATAGATTTGTGGGTCCATTTCTTCCATCGTTATTTTCACTTCCTTCAATTAATTATCTTGATATTTCAGAAAATAAATTCACTGGGATGCTTTTCAATAACTCGTCTTGTAATGCCGACCTGCTTTTTGTGAATTTATCCTCAAATCTTTTGAAAGGGGAGCTACCCACTTGTTTAAAGCCAAAGACCAAGATTGTTTCCTATGCAAGAAATTGTTTATCCAACGAAGATCAACATCAGCATCCTCCCAACTTCTGCGACACTGAAGCTCTGGCTGTGACAATCATGCCTCATGAACAAAAGCACAAGAAATCAAGTTCTAAACCAGTTCTTATATCATCTATGGGAAGTATTTTTGGAGGAATCCTCATTGTTGGAGTGGTTTTGTTGGTCATCAGCGGGGCAAATATAAAAAAACAAGTGAAAAAACCTGCAAAATCCACATTGGAGGATGCCATTAGCAAGGCTCATGACAAACGAGAAGTGATGCCGGCAAGGGCCGTGATGGAGCATGTCATCGGCAGAATGCCAAGCAAGCAAGCTGTGGAAAAGCTTAAGAAATCCATAATGGAGCATGTCATCAGACGTCTACGATTCAAACGCGTCGCCAAAACACCAACAAGGTCCATTTTAGAGCGTGCCTCATCAATCAACGCAGCAAAACTACTAACAGACGCAAGTAAGTAAATCTACAGTTCCTTTGTCTTTGTTGGGGAATAAAGTTAAAAGTTTCTTTGCATGTTCACCAGTGATATATCCATTTTTGCATGATAACAGAATCTTTGGACAGCAGAAAATGGCAAATAACTTAACCAGTAGAATAGAAAATGTGATTCAAAACCATCCCTTCAATATGCTCATGTGATTCTGTTCGCTAGCAGGGTATATTTCGCTTACAATGAAGATGGGAGCCAGCCTTCCTGCTTATAGGACCTTTGGTTTGGATGAACTAAAAGAAGTTACAAATAACTTTGATGCATCATGTTTCATTAGTGAAGGTTCACATGGTCAGGTATGAATCTGATGTAGCAGTGACTTCTCCTTCATTGATATGTAGATAATATTCTGTTATAGTACATTATCTTGAGTCCGTTTGGGTTAATTTTAAAAAAAAAATGTGAAATTTTAACTTTTGGAGATGTTTCTCCTTTTAAAAAAGTCAATTCAAACAATGAAATTTTGTATAAAGTATTTTTTTTTTTTTAAATTAAAAGCAGAAACAAAGTTAATAAAACCAATCCAAATAGGCAAACGGGCTCTTAGTGACTCAGAAAAATTGTAATGTATTTTAACTACCTTATCAGATATACAAAGGCGTGCTCTCTGATGGAACTCCTATTGCTGTCAGAAGCTTGAAGATGAGAAAGAAGCGTAGTCCTCAGACCTATATGCACCACATTGAGCTAATATCAAAACTCAGGCATTCACACTTAGTCAGTGCTCTTGGACATTGCTTTGAGAGCAACCAGGATGATTCAAATGTGAGCAGTATATTTCTCATATTTGAGTTTGTTCCAAACGGGAGTCTACGAGCCCGTGTATCCGGTAAATTGATTTCCATTAGAATACAACACAGTATTTTGCAGTCAGTTAACTTAGTGAAATTTCCTTATCGTCAACTTGAAGGAAATAAATATTTCTCTCATATATATTTTGCTTCAACAGGGTCCTCTGCGGATAAGCTTTCTTGGACACGGAGAATAGTTGCTGCAATTGGAGTGGTGAAGGGCATTCAATTTCTGCACACAGGGATAGTGCCTGGACTATATTCAAATAATCTGAAGATAACAGATATTCTGTTGGATAGTAGCCTTAACGTTAAAATCAGCAGTTACAATCTACCACTATTGGCTGAAAGCAAGAAGAGAATGGTAAACTTAAAAGCCTGCTTTCTTTTCCGCCACAGATTCTCTACAGTTGAAAGGCACGGAAGTAGAAGGATTTTGGATCCTTCACAGTCGATTGCTGTAGTCACTGTGACAACCCTTAGATGAGACTACAAATAAAGTGTTGTCTACTACAGTACATTTTTTAATAGCTGACAGCAACTATTACAGTAAAATTGATTGCAAAAAGCTTAAATTCAAAATAAAATAGGGAGGAGAGAGAAAATAAAGCCCACTTTCTCTCTTCTCTCCCACTTTCTCTCTTCTCTCTCTTCTCTTATTTCTCCTACTGTTCTTGTATTTTATCGGTAAAGGATCCACACTTGCTTATAATGTCACATAATTGACCTTTCTTATTTCTGTTTCTTTGCTAAATGTTTGCTTCAAAACTATCAGGTGGGAATTGGCACGTCTCTTGGAACAAAAGGAAATGTCCAAACAAGGTATAGGAACACTAATTCCTGATGTTCTGATAGAACTTAGCATTGTCTCTCATCTTAATCCCTTTATCTCAAATCAGTCTAATATTGCTTCTATTATTTGAACAGTAATGTAAAAACAAAACGCTGTTAATGTCTTGTAGTTTTTGTATTGCCTCCAATAATTTGTGGTGGTTGAATTATTTGCTTTTGCAGGATAAAGGATGGAGACAAGAGTGATGTTCATGACATTGGCGTTATCTTATTAGAAATAATTCTCGGCCGACCAATCATATTCCATAATGAAGTTGGAACATTAAAAGATCTTGTGAGTACTTTTAACTCTTAAAACTTGGACTCACCTTTATATGTAGTTTTCAACAGTTTTAGGGTTTGATTGAAATGACTGTTTTTTGGTCAGAAGTACTTTTAACCAAAAAGAAAAAGCACTTGAGTGTATTTTTAAGTATTTGAATTCGTTTTTGAAAATGTAGATATATTTTTAGAAGTTAAAATACCTATTCTTTTTAAAAGCACCTAGAGAAAAGCAGAAATAGAAACTGATCACTATTCATTTTAAGAAAAAAAAAACTATTTTTAGCTTTAATTTTGTAAGCACTTTTTATATAATGTTTGGTTTGATGGATTTAGAAGGGAAGAATTATTGATATTTCACCTTGTTTACTTCAAAACATAGAAGGGAGAGGAGAGATTTTTACCTTTAGTTTTCCCTCCCTTTCCTTTTGGAGGAAAGAGAAATATTTGTTGATTTTAGACAAAAATGCATTCATATTTTATTATAATAGTAAATTTCCTCATTCTCTCCCCTCTCTTCTCTACTTACAAATTGAACAAGGAGAGACCCCTCCCTTCCCTTCAATTAAAATCTCTTCCCTCCTCTCCTTTGAACCAAACACTCTCTTAAAGTCAATCCAAACAGGCTCTTTGCATACTACTTAGTCTCAAACTGAGACAATTCATAAGAGCTAAGCTTAAGAAGACCCACTTAATTTTTTCATTACTGACTTAGATTTTGCTAAGTGTGCCATTATGAATCACTCAATTTACTCAAATATCCTCATTCATCATATAATTGACACTGAATTTGCTATATTAAATCCAAATTTTAGTAAAGTATCATCATCTTCATCTAGAGAATAATAAAAATATACCTGTATGTTTCTCATGCAGATACAGGTGAGCTTAACAACAGATGACATAGGCAGAAGGAGCATTATTGATCCAGCAGTTCATAAAGAATGCTCAGATGAATCATTGAAGACGGTAATGGAGATATGCGTGAGGTGTCTCTCTGGTGAGCCAAGTGATAGGCCTTCTGTGGAAGATGTTCTCTGGAATTTGCAATTTGCAGCACAGGTTCAGCATTCATGGCAACGAGAGTCCAATGATAATAATAGAGAATCATCTGGTTCATGCTCCAGGGCGATGCAAGAACTCCAGCTTGCTTGAAGTTCAAGGCACTCGTATGGTCTGAGCTTCAATGTTCTTTTTGTCATTTTATTGTCCTTGATTCTATTCATTGTTACTTCAGTCCTTACTTTATTTTTTATTTCATTTAGGTCCTTTAGCAATAATTCCTGCAATCAAATCAGTCTTGAACAGAGAAGAACTGCAAACCGTCTGACAACTAAGGTAGACATGAAATTCTTCACAAGCATAAGCAGCCAATGTATGATGAAAGGTTACAAGGCTCTGATCCGAGACTCTCCATCTGCACTAAAGATTATATTGGAATTGTTCATGAGAACAAACCCAAAATGTAAATAAATTTCAATTGAATTGAACCAAGGCAATGTCGAACTGTGTGACAAGATCATTAAAATCTAAACCATGTTTCTTTACTGCAATTAATTGTTTAGAAATAATGTAATTTCAATAATTCCTGAAAGCCATAAAACAACACTCAGCAGAAATATCCAATTCCAACTACTTTTTTTGGTCTGCTCCTACCTAGCCTATCCTCAACTAGAAATCACATCCAAATTCATTGGTTGCTTTCTTCAAGTTGAAGTCAGAAATTGAACTCTTTCTCTCAGCTTTCACATCTCTTCATGAAGACTGGAATAAACTGTATGCATGTTTTCTTAGTCTCTTTAGCTCAAAGCAGTCCATATTGCTTCCTTTGATTTTGCCAAATTATCCCTTCTATTATTCTGAAATAATATAACATAAAGATAATGCCATCGATTTCTTCAATAAGCTGAATGAATTTATCTTAGAGCCCGTTTGGTTGGCTTTTAAAAAAAAATAAAAAAGAGAAGTAAAAATTAAAAAGAGAAGCATCTCCTCACCTACTTGCAGGATTTTGACTTTTGGAGTTGTTTCTTTAAAAAAAACAAAAAAAAAAAAAAAATCTAAACAATGAATTTTTGTATAAAATGATTCTTTTTCAAATTAAAAGTAGAAGCAAGTTGGCAAAAATCAATCCAAACGAGCTCTTAGTCCCTTTAGATCAAAGCAGTCTATTATTCCAACTATTTTGGCATAATGTAGGAGATAACGGTATCAATGTCTTGTAGACTTGTAATTGATTGTAACATCATGAGTCGTTAAATTATTTTGCTTTTGCAGGATAAAGGATGGCTATAAGAATGATGTCTATGATATTGAGGTATCTTAATAGTAGCATTCCGGTACCATCTGTTAAGACCTGAACCCAGAAACCAAGTCAACCACACTCAGATAGAATTAAAATCACACACAACATTTGACCAACACAGAATCAACCAAATTCTAGGATAGCAGTAAGCAAACTACAACAGACTAGAAAGCAGAAAGCAAACCCAGGAAAAATAAAGAGCACAAAGTAAAAATGGAACAGTAAGCAATACCTCCTAATTCCCAGAATCAGTTGGTCCCAAGCCTAAGGCCGACACTTTCACAATTTCCACTCTCCCCTCCTTCCTTTGCATGTCCACCCTTATACTGATTGCCCTGCATGACAGATTACCCACCTTGTTTGCCAGGTGTTCCTCTTTGTCTTCTAGTGTAAACCCTCCAAATCCTTGGACCTTTATTGGATTGATCTAGAAGCTGGTTAGGTTGGGTTTGGGCTCCATCACCATCAATCATGTTGCACTATGAAGTTGGAACACTAAAAGGTGTTTTAAGGATTTTGGTCTCTTAAACTTACACTCACACCTTTAGTCTAAGACTTACATGACATGGAGATTGTTTAAAACTTAGTCTAGAAGTTTTCTATGTTAACAATTGGTGTGCTTGATTTATTTCCTCTTGCAATTATTTTATTATTAGTGATTAGTGATTGGATTATCAATGTTGTCTATTATGGTTGCTTGGATCATTTTGTTATCTTTTAGTTCCCCACACTCCAAGTGAGACAAAAGCAACTTAGTGCCATTTATCATAACCAATAATGCTACTTGCACACTAGTTAGTCTCAAACTAGAACAGTTGACACAATCTAAGCTTTGACTAGACCCGCTTAGATTTTTACGATAGATACAAAATTTTGCCAAATGTGCTAGTAAA
Organism: Bauhinia variegata; assembly: GCA_022379115.2. NCBI lineage: Eukaryota > Viridiplantae > Streptophyta > Magnoliopsida > Fabales > Fabaceae > Bauhinia > Bauhinia variegata. The sequence goes on along the minus strand of CM039434.1, from coordinate 9,427,364 downwards.
ATCACTGAGGCTCACTAGTCTACAAGCAGCACAATTCATCATATGTTTGACACCAATTTTGCTGTGCTGAACACAAAATATATTCCTCAGCCCAAAATTCTTAACATTTTTCTTTTTTACTTATTTTTCCTTGATTTCTTTTTATTTGTTACATTTTAATTCTTTGAACATGGAGAATTAGATGGCCTAAGTCTTGGCAGTGACATATTGCAGCTCCATGGAAGCTGGGTTAGAGAATATGTTCTCACCAAATTTCATTGAATAACCAACAAAGATACAAACCAAAACCAACATACATAGGCATGAATCTCTTACTCCTTTTTGCTAAGAAAACATAGAATAGAAGAATAGATTCACGCGCAATAACAATCAGAATATAAAGACAACATTAATATCAACACTTAAATTCCAGAAACCACTAAGAGAAGCATTCAACAGACAAATTTTGTGATATCTTCCAAATAACATAGACAATAAAAGCAGACATCTTTGATTAAAACTTATCTCATATTGTATAAGCTGACTAATGAGACAAGAAGAATCAAACATACCTTAAGTTCAATAATGAATGCTATTAACAAGTCTGGCACCAACCCTATCAAGCTGCTTCACATATGAACATGCCTTCAAATTCCCTCCTTTCAAAAATGCCTCCACCATTTGTTTCCCAATTTCGTTTCCTCTCTGCTCACTATCTGTGACTGCAACCGCTGTAGGCCCTGCTCCACTGATGGTACACCCAAACGCCCCAGCTTCAATGGCTGCTTTCTTCACAGCCTCCATCCCAGGAATCAATGGGGCACGCCGTGGCTCAACGATTATATCCGAAGACATTGCCTTCCCCAACCCCACCAAATCCCCTTGCAACACTGATGCTACCAGAGCCCCTGCCTGGCTAGAATTCCACACATGGTGGGGCATACCAATCTCAGCGGGCAATGCTGCTCGCATTTTCTTCGTGGGTGCTTCAAAATCAGGACTCACCAATACGAAAAACAAGTTCTTCTCCATCGGAAACTTCAATGGGATCAAATCTAAGGGCTCGTAACTCCGAATTAACACAAAACCTCCCATGATAGATGGTGACACATTGTCAGCGTGATACCCAGAAACCTTCTCTTCCGATTTCAATCCAGCAAGAACCAGCTCATCAACGCCCAGCTTGTTGCCGAAGATCCCGTTGACCGCAACAGCCGCAGCAGCGGCGCTAGCAGCACTAGACCCGAGCCCACTTCCCAAAGGTAGCCCCTTTTCAAGGGAGAGTGACAGACCCACCGATCGAACTCCTAGCATTTTCATGACTTCAATGGCGGCGATCCCGGCACAATTATAAAGTGGGTTTTTGCTCAGCTTCTTCACATTATCGCCATAAATGCCAGATATGGATATCTCGCCGGGGCGGACATGTGGGTCGACGCTGATAGAGACAAAATCACCGAGGCCATCGACGGCGCAGCCAAGGAAGTCGAACCCGGGTCCAAGGTTAGCGATGGTGGCCGGAGCAAATGCTTTAACTGAGCTGTATATTGGCTCAGGATCGGCCTTTGTTACGAGGGTTTTGTAGGGAAGTGAGAGGTTACATCTGGATAGGGGTTTAGGCGCCGACGCTGCTTGTGTTGATGGTGAGATTGTAATGGGTTTGGGTGCAGAGAAGAAACATATTGCCATCGTAGAGAGTAGAGTAGAGACACTGAACTGAATCCTACAATAAACCCTTGCCGCAGGGAGGAATCCAAAACCTGTCTTTTTATAATGTGGAATCTGCACAATATTACCCGGCCAAAAATGGGTAGTTACCTTTGGCCACCCTAACTTTTCCATTGCCCCCAATTGTGTGAAAAGACCAAATTGCCCTTCGGACTTAAAGAAATTACCCCCCCCAATAAGCCATTCTACTAACATCCTTCAGAACCCTAACCTCTGAACCTTCTTCTTGCTTTTTTTTTTGCTTTGAAAGAGGAGAGAAAGTGATTTCTAGGTGTGTGCTGTTCATTTGAAGTTCAATCGTAGTATAAAACGAGATATGAACTTTATAATTTTGAGTGGATCGACGAGAATGATTATGATATGTTAAACGGATGTGTAGAGCCGTTCTAAGGTGAAAATGGCTATGCACATCCGTTTAGAATGCAAAATGGATGTGTAGAGCCATTTTGTCCTTAAAACGGCTCTACACATCTGTTTAGAATGAAAAACGGATGTGTAGAGCTGTTTTGTCCTTCTTTCGCCGAAATTCCCAATTTTCATTTTTCTACTACAAAATCATCCATTCTCCAATCAACTAACAACAATTTATTAAAGTAAACTAGTTATGGATGAGAACCCGTACTTTAAATTGAAGAAAAATGTCCAAGAAAGTAAACAATGTGGAGCTGTGGCAATGCGAGAAAGGAAGGAAGAAGAGTTCAAGCGGCGGGGGCTAGAGTTCCACGATGGGAGTCGTGGGTGGGGAGGGGGGGGGCCTGGGTAATGTGTGTGCAGGGGTAATTTGGGCACTTTGAAAATTTCTTAAGTGAGGGGGGTGGTTAATGGTAAAGGTGGGGAGGGAAAAAGGTAATACCCCCAACAATGGCTTCAGCTAAAGTCAACCTTGTTCAATGCCCAATTTGTAAGGGAAAATGCTAGTTCGACACCCACTTCTTGACACCCAATATACATTTCCTATTTTGAATGTATTTGTAAGAATAACAATTGCACACCTAGCATTTTTCTAATAGACTTATTGGGAGAAGTAATGGTACCTCATGTAGTTGAGCACCCCCCAACTCTTGTGCCAGCTCTCACTTTGTTCATATCTCTATAGGGTCACGTTTAAATTCGAGGCAAGCTTTGCCCCTTGCAACTTTCGGTAAAAGAAAAATTTATGGACTTGTTAGGTGTATTTTTAGTCAAAAATTAAGATAATTTGTGTAATTACTGATATATTAGTCACTAAATATTGTAAAAAAGTATATCAATACATTATTCAATAATATATAGTGTATTATATCATTGATTACAATAATTTTTAACTACAGTCCACTTTATTTGCCATCTCTTTCCAACTGTGCCATTGTTTTAACATGAATTCATGTTATCCTTCAGATTCTAATTTATCCATCTCCAAAAACCACAACGCTCAGATTTTTGCCGAGATTGGCCAAGAAAATAATGCAACCATCCATTTTTGTTGGTCCAACATCTTGGTTTGCAAAATCTCAGAAATAAGCTTTACCTTGATGATTCGCAAACCTGATTTCTTTTGATATCCCCTGACATTAAAAGTCTCCACTCAACAGCAAAGACATGCATCGACACTCCACAACCGCAGAACAACTAAACTGTATTCTTCAGCCATATGACTGAGAAATTTGGCTCACAATTTCCAGAGATCACCTATTTTTGCAATCACTTGTGGGTGTAGTTACTAGATTTGCAATATATTCTAGTACACGGTTCAAGAACGGATACACAATTTGTAAGCTAAAAATGTAAAATTCACTTAGAGTAATTATCTTCGGGACATTGAAATATTAGTACACTATAATATATTATGAGTCATAGTTTTCCCTTTCTCATTTTCTTTATTTTCTTCTTAGTGATAATTTTTTAAGAAAATAAAAGACTCGATACAAATCTAAATATAAATTTATATAAGATTGAAATGTTAAAGAATATGCAAAGTGAAGAATATCTCCTATCTTTATATTTGATTCAATCATTTTTGTAAATTTGATACATAAATCTAGATGAATTAAGATATTTTAATACCATGAATTGATATATACAAATTGATTCACTATTTGTTAAAAAAAATGACGAAATTAGTAATTGTGCTTGTGAGCATTAAAAAAAAAAGTGACTTTCTCATTACACTATCTTTTCTTGTAGTGTGGTTGTTGATGAAATAAATTTATAAAGACGAAACATGCTAAATTCTAATGTAGAGTAACTTTTTAATTTAAAAGTTCAAGTGATGTTGAAAGTTTTAAACGTTAAATACCAAATTTACTACATATATTCTATTCTAACTCAATTATATATTTTTTTAACTTGGAATTTCCCTCATTTTATAGGGGCCAAATATAAATTTCAAAACCAGATTAAGAAGCAGGCTCAAGCTAAAAAATAAAATAAAATCAAAATCACCAAAAAAGACCATGAATTCAACCATTGTTGAAGCTTATGCAACAAGTAATTAAGTTCTTTCCTTTACTGATATAATACAATGTTAATTTACAGCAGGCTACACATATTTGAAACAAAAGATTTGAAGTACAACCAACCTTTGCAGTGTAAACAAAGCCTCTACCCGAGAAGCGAATATATCACAGTGGCAACACCCTTAAGCAAAATTATAGCTTCCTTGTCTTTTTGAGCTCGAGACTCAAAGCCAGTATTTAAAAGCCTGGCGTCCCGTCCTATATGATCCCCTGTCCCTTTGTTATATGGGTGAGGGACTTATCTTCTAATGCGTTTTAATTTTTAGAAGTCTTATCTAATTTTCAAGAATTCTTTTTAGAGACAAAACAATATTTTACTCAAGCAGCAAAGTAAAACTCCTGTTATCATATTCTGGTTGCATCTGGTATAGGCTGCATTTCAGTTTGTCCAGCTTCTACCACTCTAGAGTTTTCAAGCTTCTCTGCTTCTCTACAAATCTGAATATCATTAGGGAAATAATTTTGAAGAACAAATTTCACAACTAAACGAGGAAGCAGTGCTGCTATGATGGTTCCCAGCAAAAGTAACCAAAACAATCCAGTTCTTGAGGCTTCAAAGAAGGCCCTGCAGAAGTATTTGGAGAGGCAAACATAAGTCTCCATATAAAGAGGAAATGTAGAAAGTCTCAAGAACCAATTTAACCTAAAGGCTTAAACTATTAGGATAAGGGATTCAAACCCTTCACCGTGAGGTCAAAGAGGCTCTGACACCATATCAAAAACTAGTTCAACCTCAAAACTTAAACTACTAGGAAAAGACCAGAAATAAATTTTATATCTAACCAAAAGAACTGTGTAAGCTTCTCAATGCAAGAGGCATGGAATGGGAACAAGTTCATTTGGATGGGACCATAGGATATGTTTATGTTCATGATCAGTGCTAAAATCATTCAATGCAAGATACAATTGTATATTCCAGCTGTCCAAATATGTTCAGAAATGATTCAATGGGCAAGGAAACTACTAAAATTTCAACATGCATGTTACCAAGATGCATGCTGAGATGGATGTGTGGCTCGACCAAAAAGGATAGGATACGAAATGGTTGCATAAGAAGAGACATTGAAGTGGCACCTATTGAGGAGAAGATAACAGAAAATCTATTAAAGCAGTTTGGAAATGTGCGGAGGAGGCCGCTAGAGACGCCAGTGAGGAAAGTTGATCTTATGGTATTTAGTCCTATGAAAAGGTGCAAAGGGAGACCTAAAAGGATATTTAGAGAAGTTATAAAAAGGGATCTTCCAGTTAATAATATTTTAGAAAATATGATTTCTGATAGAACACAATCGCTTCATGCAATCCATGTAGCTCACATAGTGAAATAAGGCTTGTTGTACCAATAACACATGATAAAGGGGCAAAAGTAACTAAACTCCACAGGAAAAACAAATCATGCCATAAAAGAATAACGATTAATGATGCATAGCAGAGCAAGTATTCAGCCACAAATGTTCATGCTGCATGTTTGTAGGAAAATAAACGAAGGGAATGTGGGAAACAAGGGCATACCAGTAACCAGATAACGAGGGTATAGCATCGATGACCATGACAGAAATCAAAGTTGCAACAATGGACCCCCAAATGGATACATGAATAATCCAATTCCATCTGATGACATCCATGGCCAAATGTAAATTTACCAAAATAACCACTGAAAGAGTCCAGAGATCTCCTATGCTTGCAACATCAACGTCGCTGTTCCAATATGCAAAGAGGGGACCAAAGAAGACTATTATGCTTTGATACAAAGTATCAGTCATTGTCCACCAAAATAATTTCTTGTTGTAGGCCTCTTGTCTCTGCCCTGCTCCATAAAGCTGAGGATACTTCAGGAGAGTCCTTTTGCTAAGATCTTTGTCAAGAATACCAACAACAATAGTTGGCAATGCTGTGTAGATTACTGAATACAACATGCTGCTCAATTCATTTATAGCTGTTGTCAAAGTGAAGGCAGTGAAGAGCACATACCTAGCAAATACAGTGACCAACAACAAGCATCAAGAAACTTGCAAATGTCAAATATGTGGCATATTAACTTTAGAGTAAATACCTATTTTAGTTCCTCATACTTGAAGCCTTAATCAACTTTGTCTCTCGCACTTCAAAATTCATATAAATTTCATCCCTTTAGCATTTCCCGGCAGTTTAAACCACCGCTAAACCCATATAAACTGCTAATGGTGATGAGATTAAGGGATGAAATTAATGGGAATTTTGAAGTGTGAAGGACCAAATTGATAAGTGTGGGAGACGAAATTGATATGAATTTTGAGTGTAAGGGGGACTAAATTGATAAACTTGAAATGTAGAGGACCAAATTGATTAGGGTATCAAGTGTGAGGGACCAAAATAAGTATTTACTCTTAACTTTAACTGAATTGGTTGACAAAAGCATGTTTATATGTGCTTTTGCATAAGTATTACTCACCAAAATAGGACAAGAACAAGCACAGCATTTCTGTAGAGATTGTACAGGACCATGTAACCCAGTCGTTGATAATTCCAGTGCCCATGTACCAACAAGAGAGGAACTAAAAACCTAAATTGTCCCATTGCAAAATCTGATGCCATTACAGCTTGCCGACCCTCCTGCCCACTAATGCCAACTCCAACATCAGCCATTTGGATCATTGAGACATCATTAGCACCTGTAACAAATGCATATTAGTAAAAGAACAGAAATTAACTTCATTGATGGAATGGAAAAAAGTTCTTTATCCTCCATCCATGCTGCTTTTTTTTTATATTTTATTTTATTTTTTGCAATGAATAGTAATATAAAACAAGTCAAAAGAAGAATTTATACCATCTCCAATGGCTAGTGTCATGTCGGAAGTCCTTTTCTTTACTAGAGAAACGATCCCAGCCTTTTGCAATGGAGCCACTCGACAACAGAGAACTGCAGAACATTTACTAGCTAGTTCAAAAAGCTGGAACACAACAGCAGTAAGTAAAATCAGCATATAAAGACATCGCCAAGAAATAAATTGTAAACACAATCTGAGATTTAACAGAACTAACCTGTTCTTCAAGTTCACTGTCAATAATATATACAAGACTGGTCCCATCAATAATCAAGGCTATAGAAGTTGTAACAGCATCAGAACTTCCTCCAGTGCTGTTGTTAACCCCAGACACAGTAATCAGTTTGTTAACGTTGACAAGGGCTTCTCTTAAACTCCTTTCACATGAATCTCTGTTGTTGCAATTAATTATAATCTGAGTCATCTTGCTTGTTAGGAGCTTTGAGGAGTAGGCAATTGAAATGGCAGTTTCCTGTTTGTCCCCAGTCAACACCCAGACTTTGATACCAGCTGTCCTTAGAGATTCAATGGCTTCAGGCACTCCTTGCTGCAGTTTATCTTCTATAGCAGAAGCACCCAATATGCATAGACTGTTTTCTACATTGGTAGCAACCTTGCGAAGCAAAGCAGCCCTACCCATCAAAGCAGTGCTTGCTGTGTCAAAGGCAAGGTGCCATTGCTCAAATTCTGAAGCATTTAAATCCCTCATCCCAATGACAAGTGTCCTCAAACCCATCAAAGCATAAGAGTGAAGATGGGCTTCGGTGGCATGTATTATGTCCATGTTCACAGATTTATCTATCACACCAAACATGGATGTATCTGCACCTTTGACAAAAACTTTTGTGGAATTGTCAGGGCACCCCAATATAACAGACATCCTCTTGCGATCACTGTCAAACTCGTGCAAACCCAAGACATTGAACCTGCATAACACATTATGTGAAGATCAATTAAAAGAGTATAACCATGAGATCTCATTAAAGGAGGAGGCTCATGCATTTAGATAATTACCAAGATGAGTGAACTTACTATAAACACTACATCACTAAAGAGATGAGAAATTAGAAAGAGAAAGAACTAACACAAGATTTACTTTAATGACATCAATATCAATAATCAGTACAAATAATTACATAGATAAAACAAAAAACAAAAAGATTCATAGCAAACATATCAAGTACAGAAGAAAACCATAAAAGCCACATTATATTAAGTAAACTGTTGGAGTAAGTGGCACTGTATATACCTTTGTCTTTCTCCTTGAATATCAATTATTACGTGACCGGAGGTTCGCTCTATAAGCATAAAACCATAGGCAGCTGCTGCATATGCCAATGCTTGTTCATCTGGTGACTCGCCTTGGTAATCTATCAACTTAACTGTTGGATCCGATGTGTCAACGACAAGAGGCACAATAGTATTGCAGGCTGCTAATGCTAGGAAGAAATCACGAATCTGTTTTCCATCCTTATTGCCAAATCCACCTTTTGATAATTGCAGAAGTTCTGGATTAATTTTGACCTTCATTTTTGGTTTCAAGACCTTTCCATCAACTGCAACCAGATTACACAAAACAAGTATAGTATGTCAATTTTAAACAAGGATATATTAAAGGTAAAGCTGAAAGTGTATTAGAACAATCTAGCATATTCAATTATAATTGCACCTTGAACAGAATAGTCTACTTGCTGATTCTCCAGACTGGCTTTTATAGAACTGTAATCAACCCCCCCGATACTGGCACATTGAAACTCCATCTTGTTCTCAGTAAGAGTACCAGTTTTGTCTGAGAAAACATACTTAATTTGCCCTAAATCTTCATTAATATTTAATGCCCTGCACTGAAACCTCAAATGTGATGCCTCATCATACATTTTGTTGTCTCGGATCATGAAGTAGGCCTGACCAACCCGGACAAGCTCCATGGAAATGTACAGTGCTATAGGGATTATGACTTGGAACACTATAACTGACTTGAGGAATGTGATAAAGATTTCCAATCCCCATCCATAATATCCATAGCTATCATTTTTGCCCTTTGAAACATCTAGCTTTCTGTAATAAGGCAACGTGTTCAATTCATACCGGTGGTGCTTTAACCAAATAGCAGCACAAACAGAGACCACAGTACACAAAGCCACAAGAATGAAAGCAAGTAAGATGATTTCTAAGTTTGTGCTGGTCTCCAGTCGACTCCTCTTAGATTGAGCACCCGAACTGTTGAGCATGGCTTTGGTCTCACGGCCACAATATACAGCAACACCAAGGGCCCAGTCGGTATTCTTGAGCTTACAGCCTCGAAGAATAATATTGGAGGATCCAAGTGAAAGCCGCCTTCCATCAACTTCCATATTAGCCTGAAACCCATATATATTCCTGTTGGGTTTTTCACACTTAATCAATCCGTTGATTCTCTCATTTTCAGGCAACTTTGAAAGAGTCTCCTGTTTTGCATACCGAGTCTTCAAGTTTGACTCTCCATCTAAATTAATAGTCTGAACATATGCAACTCCAGTAGGATCACTAGTTGAGAGCAACACAATATCACATGGAATGGTTTCATTTGAGTGGATTTTAACAATTTCACCAACACTAATATCCTTCCATTTCTTCTTCTGTGACTGATCATCAACCAAAACTGATGCTAACCAGTTGTTCTCAACTTTGTCTGACTTGTGCCGCCTCCAATCCTCATATGCATCCTTCACTGCTGCAACAAGCAGAACAAAGGCTAATGGCAAAATGGAAACCTCACTTGCAAAAACTACCAGGTAAGGGACCTGATTGAGAATGGCAATTATAAGGAAGTAAATGTAAGCAACTCTATGGAATTGTTCAAACAAATTCCTTGGCAGGAACGTGAGAATGGAATACTTCGCTGTCCGAATTGAATTTCCAGCAAATTCAAACTTCTCATTTGTCTTCACGGGATCATTTATATAAACTAACCTGGCATCCTCATCACTTATTTCCTTCTGGGACATGCTGAGTGCTTCAGAATCACCCGTTGACTCATATCGAACAGGCTCCGATCCTGAATGGTTGAAAGTCACTTCCCGCATGGATTTCCAACCAAAGCTCCTTGACTGAATGGACATGGAACTTCTTTTTGATGATGAATAAAGGGAAGGTTCATTATTTGAAGAACTATCAACTGGGTTAGTGGAATCCATTCCCCCCACCACCGCCCCCCCCCCCCCCCCCCCAACAAAAAAAAAAAAGTAGATTGGAGAAACCTGGAATGGTGAGAAGCTCTTGGGTACCAGGAGTTCTTGGAGATGGGATCAAAAGTGGCACTTAGAACCTATGATCCCAAGAACACAGGCCACTGAGCAGCTGAAATTCGACTAATGACAAAAAACATGTAACACCCAGATTCTAACTTTCTACAAGCATAACACCTGCAAAACTAGAAAAACAGACCAACCCAGAACAAGAAACTCACCTATTAAACCTATCAATCACTTGAAAACGACTATACAAGCAGAATCCACACTGAAACTGAGTGCAAAAGTAACTAAAGTCTCTATATTACACAAAGTTGGAGCATTTTAACTTACTTTCAGACAAGGAATGGTTCTATAAGCTATGTGTCATGCTGCTACGAAAGAGTTTACCGGGCTGCAAAGGATGCTGTTGAAAGAAGAAGAAAAAAATATATATATGAAGGGAATCAAAAGCATTGGAGGGAAGAAGAAAGACACGGTAAATACAAGAAATTATGGAGAAGGTCGAAGAGATGGTGACAATAACTAAGAAATTTTGAAAGAGAAAGAATGTGTAAGAAAAGTCATGAGAGAGAAAGTTCTGTGTCACAGTGCATGAATAAGAGCTTATATTCTGTTCTAGAAGGATTGCTGAGAAGATTTATTATCAAATGGGTGTCTGAATTTGGCTGGAAATTTTCTTTCTTCTAATTCCTTCTGGCAAATTTCAAATCTTTGAGCTCACACAGACAGAGAAGAGAGTGCAGGTGCAAAGGAGCTTGGCCTTCTGTTTCACAAAGTTATTTATTTAAAATTACCAAAAAAAATTAAACATAAAGGATTTATAAATTCTAAAATATATTTTATTAAACGAATAAAATATCTGAAATATCTTTTATCATTATAAACAAAATATTTATTTAATCATTATTTCCACAACTTTGTCTTCGTTTTTTTTTTTTTTTGTTCTTTTTTCTTTTTAGGAGATCTTAATCTTAACTAACCATCCAATTCTCAGTCTCTATATTTTATTTTTGTTTATTTTTAGTTAACAAAAAGTTAATTCAAACGGTAAAAATATGAATAATATCTCGTGAATTAAATTTATGTTATAAACGCGAGCATTTAATTAATGGATAACTATAAGTGTGTTTGTAAGTATTTTTTGAGTATCAAAATTTATTATTATTTCAGTAAGTTCTCAAAATTTAATTTGTCTAAACTTTTTAAAACAAAAAAAAATAGTTTTATTTGTAATAAATCTCATTTATTATCATTGTCAAATATAAACATTAAATAATACAGAGTTACTCGAACTAGATTAAGTTAGAGTTTAATATAATATTAAATACTATTAATTTGTATATTAAAATATAAATAAAATGTTATTATTGACAATGTCACATATATTAAAATATTTTATTATTTGAAGTTCCTTATTTATTTTTGATAATTTAATAATAAAATATTTTTATTCAGTGATAACATAAGATTTGATTTCAAACTCCAATTATTTTTGTCATGTTTTCGCCTTTCCTAAATTCTAACAATTGAAACGTTGAATGCTGAGGAAAGTGACATCCCTCAAATCCGTTATTACTTTTTCTTGCTTTTCTCATTAGAAAATGAAGTGGAACATTGGAAAGAGCTCATTCCTTTTCCAAATTCCCTTTCAAGTCCTTCAAACAAGGCAATGTGACTTAGTTTAGAAGAAATTAAGGGTAAAATGGTAATTTGACGTTCAGGTTGTCTAAGTTAAAACCAATGCCATATAATTAAAGGCATGCATTGAAAAAAAAATAAAGAGAAAAAAATAAAGAGGGAAAAGTATAGAAGTTAAAGAAGCATGAAGGAACTATGTTATTTACTTATCCCTTAAGAAAAATGTTTGTCTCACTAATTATACTCTTTTTTAATATGCAATTGCATTTGGGGCATCACTGAAAATACTCTCTATTTATAGAAAATAAAAAAGGGAGTGAATAAGAAAAGTAGGAAGTGTATTAAGCACTTATCTTGCATTTATGGTTGAGATTCATAGAAGTAAAGAAATTATTTTTGGTATATACCACCAATATTAAACATTATATTACATATCGACTAATCCAATGATTTTCTAATAACATATGTTGCTATATAGTTAAAAGTTGGATTGGAACAACATATAAAAAAAGAAAGAAATTTTGTTGTATCATATGTTATCTCACTTATCATAATTAGTCTGAAGTTATAAAATAATATTATATAATGAGTGATCTCACTCACTTTAACTTATCATAATGAGTGAAATAACAAATTTACTCTGAAAAACGAGGGATTAGGCTTTTCTATTGAGTAGAGTGTCTACTAGGCTTATCTAGTTCATGGAACTAAAACATTCAAAAACAATATATCATTCAAAGCACATGTGCTAAAACCATAAGAGTAGCAAATTTTTTTTATGAAGTTTTAATGCAATTGTGTTCTTAAGGTTTGAATTCGAGACTTTGAGTTAAACTATAACAACTCCTACTAGTTGATATACATGCTTAGTGACAACTTTGAATCATTTATAAAACTATTTCTTTATTAACAAATATATTCTTTAGGTATTAAACAATATTTATTTATGAAATTAGTCTTACTTTTAATATGATACGAGAATACTAAAAAAAAAAAAAAAAACTCGTCCTTTAAAAATTTCTGAAATCAAAGGCAAGATGCATTGATTTTAGCTTTATTTTCTTCTCATATAATATTATGTGCATTGAATGGTTCATCAGTCTCGACCTGCAATGAAAACTAATGTTCTTAATGTGGAGTCACCTACCAGCATCTCTAAAATTTAGTGTATTATTATGAATCCTTTTTCCTGGTCATGTATAATTATGAATCCAGTTTCTTTAAATTGCAAAAAAAAATAATTTCAAAGTCTGTTCAGTTATTAATTTGAATTGCATATAAAAGTTGCACGACATTTATGAGTTGATCCTTCTTCTTTTCTAAAAAAAAAAATAGTAAGATAGGTTTGAAATTAATGATTCATGCTCCCAAGCTACGAGATTATAACAATTGCTTATTTATCTAAGCCGCTAATGTGATTGTGAAGGTTTGAAATTCACCTGCCATCTTATGTAGAAAAGAAATATTATCTCACAAGATTTTTGAGAAAGTAGTTTAGTATAACAGCTTAATTTTTAGAGATAAAATTTTAATATATTTATATTTTAAAATTAAATTTAATTATATTTCTAAATATTTAAACTAATATTAAAAAATTCGTTTCTTTAAGCTAATTCAATTATTTTAGTGCAGTGTTTGGTTTAAGGGATTTTGAGAGAATCACCTTGTTTGGATAATTAAGTTGGAAAGGGAAAAGAAAATTAGAAGGAAAATTATCACATTTTCTCCTTTATTTTTTTCTCTTCCAAAATGGAGAGATTATGTACAATTACTATTACCATTCATATTATATATCTCTTTCACATTTTTTCTTACATATAACGTTATAATCATAAATTTACCCTTATTCTCCCATTCTTTTACAAACTAAACAAAGAAAAGCCCTTTCCCTTCGTTAAAATCCTTGGCTCCCCTCTCCTCTATTAAACCAAACACTTCCTTAAACTTAATAAATAGAATTTGTCCCAAATATTAAATGGTTTACGGTTCACACACACACACACACAAAAAGGTGAAAAGGAATGATAGGCCTATCACATGAAAGGCATAGATTAATCTAGAAATTTCTTCGTGATTATCTATAGCAATTTTTTACTTACATATATTTTTTATTAATGGGTTCTATCATTATTTAATTTTTAATCATAATTTAACATATTATACTTTTTATTATAATTTTTTTATTTTATCTTTAATGAACAGTATAAATTTTACTATTATCTTTCTTCTACTCATTTTTCACTTTCTTTTACTTTCATAAAATTTTTACGTTTTTATTTATTATCACAGCAAATGTTGATGTTGATAAATATATTATTAAAACATTATAAATATATTACAAAATATTTTATTATAATTTTTAAATATTAACACATTAAAATAAAAATAGTTATATTACTTTTTAATTATTATTTTGTTGAATTGTTTTATTACTTTTAAATTTTAAATTTAAAACGAACTTTATTATTCATTAATATATTTTGTCAAATATTGTTTACTTTTGTTAAAAATGATTACAAATTATATTTCAAATTCTACACTACTCTCAGGACGAGTAAAAGGTATACTACTTTATTTTTTTTTAATTTTTTAATACTTTACTTCTCTTAACATATTTAATTTTATTTAATATATATTTAAATAAAAATTACACATTTTAAAATAATAAATTATTTATCATCTAAAGATTTTATTTACTTATTTTAATATAATTTATTAAGTTAACATTGACTCATTACACCAATATATAATCTAGTAAATATAAATATTGAGAAACTAATGCCTTTAGGGTTTGATATCATAGGATATGTTACTTTTTTTTTTTTTTTAATTTTACTTTTATACCTAAAATATCCTTACAACCTTTTGGGGTCTATTTTTAGTCATGTATCTTTTTCTCACTTTTCCTACTGCATTGAGCTCATATATATAATTTATTCCCACCATGATTTGGTGGGATCTATTTTGGTCATGTATCTTTTTCTCACTTTTTCATATATATAGTTTATTCCCACCATGATTTTGTGTTGAACTTTGGCAACTTCTAACGTCCGTTATGTAGAGAAATAACGGTAGAGTGTCTGAACTGCAAATAGCTTCAGCTTATATAACGTCCACTAAATAGGATTCAAATTCTCACGTGAGAATGGTTTTATCTTTCTTAGTTCAGATCATTTGAAATAGGAATCAAGAGGATTCAAAAACCGACCAAAACCACACCCAACTCACTAAACTGATTTGAACTGCACAAAATCCAATCAAATGAGTTTGATGACAATCTAATTTGTTTTTAAATATACTCAAATCGTCGGTTCAATTCGGTTTGATGGTTTCAAATAATTTTAAACCGTCATAAACTTTTATTCAAACCATACTACACTAAATCTTTCTAAATCCTAAATTGCCAACTAAGTTTTGATTTGTGATTTTATGAAATCAACCAGCTTGGTCAGTGCAGTTTTTGGTCAAACCACCCGAATCGAACTACACCCTAACTGGAACAAAATTATAAAATCTTCCTTTCAACTGAAAAATCTAAGGAAATCCATGATATAACTAGCAATATAATAAGATGGACACAATTATCTTTGTTCAACCAGAAAGAATTCAATTGAAGGATTGTGGCAAGACACAAAATAAATTAGCATTTTAGAAGTTTAGAACTCAAGGTAATGACTGCTAAATGACATCAACCATAATCTCATAACTGGGAAAATTCTACAAACTTCATTGGCTCAATGTAAACAATCTTAAGCAGAATTAGAAGCAGACAGTTTTAGGCATTCACTCTGGCACCTTCTAAGGCATACATCATTCCAATTAGGTACTTGATGCTGGTTAACACAAACCGTGCGAGCACAGGCATCAGCACAGGCATCAAGCTCAGATACACCACAGACAGTAACACAAGTATCAGGAATCGGGTCTTTTGAGAATGAACCTACCTTCTTTAACATCCTCTTTGATGTACAGACCCTCTCGCAGACAAAAATGTTATCGGAACTCTTTTCCCTTCCCCTCGCGCTTGTCAACCTCTCTTCTTCAGCGCGCCTTTTCTTAACTCTAAAAGCTTGCCCTGCAATGACTGCAGGGATAGCAGCACCGATAAGAGTCCACCACACTTCCACCATCACTGATGCACAGAGTAAGCTGATCTTCTTCCCCTGAGTTCATATGCAGCACACTGTTAACACAACAAGGAAATCCTATGAACTTTAGTTTTGTCACCCACAGATTATCCATCACCTATAAACAAACAAAGAAAACAGAAACGCCAAACAACTAATACCAAAATCTTCTATTGGTCACACCTTGCAGCAATCAGAAAGTTGTCCATCATTCTGAAACAATCAAAAGAAGAGGAAGCACAATGTAAACCAAGAATACCATTTTCTACTTCATTCTCATACTAAACAGAAAAAAAAAAATTGCCAATGAGACCTGAATTTCCCTTCTATTTATTGTTTCAACCAGATTTTCTTTAGGGAAATCGTGTTCTATACAACAATACATCCACCAGGGATAGGTTTGGCAGTGCCACTGCCACTATAAGAATGGTGCGCACCATCCGCCGGCAAAGAATAATACAAGACACCAAAAATTTGGGGAAATGACAACTAGTTATAGAATCATTAAGAGAAAGCAAGAAAACAAAATGTTTTCAAGTGAAAGGATGCAAATTAATTTCCATCTAGCAAAGAACTAGAACACAGCAAGGGCTAAAAATAAGTTAAGTAGAATCAGGTCGTCATGTGTCCAGCCTTGGTTAGGCTCAAAATGTGTTGGCTGAGGGTGCAACACAAGCTCAAAACTTTGGGTCAAGGGACTAACACAAGCTAGGTTAATCAAAGCTGGCACTTTCGTTTATGATCAGAGTGGAGCCACATAAGCTGATCAAAGCTTCAACTTCTTTCGCTTGGCTTATTCAAGCTACAGGCAAATGCCTAACTTCATCAACTTATAAACTTTTGAATAAAATAAAAGAAAATAGTCAAAATCACTATCAGAATAGAAATGGCTCCTAGAACTCAGAATTTGTACCTGAATGCAAAGCAAAAGCTACAAAGAACCAAAAACAGAATTCCCAAATCCATTCATCCTTTATACATGAAACCAAAACTAAATGTGAAGTTATGCTTTTGAGTGGTTAAGTGACACTTTTCCCATAAAACTGGTTCACTAAAGTAGCAATTTTTATGTTCATTTACATAATTTGAGCAAAAATTGCATCTTTACCATCAAAATTCAGTACATGAGAGTAAGAGACGCGTGATTTCATTTCCGAGAAGAAAATCGACAAGTTAATACAATAATGGGAAAAACAATTCCCACGACAAGTCAGCAAAGATTTGAGACACAGCAAGAACAGAAGAAATTAAGTAGAAAGATAACGAAAAGTAAAAAGGAGAAACCTGAAGGAAATCGAAATCGAATGTTTGAGAAAGAGAAAACAAAATCAGTTGTTTATGTTGTTATCGAGGTGCGACAGTTGCAAAGCGACGCAACCACTGAACTAGCTGATCTCCTAGGGCAGGGTATATGCCGTAGTACACAAAGCCCCTGGTTGCTTTGCTTCCACTACAAAACGGGGTTCAAGTCAAGTAATTCGGATTAAGAAATAGTATAAGTGTGACCCGACCCGATACCCGATCCAATCAGGACCCATTAGATGGCAGTTCCAATGCTGTTGCGTTCTAATCAGGGATGACAACAAAGCAGGGCAAGCAGCCTATCCTTGATTCTCACCGATTTTTTTTTTTTTTTTTTTTTTCCATTCCAGGAAAAATTTTAAAAAATATTTCTATATAGAAAGTTTGATATTTTAAGTAAATAAGTTTAATACAAAATTTATAAAATTATAAAAATACTCTTATTTTATATATATTTTATTTCAAAATTAAGAATATTTTAATATTTTTTATTAACTTAAGAATTAATTTTCATTTTCGTTCTAAATAAAATTCTCTCTAAAAAAACTTCCTTCTAAATTTCTGCTAAGCTCTCACTTAATTGAGAAAAATTATCATTCCTAAATCTAATTAAAAGGATAACATTTGCTCGATCAAATTATGCCTAATGCCATGTTTACTCCCCTTATAGGAAAAAATAATAAAATATTTCTAATAAATCAACAATAATTAGAAATTAGAAATAGAATTTGGGAATGCTAGTGATCAAAACCTTGATCCAATAGTGGTTTTGCAACCAATCATTAAGTTCAAAGTGAAACTAATCGAAACTAGCATTATGAGGAAAAGAATTCAATTATTTGAAAAGTTTTTATTTTTTAAAATCATTTAAAATTTTAATATTATATTAAATATCAATCAATCAAAATTTAAATAAATTTTAGTGCTGTATTTCTATAACTTAAATCGGAATATAATTTAAATCTAAAATTTTAAATTAAATTTTATCAACTAATCTACACTTGAGTCCTAAATACAATTTTAAGTGGGAATAACTAAATATTTTATCTTGAAGTTGAGTGAATAGTTCTCTTATGTCATCACCATGCTACTACGTGTTCTAATTTGATTGGTTTTTGCAGCTGCAGGTTTTACCGGTATGTTTGTTACCAGGTAACCATACCAATGCTCATAGGGTTCATGGATTGATACTTCGTTTAAAATGAAAATTGGGAAAAAAAAATAAAAATTTCCCCTTCACAATTTGTCTCCAATCGCCGTTCTTCTCTTCTCTGCTTTTATTTGTGATAATTGCCTTACTGGTAAAGCTGAAGCTTGAAGGTTCCGTTCGAATTAAATGCTTTTGCTGTGGGTAGTCTGAAGTATAATCCATAATTGAAGAAATGCCTTGAGCCTCGATTGTTTTATTTATTTATTTAAAAAAAGAAATAAAATTTAAAAAATTATTTTATCTTTAAATTAATTTCTAAAAATTATTTTTTATTAAAAAACTAAAAAAAGAACTTCTTTATTTGTTTTTAAAAATATAAAGTTTTCAACTTTACAAGTGTTTTTCCTTATAGGTAAATACTAATTAAAACAATGAATTTTGTATAAAAATATTTTTTTTTAAATTAAAAAGAGAAGTTCTTTACAAAAATCAATTTAAACAAGTACAAATTTTTTTATTTCCAATGCCAGCTCAAATCCTGTCAATATATAATAAAATAATACAAATTAACCAATTTCTACTTAACGAGAGAAAATTTAGGACCGAACAAAGAATTTTATCCTGTTTTGAAGACAGGCTTAGTGACCAATTCAATGCAAATCATTGAAAAGAATAAAAATAAGATAATGCTGGATAATTTGAGATTAAAATCATCAATTGCCTCAAGCAGCACATTCATTAAGCTTGAAGGTCAAGGAATCATTTGATATATACCTTCCAGAGGCATTATGGAACAAAATCTTCTCTCCCTAACTTCGTCCAAACCTTGTCCTATAAGTTATATTATTTTATTATACGTTGTACAATCACTGTCTAATGGGATAGTTTAGGACATGAAACAGAATTTAGGACAGGATTAAAAACAAGAGGATTCTATCCCAGGCACTATTATCAATTTGATTCAGTTAATTATATCCCCAAAAAGCAGTGCCTTGTTTAACAAGTTTATCCAAGAGCATTTTGACAGATAATACCAAGTTGAATACGCAAATTCTCAAAAAAAATAAAAATGTAAAGATAAGCAAAATTGAAATTACAAGAACAACTGTTGTAAATTCAACCAATGACTAAATGATGAGTCGAGATATACTACAATGGCATTTTCTGCTTCTACATCAAATTCCTGCCAACTAATCTATATCAAATTTTGGGTCTCAACTGAAGCCAGCCACTGATATGAACCCCATAGCAATGCATAACCTGAGAGAAAGAAATATCAAGTAGAGGGCAATGAGGCCCAAGCCTAATTTTCTGCTAGGATGCATGCCATTGCGAGGTAGAACAACAAGTGGCCATAGTAGTGCTGAGATAAGGAATCCCAAGGTCCAAAACAAGCTGCTGTCTTCTGGAACCACGTATGAAGCCGGTCGAGCTGACCAAGCCCCAAGCAGCATTGATACACCCAAACCAACAAGAGTGTTGAACATTGGACCGGCATAGCATCCGGATAAAGCAATCTGAACTCCATCTTCTCCGTTCATTGCTATTGCCACATTTGACATCAAATCCCCCATTGAATTTCCCCATGCTAAAACAGTTAATCCCAGGACGGATGGATTGATTCCTAAAATTACCCCAAATGTTATTAACAAAGCTACTAGCTCATTTGCAATGATGTAGAACCACACTATGCTCATCAGGAATCCTCCAAGAACCCATGCAATTAAAAACCTACTTGGTGGATGATCAGATACAGTGTGTTGATATGCAAGAATGCCTAGTGTACATCCAATAGCAACACCAACAAGATAAAAAAGAACAGTTCCCAGATAACTCACACCATCTTGGGTGTTCCACAAAAATGCCAGGAGAATTGGAGCCAATAATGCACTAGCCACAGCATATGGCTTTGACCATGCTTCCTGATCAACCAGTGGAATTGTTAGCCGTCTAGGAATTGTTAGTGGTATTTCCATCAGTAGAAATAGTTTTGAAATAGAGAATGAGGAGCTGGTGTTTTCTGTGCTCCCGTCACTCCATCCCCAAGGAGGCCTTTCATCATCCAACATAACTTTATTTGCCTGGTTTGAATATATTGCCACATTTGAAGACCACATCCACTGTGGTAAGGAAGCAGGGAGAACAGGAGGATCATTTCCAGTGTCCAAGTCAAGAAGAGGGCTATATATAGAAATATCCTCTTCTGAACCTAGGGAGAACACACTTCCTCGGACAGGAAGCAATGGTGTGACAGCATCCAATTTCAACCTCCGTGCATGCTTCCGTAATATCTCATTTGCAGCAACAGAAAATGCATAAACAACATAAATTGAAACAAAAGCAATGGCAACCCAAACACTGATCTTCCCAACAATTAGTACCAGCAACAGTGATAATAGGGTAAATAGAAAGAAACAAACATCTCTAATAAAGCACCTCTGATCAATTTGAATTCCTTTCTCTGCAACACATAGAGAAACAGTCCCAGCAACAATGCAAGTAACAAATAGAGCACCGCCTAACACGCTGTTAAGACCCACTTCACCCGTATCTGTACCCACAAAGGCAGCTATGCTGGAAAACACATCAGGGGCTCCATTCCCAAGTGGAAGAAGCACAACCCCAGCAACGGTTGGAGGAAATTTCAAGAGCCTTGAAAGATTCTTAAGAGAAGGACAAAAGTAATCTGCTGCAGTGTTTCCCAATAGATAAAACAGAGCAGCAAGCCAAACACCCAATACTAGATAGCCCAGGACACTCAAATTTTGACAGTCACAATAGAAAAACTTCAGGTAATCAAGAAACCCCCCTGAAGAGCACTGTGGATTGGCCTTTAAGTACTCACACGCGCTGGCATAACCAACATGCTGGAGCAACCCATTGCAGGATCGAGCATTACTTACAGACACATCCTCTTCATTGTGCTGATCAACTGAATTTGACGTGTTAAGGCTCAATTCAACCATTCGGCGGTGAATTACAGTAAATTGAGATGAACCACCTCTGTAACCAGCTCTAGAAGGAATGTGATGATTTACCAAATATGCAGATTTCCTGAGAAGAGGGTTACTGATGATATCCTCCCTATTGTAGAAGAAGAAAAATAGGACCATGGCACAAAGCCCATTAAAAATCCCACGTAATTTTCTGTGCCTTATACAAAAGAAACCATTTTGCGCGTTCATTTCGAATCTCTTATCCTAAAACTCTCAAAGACTATGTATTCACAGAGTGGTTGAGCACCAAAATTCCCAATCCCAGGTACAGTATGTAAAATAATCTAGGGTTTCGATTTGGAGAAAGCGAAACCCTAGACTTGAAGTCAAGAAAAATTGAAGCAAAATTGAATCGGCGGAGGAGACAGAGAATTTCTCGATCTGCTAATTCAGGTCTCTTCTCTCAAGCTAGCTCTGTCTCTGATACTCTTTCCTCTGTCCTTTCTCTCGATGGTTCTGCTTCTCGCCCTCTATGCTCTTCCCCTACGGATGGAATTTTTTTTTTTTTTTTTTTTTTTTTTTCTAATACGGATAATGGGGCCGAGCTTGAGGAAAAACGCAGCAGCCCTTTCATTTCACAGTAAACTTAGGAAAATAATTGAAAAACTCTTTTTTTTTTTCCTTCTTATATTTTCATTAACTTTCAAAAAATAAATTTTTATATTTTAAATAAAAATAATAATTTTTTTAAAAATAAATTCTTATATTTTAAGTAAAAATATATTTTATTTATACGAAAAATTTATTTTAATTTTGAGCTAAAATTTATTTCATAATTTTTTAAAATAATATATTATTGAAAATTAAAAATTTATTAAAATATTTTATATTATTAAAATATTTAAAGTAATCATCAAAACTTAATACAATTAAACCAATCAAGCTAATCCACTTAATAAATAATTAAATTCTTTAAAATTAAAAAAAATTGTTATGAGGGGAGAAGTGACTTTTTTTCTAAAATAATTTTTTCTATTAACTCTTGATTTCTTTATATTTATAATCTATAATAATCAAAAAATCAGAATATCAACTTATGTAAGTTTTCTTTAAAATTTAAAAATACAAAAAAAAATGTAAGTAAGATTTAATTCTCATGAACTTTGCAAGGGCCAAGGGACTAATATTTTTAATGAAGACATTCTCCTTCTAAATTTAAAATAGATTAATACCTTTTGTTTGTGCTTTAAGTTCATTGGTTAAGGATTTCGTAAGTCTTCTCTGATTGACACTTGTCCCAATAGGATGGGACTTTATAAATGGAAGGGTAAAAAGGTAAAAGAACAGAAAGACACGGCCAAATCAAAGGTGGCAATTGGCATCGCTGAACGACAGAAGAAAGGGGAGAATTTGGGGACTTAGGTTTTTGCTGTTAAAAGACTGAAGAGGAAGAACAAACTATTACACAGTGAAAGTTCGAGAAGTGAACCGCAGAGCTCTGAGATCAGCAATCGAATCTTCCTCTTCTTCTTTTCAGCTGAATCCTTCGATCTTCCGTTTTCCCCAATTTCATTGTTGCTTAAACACTGGTTACGGTGGTTTCAATAGCAGCGGATCATTTTCCTTTGACATATATCCTGGTTCTTTCTCTTAGAGCAAGGAACTGGGTGGCAACAAGCAGTGCTGGAAGTTGCAACCCTTTCTTTCTTTACACTATCTTGAATTGTTAAGGTAAGGCTTTTGTGCTTGGAGTTGTTATACTGGGTTTAAGGTAAATCATATAGCATTATAATTTTGTTTAAGGTTATATATGTGAAGCTTCTGTTTGATTATATGTCAGTATTTCAGGCTATTTTTGGCTTTTCGTTTAGTTCTTTCTCTGGGTTTTCTGAGAAACGAAGAAGAGGATAATTTCAGTGTATAAAATCTGGTAAATTGCATGTTGTTGTAATAGTAACATTTAATTGGAACTATGCATTGCAAGATTTAAAATTGATTTTTCTAGCTTCTATTTTTTTAAAAAAAGTGACGGGTTCTAGAATCAACACTGGAAGTAAAATGTAACTTCTAGCATGAAATTCAACTGAAGGTTCTGGAATTCAACTGGTTTGTATTTACATTTAGTTGACTGGAAGAGCCCTGGTTGAATTGCTTGGAAAATATAGGATAGTCTGATTCATATTCTGCCCCTAAGGCCCTGATGAATTTTGATAGCTTGGCTCTTTCACTCTATGGGATCACTTTATATCTGGAGCAGCTATTTTTAATTTCTTGAAAATCGTTCACCCTCTTCATTTTGGTTACTTTTGTATTGAACAAAAGAGTTTAGCACTAGAAATTGGATGTTCGAACCTTGAAAAACTTGTTTTACTTGATGACCGCACAGCCAACTTATATACTTAGCTATTATTGTATATTCTAAGAGAAACCCTGAGATTCAAATCCAATTTATATACTTGACTTCTTTGAGTACATTATGATATGCTTAGGGGCTTTTCTATGCTGATAGGCCTAGGAATTTTTTTTTTTTAATAAAATACTTGGGCGAACAATCTTTAAGACTGTATGGAATTTCTGAATACATCAGCCATGCTGAATAATGGAAATGGTTCCAATGCAAACATGCATGCCTAGTTTGTCAGGAGCATGTTCTGTGCATCACTTACAAAACTGAACATCTAGTACTGAGTAGTGTACAGAACTTGAATTGGTTTCAAAGCAAATATTTTACTACCTTATTTATTATGCATAACCTTCATTTATGTTTGTATTTTGCAATGGAGATATCGTTTAACATTGGTGGATGTGGAATATCCCTGTCTTAATGTAAATTGCAGTTGATAATGATCTGGAAACTCAGGAAAAATTGACTCATGGATCATGAAGGAAGAAAGTTTGGTGGAGGTAAAAACTTTTTATGTTAGTGCTTTTCTGTGTGTTCGTATTTTTCTTCATGTCTTCGTTTCTTTTATGTTGAATAAATTATAAACTTCCATTCCTCATCATTCATTATCTGACTGAAAATGCTTAATCAGACAAGATCCTAGAAGTACTGTTCTTTGGAACACAATCAAAGTGCTTTCCAAATACACACTTAAACAACAGATGAGAAGATTCATTTGGTTTGGGTTTTTGAAAGAAAAAGTGGATAGCGTTGGTTGGTTCAGTTTCGTCTGATCTGATGAAAGCTGCACAAACTAAACCCAATCAAATACATGTCATACAAAGCTTAAATACATGGATATTCCAGAAATCTCATTTACTTTTTTAATGTTCTCTCTCTTGCTTGTTATTTTTCATCTTTTCGAAATACACTCTTTCAAATTTTGATTCAGTTATTGCTTGATTTATTCCTTTACCAATTTCCTCCCCTAATTTTGCTTTCCTTTCGATTGCTCATTTCCCAATAATGATTTAAATGTTGATTGGATGATTCTTAATTTGAAGTGATAAATCATTGATTCCTATAATTTCAAATATTTTTGGATTCAATTTGTTCACCAAATCAATCTATATGCATAATTTATTACCGAATTTATTTAACATCAAAGTCATAACTTATTCTAATTTATTCCCTAAACTAAAGTCTTAAATAAGTACATATAAGCCCTTTGCCATATCCACCTTGGATCTTGAAAGAACAGAGCACTCAGGCAAATGAGAAAACACGGCATGAGTGTTGGCCAGCTGTCTGCTAGCAAGAGCAACCACTGGTCTGGTAGCAGACAAGACCATTTGTTTCCTCATGTATGATGCCTTGGATAAAGGCTGGTGCATCAGCCTCGTGTCTTTGAACTGAGGCACCTCAAGCCATGGTGAGGTGGTCAGTTGGGGTGGCTGCCTAAAATGCTTTTGGCCATGTTGTATTATACTGTTCTTTCTCTTCTCTTTGATGCTCTCTATTCTTTTTCATCTTCTTTCATTCTTTGTCTCAATTGTCCTTTTCTATTTGCAAAATATCCTTTGCTCTTTTTGAGCATTTCTTCTATCTCCTCCAAATTTTCTCTCTGAATTGATTAATGTTGAAGAAGTCTTAGATCTTAAGCACATCATGTGTTCCACCAGAAAAAAAAAAATACAAATGTACGATTTAGTTTTGTTTTTGCTGGCTTTTTTAATGTTGGAATTTTATTTTTGACACTGAAGCATTTTTATCTGCTGAAATGGTTGGAAGGGTGTTAGAGCAGATGTGTAGTGGCAGATCTGAGATGTTTTTGGCTTATGCTAGGGTTTTTGGGTCCTCACTGGTCTTAGTCACAGTGTATCAATATTCCTGCCCTCCCTTCCCACCGATATTAATCCCAGCATATTCCAGAGTATATTAGCAACAAAACACCAGATGGAACCAACCCATTCAACCCACCTGTCCTTCCTACTAGCTGATCAACCTGCAGGTGGTCAATGGCAAATCTTCTTTCTTTAGCTGAACTTGCTTTTGCATGATTCTTGAGTTTCAGTCAGTTGGCAAAACGGCCCAAACTTGATCATTGCTTACCCCCACAACTTGAGAACAAATCAACATGCACACGATCAAAATAACTAGAATTCAAGTTTTATCCGAAAACCATTGTATCAAGACAAATATAATTTGCATTTCACTCCAAAACCGTTACTTCTCCTGACTTGCCTCAGATGCCATCTATTACATTATCAAAGTTCCTTAAATTTTCTTTGGAAGAGAATAATAGTACACTTATTGTAGACTGATGTTAGTGTTTTTAAAATGCCTATTGCAAATTTGCTAACCAACAACCTTACAAAGAATCCAACTTCCGATTCTGTATAATATAGTGATAGAAATTTGTCTCCCACCTGATTGGCTTTTTGATTGCATATGAAGTGCCATGGTGTTAATTATCTTCTCTGTTTTGTAGAACTGTTAAATTTTGAAGTATAATGTACTTGTCCAAGAACCTTGTACAGAGATTGCTTCTTTGATAAATGTTTCAGTTGGATGCTTGCTAAATTTTCCAACCCAGCTTTTTTTCAATAATTTTTTTAGGAACTTTCCTCTGTGTGGAGTGTGTGTGTGTATATATATATATATAAAATTTTTATTTTTAACACTTTTTCATCATTATCTGAACAATTAGGGCCACGGGAATTGACGGGTGCTGTGGATCTTATAAGTCACTTCAAATTACTATCCCATTATGAGTTTTTCTGCAAGAAGTCACTTCCTGTGTCAATTTCTGATACCCATTATCTTCACAATGTGGTGGGGGACACAGAAATCAGGAAAGGAGATGGGATGCAATTAGATCAACTTATTCAGAATACATCCTCCTCTAGAGATACAAGTGCTCGCATACAGCCTTTTGACCTTGATATTCTCAAAGAGTCTTTTCAGCTAAGGGATACATCTCATATTGATTTACCTCCTGTAAGAAATTTTCTGCTTTGAATTCAAACATGCTTCTCTTATTGATTTGTTGCAGTTTCCTACACGTTCCATGTTATAAGCAATGTAATCTTCTATTTTGTCCCTTTTTATGTGACTGTTTATGCATTTTTTTCTTGCTTGGCCCCTCTTCAAACCTGTTAATAGGCCGAGAAGGGGATTCCTACTATTGCAGGTAAATCAAAAAGTGAGTCTAAGGATAAGAAGCGCAAAAAGCACAAAGACAGGGACAAAGATAAGGATAAGGAGCATAAGAAGCACAAGCATCGTCATAAAGACAGAAGTAAAGACAAAGACAAGGAGAATAAGAAAGATAAAAGTGGGCATCATGATTCCAGTGCTGACCACTCAAAGAAACACCATGAAAAGGTTGATAACTATTAGTCTACTATGTCTTATTTGTTTACATTGAGCATTGAGAAAAGTCAGTTTCACCCTTGTCTATTCAATAACTTGATTTCATCAAATATCTGATGTAGTGTTCATTCTTTGTTTTAATTTATTAGAAAGTTCTGATAATGAGGTTAACCCTCAATTGCTTGTGATTCTGGAAAAACTAGGACAACTTTCTCATTTGAAGTTAGTTTTTCAAAAAGGATTTTCCTTCATATGCCATTTGAAGAGTGATTGGAAATTTAGTTCTATGTGTAAATTTTTTCACTAAACATGATTACAGAAACGGAAGCATGATGGAGATGAAGATCTTAATGATGTGCACAAACACAAAAAAAGTAAGGTAATAAAGGACAAACTTTCTACTTTTGTGATTTATTGTTCCATGACTACTGTCTATATCTTGTTGTTTCACCTATCCCATTTTTTATACTGCATTCATTTTCTATTTCTTGATTTTATTGCAGCATAAGAGCTCAAAGATTGATGAATTGGGGGCAATAAAGGTAGCAGGCTAAAGTAGTTCACTTCTTTTCCTCAGATGATTGTTGTCAATTGTTAAAAGATTGGAGGGGTCTTTCGCTTGACACTGTAAAATTTCTTGAGGTGCTCCATTATATTTGGTACATTCTCTAAATTTTGATCTCCTGTCTAGATTTAATCTTTTCAGAATTTTCTTATATTTTATAAAGTAGTAATTCACTCGTTTGCTTCTTTTTAGTCATATCTCCCTAGTGTCAAATTTGATGACCATAAATAATGTTTCTCAAAAATAATATTCTATAGAGTTGTGGAAGTCTTCCTTTCAATTCCTAAGTAGTTGAGTCATTACCAACATGTCACATGAAAAGTGCTTCAACATTGAACTGCTTAATAAACTTGATAGTGAATGGAAGGATCATGAGTCCTTTGGAAAAAGCTTAGTTATATATGGCGATAGAGAAGTTATGAACTCTTGTTGAAGATTTTCTTCAGAGAATGGTCTTGAGAACAGCATGCTATTTTCTCAGTGGGGCGTAGGGTAAATTTCATGGTTTGCCTCTGCAACAGATGTATAAAACGATCAATAATCAATTTTGGAGCTGATTTTACCCATCTTATTATCTTCAGCACCTTGCACATATCTGGTACTGTACACACCCCACATTGTTGATTAAAATTGAATCAAAATTTGTTGTACACGGACCGCTAAGTTTCTCACTGATTCTCATTGGTCAACAAAACTAATTAATTTATAAGCAAATAGACCAATTAATTAATAGATTTTGACCAATAAAAATGAGTGAGACTCTTAGTGATTCGTGATAGTGAGACAACAGATATTGATTCCATTCTGTCTTAGACATCAATTGAATCCATGCCCTTAACTGTCAGTTTCTATTTTACACAATTATCAAAGCTCATGTCTCTTTATTGGTTTGTTTCAATAGTTACAATATACATGATGTCTTCCAATTTTATGCAGATTAGCGAAATGACCATTTATTATCATGAAGGTGAATTCACCTATTGATGGACTGAAACGATGCAAGGTAAAATTTGCTGAAAACAAACCTTGTACGATAAAAAAATTTCCAGTGATTTGCTAAACTTTTGTTCTTTCTTTCCTTAGATTTTGGATACTTGTATACATTATTTTAATCTGCTCTTTGTTCATTTTATGGTTGATTGATATTGATTGGTAGTTTAAGTTTAAATTAGAGGTAGCAGGCAGCAGCTTCTTGTTTAGGATAAGTGGATTATGAATGGGGGATGTGCATATTATCATTGTTATCATTATTCTCTTTCATATTGTATGGCTTAGCATTTTAAATTAATCCATTATTTCTTGTATATTGGGCCAATCTTCAAGAGGTAGATTCTTTTCAGAAGATGGCATACATCCTTTTTTTTGCTGGATGTGTTCTATATCTAGTTTATATTTTGCTTACAATCAACTTTGTAATATCTCAATCCATTTCTTATAAGATTTTGACATCTTTATATTCAAAGTTCTAATCCGTCACTTCACTCACTCAATATTTAAATGTTTAAATTAATATTAAAAATTTGTTGTTTTTATCTTATGGACCCGTTTGGTTTAGCTGTATTTAGCTATATTTTGTTTTAATTTCCAATGAAAATAAAAATCAAATTTAAAGTTAATAAACTAAAATATTTTCACGAAAAATATTTTTAAAAATATATTCACAAAAAAATATTTTTAAAATAAACAGAAAATTGAAAATAAAAATATTTTTAAAAATGATGAGATAATTTTGTTAATTTTATTATCAACAAGAAAAAAATTAATTATTCAATGAAATTTATTAAATATGATTATTAGATATTAAATAAATAAAACACAAGTGAAAATAAAAATTAAAAATGAAAATACACAAACATTTTTATTTAAAAAATAAAAATGTAAAAATAAAAGTACATTTATGAAAAAAATAAAAATGGGAAATGGAAACCAATGGGCATGGACAACATTGAAGAATGTTATTTTGAAAACAACTTTTGTAAATTAACAGAATTTCAATGACAATTCTTGATAGGACACCACTTCTATAACTAAGTCCTGTACAGCTATATTTGAATTTTAAAGAAGCCCAAAATATTAAAGAAAATATCTTTGGTTCATTTCTTATTTATTTTCTTTTTATCCCTAAATTATTATTAAGTTATTAAAAGTAAATTTTTTAACCCCTGTTGAATTACTTATAAAATATAAATTTTTAAATTAATTATTAATTTAACACAAAATCCAAATGATTTCTTAATATGTCACTATCTTTTCATCTGAAAAAAACGCCACTCCATGAAACGTATTTATAGAACTTTGCAACTGAAAAACGCTGATTCAATTGGCGTTTTCTAAACAAAAGCTCAACTATAAAAGGGGAACTTGGATAGCGTTTTATAGGCAGCGAGAGAGTTGGAAGTGATGTTGGTTGTTATAGAGGTAAAAGATGAAGGCAAAAGCAATAATATATTAAGAAATAGTTCGGATTTTGTGTTAAATTGGTAATTAATTTTAAAAAATTATATTAATAGGTAATTTAGCCATGTTTTAAAACACTCATCCATTTTTTTTTTATCACTTGAGCTATATAGATAACTTTGAAAATTTATTTTACTTAAAAATTTTTAATATGACATTTATAATATAAATTGTTGTCTATCTATTCCGATAAAAAATGAAAATAATCCTCATAAAAAAATGAAATTAATCCTCATAAAAAAAATGAAATTAATCTAACATGTAAAAGAAATTAATAAAACACCTTTTTTTCCCGTCTTCCTTGTTTTATATATGATGTACTCAGACTTTAAAGTTATCTTTCTTAATAATAACATGAGATAATTGACAAACTCAATCTTACTCATGTGAATAATAAAGTTTAATATTTTTTTTTTGTTATTCTTATAGTCTTAATAATTTGAATTTATTAATTGAAATCTAATATATGACGTTGAATAAGAAATTATTTTCATCAAAGAATGTTAAAGTAGTTAAGCAAAAGTAGATATATTAAAAACAGAACAAAAACATGCCTAATTAGGATTACAATTACTACAAAATTGATAAAAAGGGAGCGGAGAAAAAATAGTAAAAAACTCATTAATTGCTAAAGCAATATTTTTAAAGGGAAATGTCAATTGAACACCCAATCTTTTACATTTTAATGTACACTTCATATTTTAAGTGTATTTGTAAAAAGTAAAACTGTAAAAAAAATAAAAATAAAAAATTAAGAAAAATACAAAAAGAAAAAAGGTAAAGAAGAGAGTGTATAATTAATAGGTGTACACATTGTGCATCTCATTTTTAAAGCTGGGAAAAAGAAGAAAAAGACAATATACAAAAGCAAGAGCTGTACACCAGTTGTACTGGTGGATAGTAGAAGTGGTAGTATTAATGGAAGTGGTGGACCAGGTGATGATAGTGGTACACCATCTCTTATTATTTTTGGATTTTTCCTACTGGGCATTTTAAATGGATGACTCAAATAAATAACTGTAAATAAAAAGACCAAATCACTATTAAGGCATTTATTAAACAGAAAAATAATTGATTTAGATGTGCTCAACACCAACTCATTTTAACAGAAAAGTCCTTCCTCTTAGGATACCAACTCTAACTCTACAAATAGGTAAGGTAGGAGGTATTCATTTCTCAACAAACCTTCTCAAGCCCTTTGGTTTTTGTGCAGTCATGGTTATGTGGCCCTCTCAATCCCAAACTCGTATCCTATTGCTGTGGATACTATGTGCTATCATGTACAACTCAACCATATGCATATGGGGTCGAAAGCTCCAATGCAACGAAACGGATCGACAAAAGCTCTTAAGCTTCAAACATCAAGTCATAGATTCATCAGGCATGCTCTCTTCATGGTCTACGAAACGAGATTGCTGTGGATGGGTAGGAGTTGAGTGTGACCACTTTACTCATAGAGTCACCAACCTAAGTCTTCCCTGCGCTGGATTCTTTTACTTCACAAAGACTGAAATTCTGCACTCCACAGACTGCTTGACAGGTGAATTCAGTCTATTTAATTTGCTTGAACTTGAGTACTTAAAATACTTGGATTTGAGCAAGAATCATTTATCATTTAAAACTCCTCATTGTTGTGGAAATTACACCTCAAAGCTTGTACATCTTGACTTATCATTCAATCATCTTGGACTTAAAGTTGATGATCTCACATGGCTAATTCACATGTCTTCCTTGGAATACCTCAATCTTGGTGGCATAAGTCTTCACAGTTCTCTTTGGCTTCAGTCTATGAGTACGCTTTCTTCACTTTCAGAGTTATACTTGAACGATTGCCAACTTCATGACATTAACCCATCTCTTGAATTTGCCAATTTTACTTTGCTCCAAGTTCTTGATCTTTCAGACAACTATTTTCATTTTAACAAGTTATCTAAATGGTTGTTTAATTTGAGTCATGTTCGAGTTCTTGATCTTAGCCAGAATCATTTTCAAGGCCGCTTACCTGAGACAATATTAAATCTCCAAAAGTTGAAAACTTTGTGGTTATTTGGCAATGAATTTGATGGAGCTATTCCAAATTGGTTAGGCCAACATGAAAATTTACAACACCTTGATCTTTCTAGTAATCTTTTTGTTGGTCCTATTCCTGAAACTTTGGGGAATCTATCTTTCTTGATTGAGTTGTATCTTGGAGCAAATCTCTTGAATGGAAATCTGCCAAAAAGTCTTAGAGACCTTTCTAAATTAGAGATGTTGGATGTCCAAGACACTTTTCTGGCAGGTGCTATATCTGAAAATAATTTTTCCCATCTCACTAATTTGGAAGGGTTATCCTTAGGTTCACCTGCCCTGACATTTCATTTTGATCCACATTGGATTCCCTCTTTTCAACTTCAATTGATTTCTTTAGAATATGTGCATCATGAGCTTCCTGCATGGCTATACACACAAAAATCTCTAAAAGCTCTATATATCTACAACTCAAATTTGTCAATTGAAGATCAAGATAAATTTTGGAGCTTTGTAGCTGAAGTTAGATACCTCGCATTATGGAATAGTTCAATCAGTGGAGACTTGTCAAAGGTGCTCTTCAACTCTAGAGCCATAGTGTTGAGTGGAAATAATTTCATAGGAGGGCTCCCTAGAATATCACTAAACGTGACTGTTTTGTTAATAGAACACAACTATTTTTCAGGAACCTTAACTTCTCTCTTGTGTCAAAAGATGGAAGGGAAAAGCAATTTGGCATTCTTGCACATCACTGATACTCATTTATTCGGAGGGCTTACAGAGTGTTGGATGAATTGGAAATCTTTGGTTCATATTCGTCTAGCCAACAACAAGTTAACTGGAAAGATTCCTGAATCAATGAGTTTATTGTCTAATCTTAAGTCATTGCATCTAGATAATAACAACTTATTTGGATATATCCCTGCATCTTTGCAAAATTGCCAAAAATTGAGCATCCTAAATCTTGGTCAAAATAAGTTCTCTGGCAATATACCTTACTGGATAAGCCAAAGTGTGAGTGTCCTCCAATTGAGATCAAATCAATTCAGTGGTAACATCCCCCCAAAACTATGCCAACTTTCTTCCCTCCTGGTTTTGGATATTGCAGATAATAGATTATCTGGAACAATACCCAATTGTTTCTATAACATCACAGCCATGATTTCTCGTGACACTTCACACTTGTATACTGTCTTTCCAATCAAAATTTATGGTTACAGTTTCTACTTCAATTATTATTTAGCATTGGTAATCAAGGGCAATCAATTGTACTACCCAAGCAATCAAATGATGGTTTGTGTTCTTGATCTTTCTCGTAACAATTTGATAGGAAAGATTCCATCAGAGCTATTTACCCTCAATGAATTGCAATCTTTGAACTTGTCCAAAAATCAATTGACTGGAAGAATTCCTTATGAGATTCGCAATTTGAAACAATTGGAATCTCTTGATCTCTCAAGCTATCAAATCAGTGGTGAAATTCCTCTAATCATGTCTGAGTTGTCTTTCCTTAGTTCCTTGAACCTCTCATTCAACAACTTCACTGGCCAAATCCCACCAATGGCCCAGTTTCAGAGATTTGATGCACTATGTTATATCGGCAATCCTGGACTATGCGGAGCTCCACTTACAAAGATTTGCACACAGGAAGAGAATTCCAACATGACGAAACCCATTGAGGAAAATGACGACGAGGAATTTCTATCATGGTTCTATATTGGCATGGGAATAGGTTTTGCCACAGGATTTTGGACAGTCTGTGCTTCTCTCTTCTTCAACAGGACATGGAGGCATGCCTATTTCAAATTTCTTGACGAATTGAAAAATCAACTCCAAACATTTTTCATTGAATCTCAAGTGTTGCTAGGTTCTTCTTGTTCATGCTTCAATTAATTTCAACAGACAATTTTGTTTGTGTTACTGCTGATTTACTGATACCTAATTATATTTTATGTCCAGATTTTGCTTTCTTGAGTCCACGTTGTGCAGTTACATTGCCTACATGAAAATTAAGCCTCTATTAATTACTCTGTCCCTTGATAAGTATGTATGCATTTATAAAAGTATGTTGAAAGTATTTCCATGCACAAACTTGCAGACAAAATATTTTTGTACTAAGCTCTTTGTTATTTTATTAAATTTTAACCAACCCAAAAGTTATGAGTTAAATTGCCAAAATTTTAAGTTATTTATCAAATTAACATGAAACCCAAACTATTCTCCAATATACCATTGTTTTTGGCTCTTTGATGGATTACCGATAAGTGTACCAATTTCACTGATAGGAATTTTATTTGGATGAAATGATGGGTTGGATCAAAGGAAGCTCCTAAAGACAAATTAAATTGACTAATGAACTAAAAATACACAAACAAAAAGAGCAAGAACACAAAAACAACTAAAAATTGGGGGAAACAATAATCAAATTAGATTTTGACTCTGGATGCTTCATAGACAAAGTATCCTTTAAATTTCCCAAAATTTAGCTATTTTAATTTCAATTCCTTTATTGATGGTTAAATTCCCAATTTTAATTGAAGCCCAATTAACTTGCCCAATCCCTTAATACAAGCTGAAGGTCAAAGTGAAGAAGTTCAATGAAATTTCTTTAAAAACCACACAAATTAAGTTATCTATTTCTAGATTAACTAAATCCATGATAAAAATTGTAAGAGGCACCTTATATTGTACTATCCCTAGCATCATGAGTCAACAAATCAAGTAAATGGTGGCTAAGCATTTACAAGCATTAATCATGGCAAAAACTACTCAATAAAGGATTTTTTCATAAAATATCAAAATCAAGGTCAAAGCTTCATCAAAATCTAGTTACATCAGCCGCTAGCTATAGGGATTTAGCTACTCATGAAGAAAACAACAGAAAATCCTAAAACAAAGTACATAGCAGAGAAAAAGAGGAAAAAAAAGCTTCTCTAGAATTGAAATCTTGTAAATCCAAGCTTCCCATGCTCGAAAATGCCCTTCTCTAGCTGCCTCTTGCTATGGGTCTTGTATAGACCTTCTCTCCTTTCATTTCGACCTAAAAGAGCCTTTTATAGTGGGCCAAGATACTTTAAAAACAATGCTATTGTTATGCAGAGTTGTGCGCACCACTTGCGCAATGACTACTCACCGTTGAATTGGTGGCCAAACAGACAAAAAACATAACACTGCTTCGGTGGTCAAAACACATTGTCGAGGCGGTTGCTTAAAACAACACACTTTACTCAATTTTTTCAATGATTTCATCTTCGAACTCTCCTTGAGCATAATCCCACAAGCTTGACACGAATTGGTTTTCTTTGCTGTGAGAAATCAACAAAAGAAAATTTATATTAATTATGCAAATTTAACACAATATAAAAAACTACATAAAAGAAATTAGATACCTAAATTAATTAATTTATGCAAACGATGCATTAAAAACAAGCAAAACCTTCATAAATTTGGGGCAAAAGATATAATTTATGACCTCAAAAGAGCATGTTTGGCACAAACATCACTCTCCAAGAAAAAGTCATTCCATTTGGCAGTTTTGCGAAAAAAACAATTGAAAACGCCATCCTGAATAGCATTTTATATGTGAGAATAATGTATAGAAAACGCCAATTGGCGTTTTATGATAAACACTTCTTGATAAAGCGCCAAAAGGATGACATTCTTCAGTTGGTTTTTTTTCTTAAAAACGCCAAATGAAATGGCGTTTTCCTGGGGAGCAAAAAACAAGAGTATATTAGAAAATAACTTGAGTTTTGTGTTAATTTGATAATTAATTTAAAAATTTATATGTAATAAGTAATTTTTCCATGGATTTAAACGTTGCATGGACTTTTAACTAACCCTTGTGAGAGATGTCTTTTGTCCACACACTTGACTAAAAAACCCTTAAGTGCTTTGTCGTGTTAGTTAAGTGTTTCTCTGTTGAGTAAATGATTATTCGTAACATCATAATTTCTTCAATCACAACAAGATTATTATTGAAATTAGATGTTTGAGATGGAAGTAATGGACCAAGGATATTTCTCTAAATTTTATCGGTTGCATTAAAAATGAAAAAGAGTACAAGGCATTTTATTTTTTTTTATAAATTATCAATATTCAACAAAATATTAAATATTAATTAATTTAGTTCGAATTAGATAAAATTATATGGACAACAAAACTTTCTTTACCAAATATAAGGTATTCTTTACTGCATGTAAAGAAAAACTTATTTGCAGGAGTTTTCAAGTTAATAAAAATTTTCAAATGGATCTCAATATGGATGCTGATTACTTTCATTTATTTGGTAAATAATAATTGGGAGGGATTCAATTTTCATGGGTCTATCTTTAAAGATGATAAGAGGAAGATGAGTAACCTCTCACCACAATCAAAACTAGTGTATGCTAAGAACGAAACTGGACATGAATAGTGACTGCACAAAGGGACTACAATGAGATGTAATGCATACGAACTATACATATTGCGGGCCATAATCCCAACTCTTAAATTGTGGAAAAATTTATAGTAATATTAAGATATATTATATAATTAAGTAAATAAATTTATTATCTCCTTATCTGTTTTATTTATTGTAATTAATTTAAATATATAAGTGAGATTATCTTTTATATAATATTGTTTTATTATTTTTTAACTAATTATAATCTATAAAATAGGGAATGAAACACTTTAAATTTTCTCCCATAATCAAATAAATCCAAAAGTGAGAAAAAGAATTTGAACCTTTTGGTTTTTTCCGCTTATTCTTTAATCAACTTTTCCCTCCACTGAATTTCTTCTTTTATGGCTACTTTTCGATTGATACTGATAGAACATACTTTTGGTTAAGCTAGTGCTGTCCTCCATAAGTAATTGAATAATCATGACATTTTGACTTGTTTGAGAAATTTTATATTATGAAAATGTTATATTTGCACACTTGTACGTATATATTCAATTTATGTGTATCAATTATTTATAGAAATAAAATTATAAATAAAAAATAAAAAGACATAAAAGTACTACAAATCTAAGAATTGCACAATTTGAAAGGATAGGAATAACATTTGCCACTACTGCTGAGTTCACTCATGTCACTCTCACTGGGAAAAACACTAAATAAAAGTCTTGTAGCCATATAAATTGGATCAACCCTCCAACTGGATGGTTTCATTGTAAGTTGGAGCGCTTTCTATCCATTTTATCCCACTAAAATATCTAACTATTCATGCTATGGAGCATGATTTTAACAATGGTTTCTGAACAATTGCAAGGTAATCCAATTTGGTTTGTGTGTGTGTGATTTTTTTTTTTTTTTGAGTCCCCGACTCCATGTCTCTTTTAGAATGATGCTATATACATACCTGTTTGTATAAATTTATTTTTTACATATTTTTTTTTTATATCTCGTTTACATTTTTATTTATAATCTTACCCCTTCAATCAACCACAATTTAAAAGATGTAATAAAAGGTGTGCACAAGCTGATGTATGAATAACATTTTCCCTCCTTTTATGCCTACTTTGCAATTGACATTGACAAAACATTCGTGGTGTAATCCTTTAGGTTCACTAATAATTAATACTATATGTCAAAATTTTCTCTCCCATCATTTTTATAATTTCCAGGACTCACTAAGGCTAAAATAAGTTTTCAGATTCTAAAAGCATTTATCAAAGTACTTACATACATATTATCCAATGAGATTTAACACAATTAGATACAGTTAGGATGCTTGTTAGATACAATTTGCATCCTTACCAATTTGGATTAACCTTCGTTGACTTTGACTTCCCTCTTATGCTCAACCTTCTGGCAGTGATATTGATTTGAAGTTTCATCTTCTGGCTTTATTTCAACTGTTGAAAGGATTTTTAAACCACTTAATTGATTTAAAAACTCTCTGCTTATATGTAACCATTGTGTGAGATCTCTTTTGTGCGCACACACTTGAGTTAACTAACTCTAGAGCGTGTTGTTGTGTTTGTTAAGTGTTTCTCTATTGAATAAATCATTATTCATCAACATTACATATTTCTTCAATTAAAACTTGATTATTATTGTAATTAGATCTATATAAATATATGTTTAAGATGGGACTAATGGACCTATGATATTTCTTTAAATTTTACTAGCTGCATTAAAAATGAGAAGGATCACCGTGGGGTAAAGTAATCCAATTTGTTTTTGTTTTTTCTTTTTATTTTCTTTTGTGTGTTTTCGTTTTCTTTTATCCTCAACTCTGTTTTCTTTTATGCCTACTTTGCAGTTGATATTGACAAAAGATACGTTACTGTGATCCAGGCATGAACAATGACTTACGTTAATTAATCAAATCTTAATTTGTGGCCACAATTTAATAACCTAACAATTTATAGACGAGCTTAATTAGTTTGATTTTTGAGCCTAATAAAAACAGTGGGTTCCAGCTTAGCTTGATTTTAATTTGAGGAAATTTATTGACCTTAGGTGAGTTTAAATTATTAATTTTAAATTTAATAATTTAAATTTCAAAATTTGTTTTGTGTATGGTTGTTTAAATGGGTTTAACCTATATTAAAAATGAGTTGTATGGTTATGTGTTTGAGCTTGTGCCATTTTTCTTTTTAAATATGAGATTTCAAATGGATCTTGAGATTTATTAAAGTCTGGAAGTGAAATGGATCTCAAAATTTATTTGGACAAGAAATATGAGATAAATGGATTTTGAGATCCGTTTGGCCATATCTTGACCAAACGGATTTAAATCCGTTTTGCGCATGATTGTTTAAATAAACAGGTTTCAAGCTCCATTTTAACTAAAAACAAGGTTATACAAATTTTAAAATCCGTTTACTTCTTGATTGATCAACAATGAGTAAAGACATGATTTTGCTTGATTTTAAATTGTATTATTTGATCAAATGCCATAGAGGAAGAAGAAAACAACAAAATGTACCTACCTTCCTCACTTTTCATTGAATGAAGTGTGGAATGAGGTGTGTCACTCTTCCAATTTACAAAACTTCACTCATGGAGAGTTTTTTTTTTTTTTTAAATGAGTAATATAGTGTTTTCATATTTTAAGGTGTGTGTTTAAAAAATAAAATAAAATAAAGAATGCGTTAAGGAACAGTGGTTGGCGTTTTTCTTAAAATGGGCTGGTTGGCTAGACATATTTGAATTTTAAAGAGGCTCAAAATAATTATCGAAAATATCTAAAGCTCATTTTTTTTTTATTCCTAAAAGATTTATAAAATAATTTTATAATAATTATTAAGTTATTAAAAATAACTCTTTTAACCTATGACGAAGAAGGCAAGAATGTAGTAGCGAGACAAATGATGTTAAAAAAAAAAAAAGTTATGGCATTAAACAATTTAGTTTGAAAATTTTATTTGAAGCCAATTTTAACTGTACTAGGACAAAATTTACTCATATCAAATCTTATATCATAACTTTAGTATTTCTCAACATTTAATAAAATAACACAAAGAACGATACAAAAAACTTTGTCCTAAATGTACTTTAATAAAATATTATAACCATATAACAATCCCGTTTACGCTTGTGCATGGAAATAATATCAATTTTACTTTTAGAAATACATACATACTTATCAGGCGACGGAATAATAGAAGCATCATTTTCATGTGGGCAATGCAACTGCTCAATGTGGACTAAAGAAAGCAAAACCTTGACATAAAAATATAATTATGTATTAATATATCAGCAGAGTGATACAATCAAAAGTGTCTCTTGAAACCTGGTTTAAAAGGGACCCTACGAAGCATGCACAGGAAGAACCTAGCAACACTTGAGATTCAATAAAAAATGTTCCTCTTTATGACCCAAGCACATGGAGTTGATTTTTCAAATTGTGAAGAAATTTGAAATAGGCATGGCTCCATGACTTATTGAAGAAGAGAGAAGCACAAACTGCCCAAAATCCTGTGGCAAAACCTATTCCCATGCCAAAATAGAACCATGAAAGAAATTCCTCTTGATCATCATTTACTTCAATGGGTTTTGTGATGTTGGATTTTTCTTCTTGTGTGCAGTTCTTTGTAAGTGTAGTTCCGCACACTTCAAGATTGCCAATATAGCACAGTGCATCAAATCGCTGAAATTAGGCCATTGGTGGGATTTGGTTGCTGAAGTTGCTGAATGAGAGGTTCAAGGAACTATGATAACACAACTCAAACATGATTAGAGGAATTTCACTGCCGATATGATTACTTGAGAGATCAAGGTATTCCAGCGTTTTAAATTGCCAATCTCATCAGGTATTCTTCCAGTCAATTGATTTTTAAACAAGTTGAAAGATTGCAATTCATTGAGGGTAAATATCTCTGAAGGTATCTTTCCCATCAAATTGTTATGAGAAAGATCAAGAACACAAACTATCATTTGATTGCTTTGGTAGTATAATTGGCTGCCCTTGATAGCCAATACTAAATAATCATTGAAGTAGAAATTGTAACTATAAAGTTTGATTGGAAAGACAGTATACAACTGTGAAGTGTTACGAGAAATTATAGCTGTGATGTTGAAGAAACAATTGGGTATTGTTCCAGTTAATCTATTATCTGCAATATCCAAAACCAGAAGGGAAGAAAGTTGGCATAGTTGCGGGGGATGTTACCACTGAATTGATTTGATCTCAAATGGAGGACACTCACACTTTGGCTTATCCAACATGGTATATTGCCAGAGAACTTATTTTGACCAAGATTTAGAATGCTCAATTTTTGGCAATTTTGCGAAGATGCAGGGATATATCCAAATAAGTTGTTATTGTCTAGATGCAATGACTTAAGATTAGACAATAAACTTATTGATTCAGGAATCTTTCCAGTTAAGTTGTTCTTGGCTAGACGAATATGAACCAAGGATTTCCAATTCATCCAGTACTCTATAAGCCCTCTGAATAAATGAGTATCAGTGATGTGCAAGAATGACAAATTGGTTTTCCCTTCCATCTTTTGACACAAGAGAGAAGTTAAGGTTCCTGGGAAAAAGTTCTGTTCTATTAACAAAACAGTCACATTTGGTGATATTCGAGGGAGCCCTCCCCTTTTCCTTTTTGTTTTTCAGTTCAGATTTAATCCGCCAATTTTTGTGGACTATAACGTGATATGTATTTTTTTAAAAGAAAGAAAAAAACCCACAACAACAACAAAGATTAAGATGCTTCCACCTTAACTTTGTTTAATGCTATCAAAAGGGGGAGGTTTCGAAGATTGGTCAATTTCAATATTCAATCTAAGACTTTGCACTTTGCCCTCATGCCTAGCAACATACATCAACATATATGTGATTCAATGAAAAATGTTTGTCTCTAGGACAACAAAGGTGTAAAGTTGATTTGTTAAATCATCAAGAAATTTGAAGTAAGAATGCCTCGATGTCATTTTCAAGTAGAGAAGCATAAACTCCTCAAAAGTCCCTCCCAAAACCTACTCCCATGCCAATAAAAAGCCAAGATAGAAACTCTTCATCTTCATTTTCAATGGCTTCTCTGATTTTGTCATTTTGGGATTTTGAAAGTGGAGCTCCGCAGAGTTTAGGATTGGCAAACTGATTGTTAGTGAGATCAAGAGATTTTTTTAGTTTCAAATTGGCAATCTCTTAAGGTACTCTTCATGCCAATTGAATTTTGGACAAGTTCATGGACCACAATTGTAAATATTTCTAGAGGCATTGTTAAAATTTGATTGCTATGAGAAAGACTGAAAGTACACATAATTAGCTTTTCAAGAAAGTTAATTGATTGCGTTTGATAAGCAATACATCTTACGTTGGAACAAAACAGTGATCTTCATATACAAAAAGACCAAAAAATAGAATCTTAGATTTTGATAAAAGAGTTTTCTAGAGTTTTAGTTGATAAAGCACGCTGCAATAGAAGAGCTATAGGTAAAATAGATGCATGTTTCCTATCA
The DNA here is from genome assembly GCA_022379115.2 of Bauhinia variegata. Lineage (NCBI taxonomy): Eukaryota > Viridiplantae > Streptophyta > Magnoliopsida > Fabales > Fabaceae > Bauhinia > Bauhinia variegata. The sequence goes on along the minus strand of CM039434.1, from coordinate 9,385,273 downwards.
AAATTTTCAAATTAATGAATCTCTGGAAGAAGATCTACATTAATTTGTCTCTCTTATTTTCATTTTTTGGCGCAAATGATAGAGAAAAATTTTCACTACACCATTTTTAAAATGATAACAAAAAGATCAGTCTAACTTCTGAAAATAATGCCTACAAACCAAGAAGAGATTTAGTTCACAGAATCTTTGATATTGCTTTGAAGTTGAATCCTTTTAGCCTTTATTTAAATCATTAGAGGACCTTCCATTTATGTAAAAAAAAAAAAAAAACCAAAATTTCTGTAGTCTAATGATTCATGATGTAACAATGCGTCATCATTATTTGGAATTTTTTTTCATTAGAGTCAAGTAAACCAATTTGTCACTCATAATAAGATTTCATTATCTTCAAGAAGCTTCAGCGTGGAAAATAATTTGGCTTGACTATTGCCATGCTCACTGAATAACTAAATCACCTATACAAATGACTTTTTGACTTGACTAGGAAGTTTAATAACATGTCCCTATATTTCACCTCTCTATATTAGCTTTCAATTAAATTCAAGAGAAAAACACCAAGACATTTCTAGTTAATATTTGTAAACTAATGACTTTCTAGGCAGGGCTATGGTTAAGGCAATACTTTTGATAAATTTGTTAATTTATATGAGGAAAAATCCACTTAACTTAAGAATAATACTTATCACGCATACTCATTTCAAGCATTTTTTTTTTATAGAATGTGAATTTCATATATCTAATTGTTAAATTAAAAGACTTTACATCTTAGATTATATTTAAAAAATCTTAAATATTATATTATATGGCTTTATTTTAATATGCAAAAAAATTTAAATTATAAATAAAAATCTCCAATTAGATTAAAATACTTAAAATTTTTTATTTATAAAGTTTGACATAAAATAATTAATATCACAATAAATTATATATTATATGTTAGTGTTGGTTAAGTTGCTACTAAACATATTATATATTAGTATTTATAAAAATAAAATGGTCAACCTTGGAAGATGAACTGATGATGAGTGATATAGAACAATTCCGTTGATTTATTTTTAAAATTAAACATATGAAGGGAGGTGTTAAAAAAGAAATTAATACTAGTATTAAAATCTTCTTTCTTTTTTTTATCCCTTCTAAGTGTGCATATTGCTTATAGAATATTATTGATTGATAGTACTTATACCCGTCGTTATTATCATTGAATGGATTAACCATATTTTCTATTTAAAAGTAAAATATTAAAATTACTTAATCATAAAATTTTGCTAAATAATTTCATAGCTCATAAAGCAAAAACTACACATGGATTTGTGAGTGGATCTCGAGATGAACGCTGATTGCTCTGATTTATTTTTGCTATCTAATTGGGAGAAATTTTTATGGGTCCATAAAAAAATATAAGAGAAAGAGCACTGAAACTTCGACCCCTCACTCAACCAAAATTTAAGATACATTAAATAAGTCCAAAAACGAAAAAGGGCCCCTTTTACTTGCTTTTTGTGCTTCTTCTGTAATTGGCTTTTTTGTCCTCTTAATTTCTTCTTTTGACCGGGCTGATGGTTGTAAATCAAAAAGTGATCTACTATAAGTGGCTTGAAAGGAATAAAGACAGTGGAAAAGATAAGGAAGGAGAAGAAGAAAGATGAAAATGGACAGCATCATGATTGATTCCGGTGCTGATCATTCAAATAAACATCAAGAGAAAAGGTTGATAAATATGTTAATATACTATTTGTGCACATTGTGCCTTGGTAAAAGGCAGTATTACCCTTGATTGCTTCAATAGATAGGTTTCATCGAATGTTTAATAAATTATTCATTTTAACTTGTTTTAATTAATGAGAAAGTGTTAACGATAGAATTCAACCTTTTTACTAGACCGTTTTGTTTTTCACTTGTTAAATAATAAATAATTAATTTAGATTACTTCTATATATATATATATATATGAATTGATGTTGTTTTTGAATATTTTAAATAAATAATTCATGTTCAATAGAAGTTATCGTCAATAAAAAAATATAATCCTCAAGTGCTTGTTTTTTATCTTCACCTATTAAATGACAGTTAGAAGAGACTCAATCTGTGTTGAGTCTGTTGGGATTACAAATCACTGCTATAGTACTGTATTAAATTTCATAAGCCTGTCGTGTCATGGAACCATTTGGTTAAAAAACTTCATAAATTTTTATTCACAAATTTATTTCAAACTAATATGAATCAAAATGAGTTAAAGATATTTTATCTCATTTCTTATTTAGTATATCTTTTATTTGTCAACAAAATAATAAAAATGATGCAACAATTATTAAAATATCATTTTCTTAATATTTGAAGTAATAAAAAAGTATGAGACAACAAATGGGATAAAATGTGAATCAAAGGATATAGCTCAAATTGTATCACAATACTATTTGATAACCACAATTATACTGCACAAACTTGTGCAGTTCGAACTTATTTTTAGATCATACAACTGAAGGGACAAGTAGAAAAAATGTAACTGCTCAAAATGGACCAAGTTACTTAAGAAAGCAAAATCTAGTTTCAAATAGCTATTAATATGTCTACAGTAACACAAACCAAATTGTCTCTTGGAAGCTGGATTAAATGTGACCCGTTAAGCGATTGAAGCATGCACAAGCAGAACCTGCGGGATGTAAAGTTATAGTAATTGTCATGATAAGTAATTTGATTAATTCAATTTTCAATCAAAAAGCTTTGCACTTTACTTACCAGCCCAGCAACACGTGAGATTCAACGAAAGATATTCATCTTTAGGACCAAAAAGACAAAGAGTTGATCTTTAAAATCATCGAGAAATCTGAAGTAGACATTCCTCCATGTCTTGTTGAAGAAAAGAGAAGAGCAAACTCCCCAAAAGCCTGTGGCAAACCCTACTCCCATGCCAACATAGAACCGTGACAGAAATTTCTTTTCATCCTCGTTTTCTTCAACGGGTTCTATGATGTTGGGTTTTTCTTCTTCTGTGCAGTTCTTTGTAAGTGGAGCGCCACATAATTCAGGATTGCCAATATAGCAAAGTGTCTCAAAACGTTGAAATTGGGCCATTGGTGGGATTTGGCCAGTGAAATTGTTGAATGAGAGGTTTAAAAAACCAAGAAAAGACAATTCAGACATACTTTGAGGAATTTCACCATTGAATAGGTTGTTTGAGAGATCAAGAGATTCTAATTGTTTCAAATTACTAATCTCTTTAGGTAGGCTTTTTGTCAATTGATTATGGGACAAGTTCAAGGACTGCAATGTTGCTAGTGTGAAGATTTCCGGAGGTATTGTTCCAATCAAATTGTTATGAGACAGATCAATCATATGCATGATTAGCTTTTGGTGGCTTGAGTAAGCCAATCGAATGCCTTTGCTATGCAATACAAAAGAATAATCAATCTTTAACTTAGAACCGAAAGCTTTGGTTTGAAAGCCAGGATACGTGTTTAATTTGTTACGTGAAACCATTGATGTGATATTATGAAGACAGTTAGGCATAGATCCTGATAATCTATTATCTGCAATATCCAACACCACAAGCGAAGAAAGTTGGCATAGCTGAGGGGGGATGTTACCGCTGAACTGATTTGATCTCAACAGCAACACCTTTACACCTTGGCTTACCCAATATGGTACATTGCCAGAAAACTTATTTTCACCAAGATTGAGGATGCTCAGTTTTTGGCAATTTCGCAAAGATGCAGGGATATATCCAAATAACTTGTTATTGTTCAGATGTAATGACTTCAGATTAGATAATAAACTCATTGATGTAGGGATCTTTCCAGTTAAGCCATTGTTGGGCAGGCTAATATGAACCAGAGACTTCCAATTCATCCAGCACTCTGTAAGGTTTCCAGATAAATGAGCATCAGATATTTCCAAGTATGAGAGATTGTTTTTCCCTTTTGTGTTTTGACACAAGAGAGAAGATAAGGATCCTGAGAAAGAGTTGTTTATTGCTACGAAAACAATCACGTTTGGTGATATTTGAGGGAGCCTTCCTCTCAAACTATTTCCAATCAACCATGTGACTTTGGAGTTTAGCAACACCTTTGACATGTCTCCACTAATAGAATAGTTCCATAATAGGAGAAATTCAACTTCAGATGCATAGTTCCAAAATTCATGTTTGTCATCAAATGACAAACTTGAGTTGATGATACCTAGACATTTTAGAGATTTCTGAGTGTATAGCCATGAAGGAATTTCACTATACACATAGGCTAGAAAAAGCCTTTGAAGTTGAAAAGAAGGAACCCAGTGGGAGTCAAAATCAAAGGTTAAGGCTGGGGAACCCAGTAATAGCTTCTGTAAATTGGAAAGTTGGGAAACATTCTTTTCAGATATAATACCCGTCAAAGAAGTGCCTAAAACATCCAAAATCTCTAGGTTAGACAGTTGTTTAAGACTTTTTGGAAGACTTCCATTCAAGTTATTATAGCCAAGAGATAACTCAATTAGGAATGATAGATTCCCTAATGTTTCAGGAATAAGACCAACAAAAAAGTTATCAGAAAGATCAAGGTGTTGTAGATTTTCAATTTGGCCTAACCAATTCGGAATAGGTCCATCTAGTCTATTCTCAGATAACCTCAATGATTTTAGGTTTTGGAAATCTAATATTGTCTTCGGTATATGGCCTTGGAAAAGATTTTGGCTAAGATTAAGATCCCAAATGTCATGAGTCAAGTTAAACAACCATTTACCAAAATTTTCAGATTGAAAATTGTTGGTGGAAAGATCAAGAACTCGGAGTAAAGTAAAATTGACAAATCCAATGGATGGGTTAATGTGATGAAGTTGGCAATCACTCATGTGCAATTCTGAAAGTGAAGGAAGCATACCCAGAAACTGAAGCCAGAGAGAATTATGAAGGTCTATGCCACCGAGGTTGAGAAATTCCAAGGAAGAAAGATGAATAAGCCATGAGAGATCTTCAAATTCAAGTTCAGGATGATTGAAGGATAAGTCAAAATGTAAAAGCTTTGAGGAGTAATTTCCAGAATAATAGGGAGTTGTAAATAATAAGTAATTGTAGCTCAAATCCAAGTATTTTAAGAATTCAAGCTCAAACAAATTAGATAAGGTGATTTCACCTGCCAGGCAATCTGTGTCATCTTTGATTACGGGACAGGGAAGACTTAGTTTGGTGACCCTGTGTGTGAAGTGGTCACACTCAACTCCTGCCCAGCCACAACAATCTTGTCTAATAGACCATGTAGAGAGCATGCCTATTGAATCCATGACTTCCTGTTTGAAGCCAAGGAGCTTTTGTCGATCCATTTCGTTGCATTGCATCTTCATTCCCCAAATGCCTGTGCGGCTCGTGGTAGCACATAGCATCAATAGCAACAGGATACCAATTTGGGATTGGGAGGGCCACATGACCATGACTTTACAAAAATCAAAGTGCTGGAGATGGTTTCTTCAGAAATGAATACCTCCAACCACAGCTATTAATAGTTAGGGTAGAGTATAACTACTACGCACCTTTGCTACTATTACAGCTCTTACTTTTCTATGATTCTTTTCTGACTTAAAAATATCGCTTTAATAATTAATACTAAGAGGAAATATTATTTTACAATATTTATAACAAATACATCCTTGACATTCTTAAATTGGCAAAATTATCTTTACACTTCAAATCAGTTTCTTTTATCTTTTATATAATATTGTTTTATTATTTTTTAACTAATTATAATCTATAAAATAGGGAATGAAACACTTTAAATTTTCTCCCATAATCAAATAAATCCAAAAGTGAGAAAAAGAATTTGAACCTTTTGGTTTTTTCCGCTTATTCTTTAATCAACTTTTCCCTCCACTGAATTTCTTCTTTTATGGCTACTTTTCGATTGATACTGATAGAACATACTTTTGGTTAAGCTAGTGCTGTCCTCCATAAGTAATTGAATAATCATGACATTTTGACTTGTTTGAGAAATTTTATATTATGAAAATGTTATATTTGCACACTTGTACGTATATATTCAATTTATGTGTATCAATTATTTATAGAAATAAAATTATAAATAAAAAATAAAAAGACATAAAAGTACTACAAATCTAAGAATTGCACAATTTGAAAGGATAGGAATAACATTTGCCACTACTGCTGAGTTCACTCATGTCACTCTCACTGGGAAAAACACTAAATAAAAGTCTTGTAGCCATATAAATTGGATCAAACCTCCAACTGGATGGTTTCATTGTAAGTTGGAGCGCTTTCTATCCATTTTATCCCACTAAAATATCTAACTATTCATGCTATGGAGCATGATTTTAACAATGGTTTCTGAACAATTGCAAGGTAATCCAATTTGGTTTGTGTGTGTGTGATTTTTTTTTTTTTTTGAGTCCCCGACTCCATGTCTCTTTTAGAATGATGCTATATACATACCTGTTTGTATAAATTTATTTTTTACATATTTTTTTTTTATATCTCGTTTACATTTTTATTTATAATCTTACCCCTTCAATCAACCACAATTTAAAAGATGTAATAAAAGGTGTGCACAAGCTGATGTATGAATAACATTTTCCCTCCTTTTATGCCTACTTTGCAATTGACATTGACAAAACATTCGTGGTGTAATCCTTTAGGTTCACTAATAATTAATACTATATGTCAAAATTTTCTCTCCCATCATTTTTATAATTTCCAGGACTCACTAAGGCTAAAATAAGTTTTCAGATTCTAAAAGCATTTATCAAAGTACTTACATACATATTATCCAATGAGATTTAACACAATTAGATACAGTTAGGATGCTTGTTAGATACAATTTGCATCCTTACCAATTTGGATTAACCTTCGTTGACTTTGACTTCCCTCTTATGCTCAACCTTCTGGCAGTGATATTGATTTGAAGTTTCATCTTCTGGCTTTATTTCAACTGTTGAAAGGATTTTTAAACCACTTAATTGATTTAAAAACTCTCTGCTTATATGTAACCATTGTGTGAGATCTCTTTTGTGCGCACACACTTGAGTTAACTAACTCTAGAGCGTGTTGTTGTGTTTGTTAAGTGTTTCTCTATTGAATAAATCATTATTCATCAACATTACATATTTCTTCAATTAAAACTTGATTATTATTGTAATTAGATCTATATAAATATATGTTTAAGATGGGACTAATGGACCTATGATATTTCTTTAAATTTTACTAGCTGCATTAAAAATGAGAAGGATCACCGTGGGGTAAAGTAATCCAATTTGTTTTTGTTTTTTCTTTTTATTTTCTTTTGTGTGTTTTCGTTTTCTTTTATCCTCAACTCTGTTTTCTTTTATGCCTACTTTGCAGTTGATATTGACAAAAGATACGTTACTGTGATCCAGGCATGAACAATGACTTACGTTAATTAATCAAATCTTAATTTGTGGCCACAATTTAATAACCTAACAATTTATAGACGAGCTTAATTAGTTTGATTTTTGAGCCTAATAAAAACAGTGGGTTCCAGCTTAGCTTGATTTTAATTTGAGGAAATTTATTGACCTTAGGTGAGTTTAAATTATTAATTTTAAATTTAATAATTTAAATTTCAAAATTTGTTTTGTGTATGGTTGTTTAAATGGGTTTAACCTATATTAAAAATGAGTTGTATGGTTATGTGTTTGAGCTTGTGCCATTTTTCTTTTTAAATATGAGATTTCAAATGGATCTTGAGATTTATTAAAGTCTGGAAGTGAAATGGATCTCAAAATTTATTTGGACAAGAAATATGAGATAAATGGATTTTGAGATCCGTTTGGCCATATCTTGACCAAACGGATTTAAATCCGTTTTGCGCATGATTGTTTAAATAAACAGGTTTCAAGCTCCATTTTAACTAAAAACAAGGTTATACAAATTTTAAAATCCGTTTACTTCTTGATTGATCAACAATGAGTAAAGACATGATTTTGCTTGATTTTAAATTGTATTATTTGATCAAATGCCATAGAGGAAGAAGAAAACAACAAAATGTACCTACCTTCCTCACTTTTCATTGAATGAAGTGTGGAATGAGGTGTGTCACTCTTCCAATTTACAAAACTTCACTCATGGAGAGTTTTTTTTTTTTTTTAAATGAGTAATATAGTGTTTTCATATTTTAAGGTGTGTGTTTAAAAAATAAAATAAAATAAAGAATGCGTTAAGGAACAGTGGTTGGCGTTTTTCTTAAAATGGGCTGGTTGGCTAGACATATTTGAATTTTAAAGAGGCTCAAAATAATTATCGAAAATATCTAAAGCTCATTTTTTTTTTATTCCTAAAAGATTTATAAAATAATTTTATAATAATTATTAAGTTATTAAAAATAACTCTTTTAACCTATGACGAAGAAGGCAAGAATGTAGTAGCGAGACAAATGATGTTAAAAAAAAAAAAAGTTATGGCATTAAACAATTTAGTTTGAAAATTTTATTTGAAGCCAATTTTAACTGTACTAGGACAAAATTTACTCATATCAAATCTTATATCATAACTTTAGTATTTCTCAACATTTAATAAAATAACACAAAGAACGATACAAAAAACTTTGTCCTAAATGTACTTTAATAAAATATTATAACCATATAACAATCCCGTTTACGCTTGTGCATGGAAATAATATCAATTTTACTTTTAGAAATACATACATACTTATCAGGCGACGGAATAATAGAAGCATCATTTTCATGTGGGCAATGCAACTGCTCAATGTGGACTAAAGAAAGCAAAACCTTGACATAAAAATATAATTATGTATTAATATATCAGCAGAGTGATACAATCAAAAGTGTCTCTTGAAACCTGGTTTAAAAGGGACCCTACGAAGCATGCACAGGAAGAACCTAGCAACACTTGAGATTCAATAAAAAATGTTCCTCTTTATGACCCAAGCACATGGAGTTGATTTTTCAAATTGTGAAGAAATTTGAAATAGGCATGGCTCCATGACTTATTGAAGAAGAGAGAAGCACAAACTGCCCAAAATCCTGTGGCAAAACCTATTCCCATGCCAAAATAGAACCATGAAAGAAATTCCTCTTGATCATCATTTACTTCAATGGGTTTTGTGATGTTGGATTTTTCTTCTTGTGTGCAGTTCTTTGTAAGTGTAGTTCCGCACACTTCAAGATTGCCAATATAGCACAGTGCATCAAATCGCTGAAATTAGGCCATTGGTGGGATTTGGTTGCTGAAGTTGCTGAATGAGAGGTTCAAGGAACTATGATAACACAACTCAAACATGATTAGAGGAATTTCACTGCCGATATGATTACTTGAGAGATCAAGGTATTCCAGCGTTTTAAATTGCCAATCTCATCAGGTATTCTTCCAGTCAATTGATTTTTAAACAAGTTGAAAGATTGCAATTCATTGAGGGTAAATATCTCTGAAGGTATCTTTCCCATCAAATTGTTATGAGAAAGATCAAGAACACAAACTATCATTTGATTGCTTTGGTAGTATAATTGGCTGCCCTTGATAGCCAATACTAAATAATCATTGAAGTAGAAATTGTAACTATAAAGTTTGATTGGAAAGACAGTATACAACTGTGAAGTGTTACGAGAAATTATAGCTGTGATGTTGAAGAAACAATTGGGTATTGTTCCAGTTAATCTATTATCTGCAATATCCAAAACCAGAAGGGAAGAAAGTTGGCATAGTTGCGGGGGATGTTACCACTGAATTGATTTGATCTCAAATGGAGGACACTCACACTTTGGCTTATCCAACATGGTATATTGCCAGAGAACTTATTTTGACCAAGATTTAGAATGCTCAATTTTTGGCAATTTTGCGAAGATGCAGGGATATATCCAAATAAGTTGTTATTGTCTAGATGCAATGACTTAAGATTAGACAATAAACTTATTGATTCAGGAATCTTTCCAGTTAAGTTGTTCTTGGCTAGACGAATATGAACCAAGGATTTCCAATTCATCCAGTACTCTATAAGCCCTCTGAATAAATGAGTATCAGTGATGTGCAAGAATGACAAATTGGTTTTCCCTTCCATCTTTTGACACAAGAGAGAAGTTAAGGTTCCTGGGAAAAAGTTCTGTTCTATTAACAAAACAGTCACATTTGGTGATATTCGAGGGAGCCCTCCCCTTTTCCTTTTTGTTTTTCAGTTCAGATTTAATCCGCCAATTTTTGTGGACTATAACGTGATATGTATTTTTTTAAAAGAAAGAAAAAAACCCACAACAACAACAAAGATTAAGATGCTTCCACCTTAACTTTGTTTAATGCTATCAAAAGGGGGAGGTTTCGAAGATTGGTCAATTTCAATATTCAATCTAAGACTTTGCACTTTGCCCTCATGCCTAGCAACATACATCAACATATATGTGATTCAATGAAAAATGTTTGTCTCTAGGACAACAAAGGTGTAAAGTTGATTTGTTAAATCATCAAGAAATTTGAAGTAAGAATGCCTCGATGTCATTTTCAAGTAGAGAAGCATAAACTCCTCAAAAGTCCCTCCCAAAACCTACTCCCATGCCAATAAAAAGCCAAGATAGAAACTCTTCATCTTCATTTTCAATGGCTTCTCTGATTTTGTCATTTTGGGATTTTGAAAGTGGAGCTCCGCAGAGTTTAGGATTGGCAAACTGATTGTTAGTGAGATCAAGAGATTTTTTTAGTTTCAAATTGGCAATCTCTTAAGGTACTCTTCATGCCAATTGAATTTTGGACAAGTTCATGGACCACAATTGTAAATATTTCTAGAGGCATTGTTAAAATTTGATTGCTATGAGAAAGACTGAAAGTACACATAATTAGCTTTTCAAGAAAGTTAATTGATTGCGTTTGATAAGCAATACATCTTACGTTGGAACAAAACAGTGATCTTCATATACAAAAAGACCAAAAAATAGAATCTTAGATTTTGATAAAAGAGTTTTCTAGAGTTTTAGTTGATAAAGCACGCTGCAATAGAAGAGCTATAGGTAAAATAGATGCATGTTTCCTATCAAAATTTTCAAATTAATGAATCTCTGGAAGAAGATCTACATTAATTTGTCTCTCTTATTTTCATTTTTTGGCGCAAATGATAGAGAAAAATTTTCACTACACCATTTTTAAAATGATAACAAAAAGATCAGTCTAACTTCTGAAAATAATGCCTACAAACCAAGAAGAGATTTAGTTCACAGAATCTTTGATATTGCTTTGAAGTTGAATCCTTTTAGCCTTTATTTAAATCATTAGAGGACCTTCCATTTATGTAAAAAAAAAAAAAAAACCAAAATTTCTGTAGTCTAATGATTCATGATGTAACAATGCGTCATCATTATTTGGAATTTTTTTTCATTAGAGTCAAGTAAACCAATTTGTCACTCATAATAAGATTTCATTATCTTCAAGAAGCTTCAGCGTGGAAAATAATTTGGCTTGACTATTGCCATGCTCACTGAATAACTAAATCACCTATACAAATGACTTTTTGACTTGACTAGGAAGTTTAATAACATGTCCCTATATTTCACCTCTCTATATTAGCTTTCAATTAAATTCAAGAGAAAAACACCAAGACATTTCTAGTTAATATTTGTAAACTAATGACTTTCTAGGCAGGGCTATGGTTAAGGCAATACTTTTGATAAATTTGTTAATTTATATGAGGAAAAATCCACTTAACTTAAGAATAATACTTATCACGCATACTCATTTCAAGCATTTTTTTTTTATAGAATGTGAATTTCATATATCTAATTGTTAAATTAAAAGACTTTACATCTTAGATTATATTTAAAAAATCTTAAATATTATATTATATGGCTTTATTTTAATATGCAAAAAAATTTAAATTATAAATAAAAATCTCCAATTAGATTAAAATACTTAAAATTTTTTATTTATAAAGTTTGACATAAAATAATTAATATCACAATAAATTATATATTATATGTTAGTGTTGGTTAAGTTGCTACTAAACATATTATATATTAGTATTTATAAAAATAAAATGGTCAACCTTGGAAGATGAACTGATGATGAGTGATATAGAACAATTCCGTTGATTTATTTTTAAAATTAAACATATGAAGGGAGGTGTTAAAAAAGAAATTAATACTAGTATTAAAATCTTCTTTCTTTTTTTTATCCCTTCTAAGTGTGCATATTGCTTATAGAATATTATTGATTGATAGTACTTATACCCGTCGTTATTATCATTGAATGGATTAACCATATTTTCTATTTAAAAGTAAAATATTAAAATTACTTAATCATAAAATTTTGCTAAATAATTTCATAGCTCATAAAGCAAAAACTACACATGGATTTGTGAGTGGATCTCGAGATGAACGCTGATTGCTCTGATTTATTTTTGCTATCTAATTGGGAGAAATTTTTATGGGTCCATAAAAAAATATAAGAGAAAGAGCACTGAAACTTCGACCCCTCACTCAACCAAAATTTAAGATACATTAAATAAGTCCAAAAACGAAAAAGGGCCCCTTTTACTTGCTTTTTGTGCTTCTTCTGTAATTGGCTTTTTTGTCCTCTTAATTTCTTCTTTTGACCGGGCTGATGGTTGTAAATCAAAAAGTGATCTACTATAAGTGGCTTGAAAGGAATAAAGACAGTGGAAAAGATAAGGAAGGAGAAGAAGAAAGATGAAAATGGACAGCATCATGATTGATTCCGGTGCTGATCATTCAAATAAACATCAAGAGAAAAGGTTGATAAATATGTTAATATACTATTTGTGCACATTGTGCCTTGGTAAAAGGCAGTATTACCCTTGATTGCTTCAATAGATAGGTTTCATCGAATGTTTAATAAATTATTCATTTTAACTTGTTTTAATTAATGAGAAAGTGTTAACGATAGAATTCAACCTTTTTACTAGACCGTTTTGTTTTTCACTTGTTAAATAATAAATAATTAATTTAGATTACTTCTATATATATATATATATATGAATTGATGTTGTTTTTGAATATTTTAAATAAATAATTCATGTTCAATAGAAGTTATCGTCAATAAAAAAATATAATCCTCAAGTGCTTGTTTTTTATCTTCACCTATTAAATGACAGTTAGAAGAGACTCAATCTGTGTTGAGTCTGTTGGGATTACAAATCACTGCTATAGTACTGTATTAAATTTCATAAGCCTGTCGTGTCATGGAACCATTTGGTTAAAAAACTTCATAAATTTTTATTCACAAATTTATTTCAAACTAATATGAATCAAAATGAGTTAAAGATATTTTATCTCATTTCTTATTTAGTATATCTTTTATTTGTCAACAAAATAATAAAAATGATGCAACAATTATTAAAATATCATTTTCTTAATATTTGAAGTAATAAAAAAGTATGAGACAACAAATGGGATAAAATGTGAATCAAAGGATATAGCTCAAATTGTATCACAATACTATTTGATAACCACAATTATACTGCACAAACTTGTGCAGTTCGAACTTATTTTTAGATCATACAACTGAAGGGACAAGTAGAAAAAATGTAACTGCTCAAAATGGACCAAGTTACTTAAGAAAGCAAAATCTAGTTTCAAATAGCTATTAATATGTCTACAGTAACACAAACCAAATTGTCTCTTGGAAGCTGGATTAAATGTGACCCGTTAAGCGATTGAAGCATGCACAAGCAGAACCTGCGGGATGTAAAGTTATAGTAATTGTCATGATAAGTAATTTGATTAATTCAATTTTCAATCAAAAAGCTTTGCACTTTACTTACCAGCCCAGCAACACGTGAGATTCAACGAAAGATATTCATCTTTAGGACCAAAAAGACAAAGAGTTGATCTTTAAAATCATCGAGAAATCTGAAGTAGACATTCCTCCATGTCTTGTTGAAGAAAAGAGAAGAGCAAACTCCCCAAAAGCCTGTGGCAAACCCTACTCCCATGCCAACATAGAACCGTGACAGAAATTTCTTTTCATCCTCGTTTTCTTCAACGGGTTCTATGATGTTGGGTTTTTCTTCTTCTGTGCAGTTCTTTGTAAGTGGAGCGCCACATAATTCAGGATTGCCAATATAGCAAAGTGTCTCAAAACGTTGAAATTGGGCCATTGGTGGGATTTGGCCAGTGAAATTGTTGAATGAGAGGTTTAAAAAACCAAGAAAAGACAATTCAGACATACTTTGAGGAATTTCACCATTGAATAGGTTGTTTGAGAGATCAAGAGATTCTAATTGTTTCAAATTACTAATCTCTTTAGGTAGGCTTTTTGTCAATTGATTATGGGACAAGTTCAAGGACTGCAATGTTGCTAGTGTGAAGATTTCCGGAGGTATTGTTCCAATCAAATTGTTATGAGACAGATCAATCATATGCATGATTAGCTTTTGGTGGCTTGAGTAAGCCAATCGAATGCCTTTGCTATGCAATACAAAAGAATAATCAATCTTTAACTTAGAACCGAAAGCTTTGGTTTGAAAGCCAGGATACGTGTTTAATTTGTTACGTGAAACCATTGATGTGATATTATGAAGACAGTTAGGCATAGATCCTGATAATCTATTATCTGCAATATCCAACACCACAAGCGAAGAAAGTTGGCATAGCTGAGGGGGGATGTTACCGCTGAACTGATTTGATCTCAACAGCAACACCTTTACACCTTGGCTTACCCAATATGGTACATTGCCAGAAAACTTATTTTCACCAAGATTGAGGATGCTCAGTTTTTGGCAATTTCGCAAAGATGCAGGGATATATCCAAATAACTTGTTATTGTTCAGATGTAATGACTTCAGATTAGATAATAAACTCATTGATGTAGGGATCTTTCCAGTTAAGCCATTGTTGGGCAGGCTAATATGAACCAGAGACTTCCAATTCATCCAGCACTCTGTAAGGTTTCCAGATAAATGAGCATCAGATATTTCCAAGTATGAGAGATTGTTTTTCCCTTTTGTGTTTTGACACAAGAGAGAAGATAAGGATCCTGAGAAAGAGTTGTTTATTGCTACGAAAACAATCACGTTTGGTGATATTTGAGGGAGCCTTCCTCTCAAACTATTTCCAATCAACCATGTGACTTTGGAGTTTAGCAACACCTTTGACATGTCTCCACTAATAGAATAGTTCCATAATAGGAGAAATTCAACTTCAGATGCATAGTTCCAAAATTCATGTTTGTCATCAAATGACAAACTTGAGTTGATGATACCTAGACATTTTAGAGATTTCTGAGTGTATAGCCATGAAGGAATTTCACTATACACATAGGCTAGAAAAAGCCTTTGAAGTTGAAAAGAAGGAACCCAGTGGGAGTCAAAATCAAAGGTTAAGGCTGGGGAACCCAGTAATAGCTTCTGTAAATTGGAAAGTTGGGAAACATTCTTTTCAGATATAATACCCGTCAAAGAAGTGCCTAAAACATCCAAAATCTCTAGGTTAGACAGTTGTTTAAGACTTTTTGGAAGACTTCCATTCAAGTTATTATAGCCAAGAGATAACTCAATTAGGAATGATAGATTCCCTAATGTTTCAGGAATAAGACCAACAAAAAAGTTATCAGAAAGATCAAGGTGTTGTAGATTTTCAATTTGGCCTAACCAATTCGGAATAGGTCCATCTAGTCTATTCTCAGATAACCTCAATGATTTTAGGTTTTGGAAATCTAATATTGTCTTCGGTATATGGCCTTGGAAAAGATTTTGGCTAAGATTAAGATCCCAAATGTCATGAGTCAAGTTAAACAACCATTTACCAAAATTTTCAGATTGAAAATTGTTGGTGGAAAGATCAAGAACTCGGAGTAAAGTAAAATTGACAAATCCAATGGATGGGTTAATGTGATGAAGTTGGCAATCACTCATGTGCAATTCTGAAAGTGAAGGAAGCATACCCAGAAACTGAAGCCAGAGAGAATTATGAAGGTCTATGCCACCGAGGTTGAGAAATTCCAAGGAAGAAAGATGAATAAGCCATGAGAGATCTTCAAATTCAAGTTCAGGATGATTGAAGGATAAGTCAAAATGTAAAAGCTTTGAGGAGTAATTTCCAGAATAATAGGGAGTTGTAAATAATAAGTAATTGTAGCTCAAATCCAAGTATTTTAAGAATTCAAGCTCAAACAAATTAGATAAGGTGATTTCACCTGCCAGGCAATCTGTGTCATCTTTGATTACGGGACAGGGAAGACTTAGTTTGGTGACCCTGTGTGTGAAGTGGTCACACTCAACTCCTGCCCAGCCACAACAATCTTGTCTAATAGACCATGTAGAGAGCATGCCTATTGAATCCATGACTTCCTGTTTGAAGCCAAGGAGCTTTTGTCGATCCATTTCGTTGCATTGCATCTTCATTCCCCAAATGCCTGTGCGGCTCGTGGTAGCACATAGCATCAATAGCAACAGGATACCAATTTGGGATTGGGAGGGCCACATGACCATGACTTTACAAAAATCAAAGTGCTGGAGATGGTTTCTTCAGAAATGAATACCTCCAACCACAGCTATTAATAGTTAGGGTAGAGTATAACTACTACGCACCTTTGCTACTATTACAGCTCTTACTTTTCTATGATTCTTTTCTGACTTAAAAATATCGCTTTAATAATTAATACTAAGAGGAAATATTATTTTACAATATTTATAACAAATACATCCTTGACATTCTTAAATTGGCAAAATTATCTTTACACTTCAAATCAGTTTCTTTTAACTTTTTTTGCCTCATGGAATTATTTATAATAGTTTTTTTTTTTTTTTTTGGTTACATGAGATAATAGCCCTAAACTCCTTAAATAATATCCAAATCTCTTATCACTAATCCATAACTTATATAATCTATAATATTACCAAATAATTTATCACGCCAGATTTTATACAATCTACATATGCTTCATACTTAAATAGAATCTAACGTGAATTAATATATAAGGATATCTAGTAATTTGAGCAATTGAGACAGCTTTTATATATATATATCTTAGATTATGATTCTTGAGTCGTGAATTTGTGATATATTAAGTGAATATATATTTTATTGAAGAGAATTTTTAGCATTTGCTTTTAAAGCATCTATATAGCTCTTTCTCAAACCTGAAATTGTGTTCCATTGTTATTGAGAAATAAAGGAATGGAACATCTCATTTTAAACAAGCATTCAATTTTATCATTTCATTAGGCAGGAAAATACGCTAGACATGATCAACGAAAGGTAGCAAATATATTTATAATACACATACTTACTACCCAATGTGATTTGTGTGTATTTGTAACTGTGTTTTGTTTAATATGTTGTATTCCTTTTTATGCTAATTATTAAACACTACTTGTAAACTTCTCGATTTAAAACAAATTGAAAATTGTTGGTTATCAAAAAAGAAAAAAATTGTTTAAACCTATGCTACATAATTCCTATCTACAGTTATTTTGTCAAAAAGATAACTTACTAGGAATGGAATTAATTACAGAACAAGAAACCAGAACCCAAAGCCTAAATCTTTCAAGCTTTGTTTAAATTACTAGAGTGCTTTTAATTCCATTTCATCTTCGAAAGCAATATATTCTGGAATCTAACAATTCACAATGTACATGGTTATAACAATTGATCCTCAATATTTGAAGTTTTTCATCTTAGAGTCAAGTCAACCCTCACCTAGAAATTAAATTGTCATTATCTTCTAGAAATTTCAGGATGAGAAATATGTTAACTTGGTCTATGCCGCATCCCACGGGCATTTGAATTACCTACTCAAACGACATCTTCAATTGATGACAAGGGAAGTTTCCTAACATGATTCCCATTATTTTGGCCTTTTTTCTTTTTTCTTAGAGGAGTAATTTTCAGAACAATGAAGAGATGAAATAATAAGTTATGATTGTTCAAATCCAAGTAGTTTAGAAATTTAAAATTCAAGCAAATTAGATAGGATGATTTCACCTTCAAAGCAAACTATGTTGTCCTCAAAGAGGCAAGGAGGAGTTTGGTGACTCTGTGTGTTAGGTTGTCACACCCAGCCCATCTGCAGCAATCCTTTATCATATCATGAAGAGGGCATAACTGATGAATCTATGACTTGTTCTTTGAAGCTTAGGAGCTTTCGTTTATCTATTTCAAATTAATCGATCGCTCTTTCATTTGACTAATTTAGACATTTCTCTCTCTTATTTTTATTTATTTGGTGTAAATAATTTAGAGAAACTTACATTGGACAATCTTAAATATGATAATTATAAAAGCGTAAGAAGAGAAAAAGTTTTACAAAGATCTTCGATGGAAGACATTTCACTCTCTTTTATCTAAGAAAAGAGAGTTATGGGATCTAACAATTTATGATGGAAGACGGTTCCAACATTGCATCCTCACCATTTGGAGTTTTTCATAATGTCAAGTCAACCAATTTGTCATTTAGAAAATTTGCATTATCATTGAGAAATTTTAGCATGAAAGATACATTTGCTTGGCTGTTGCCATGCTGCCTAAGCAATTTGAATACCTACACAAGTAACATTTTCAATTGATTAGGGAAGTTTGATAACATGTTCCCTTATATTTCTCCTCTCTATCTTTGCTTTCAATTAAGCTTAAGAGAAACACGAAAAAAGCTCTAGTTGATACTGTTGGTTAATGACTTCTAGTTCTTGATGAGAGCAACTCCATGCATGTACCATGTATTCATTTCCAAGAAAAGGTATTTAGAAAAAAGAATGAGGGACTGCACAATCCAAAAACACCAGGTGTCACAATGTACCTTTAAATGAAAAAACGCTATGACAAATAATGAAATAATTTTTATTTTTTTTAAAAAATTATTTTTAAAGTCATTACTGATTATTTAAGAATTATGGTATAATTGAAAATTTTATTTATTTTTATTGAAAAGACATTAGAATGCAAATCATATATGAGTTCGGGAGTTATTTATGTGTGAGAAAGGTGTTAAACACTTCACAACATCTATAAAAAACAGTTACCCAAATTAGTTATGCAAAATAAAATATGACCAAAATTGTATTTAATTTATCACCGAAATAAATATTATAATCTTTGAAGAAATGATGGAAAGATAAACATTTACACATGAATTTTTTAAACGGACCAAGGATCCTTCCATCCTTCAAGACAGATAAAACATCCCTTCAGACGGTGTTTATCTTCGCCTAAGTTAGATAGTCTAAACTCAATCTTATAAAAGACCGGATCACCTACCTTTCTATGATAAATAAGGGATCTCGGAATTCTAAAAATTCAAATGCACCTTAAAGTGTACGCATGCTAATTACAATTTAAAATTTGAGAGTAAGATATAACAAAAATTACATGGGAAAAGTAGCATGAAATAAAAATTACAATTTTCCTTGTTCGCCCATTGTAAGTCTACACTATTAATTTCTTCCTGCACCCCACCTTTCTTTTTAACACCCCAATCACACCATTTTTCTTCTCACACTCCACTCCTTTTATTTAACACCCTGTCGGCCCAATTTGCTCCTTTCTCATCACACTCCTTTTTCTCCTTTTGACACCCCTTTACTCATTCCATTATTTTCTATTCTCATTCCTCTCATTTCTCTTTGCACCCTCCTAAAAATCAATCCAACACCCTTGCTCTAACCTATCCACACCCCCAAAACCAACTTTCACTCATATTCTCCCTTCTAAACCGTGAGCCTAAAACCCAGAACCACAGAGTGTAAAAATGTTGCCTAGCATCTCAAGAAAAAATGGATAAGAATTCTCTTATTCTAAAGATGACAGATTATTGAAACTAAACCAACAAAAAACACCAAAATCAATTAGCAAATCAATATGAATTATCCTAAGAGATAAAGCAAAGCAAAAGCCTTCCGAATAAATGAATCTATGAAACTCCAATCATAAAAAAAAAAAAAAAATCTTCATTTCACAAATTGAAACATGAGGAAAATTCCAAAATCACTTGACCAAGGCATCAATTCACTCACACATATTGTTCAAAAAGATCACAAAGGGATGAAATTGAAACATGAGGAAAATTCCAAAATCAATAAACCAAAGCATCAATTCTCTCACACATATTGTTCCAAAAGGTCACCAAGGGATGAAAAATATAGATCAGCTAATGCCAAGACAGTGAGGGATATAGACTAAAAGAAAGGCGAAAGGCAAGACTGTCTTCATCATTCAACGCATAATAGTTTGATCCTTAACAACCAGCAGTGTTATAAGAAAATGAATCATAGGAAACTCGAAAATCACCAACAGGAACAATGAGAATAGTCCATTCAAAACCACAGCCATAAAATTGAAACTAATGATATTCAGCTAACAAGCACACATCATGAATTGAAACATCTTTTATTTTAGAAGAAAATGAGAACTGATGGAACACATATAAATAGGAGGCAGAGACAAATCTTTACTCAAGCCGCATATGGAAATGGCGATATCATTCAAAATAAGAGTGTGAACTACAAAACAGGACTATCACATGCAATAACATCACCCAAAAAACCCAAGAGTTAATCAACTGGCATTCAAAAGTTAAATAATACACATAATGTTATTTAACCAAATTATGAGACTTCAAACAATTCAGCCAACCATGTAACCACAAAAAGAAACCATCAACGAATCAACCATCTCAAGCATTTATAAATCCCAAACTCATTAAGATAAAAACGAATGATCAATACTGGATACAACTATGAGTCAAAAACAAATGATAGACCCCAACAATTTCCTCTCGCATGTCCTCAAGTAGAAGCCATAATTATAGAAGTCCAAATGAAACTCAAAGACAACAAATTCCCAAGAACAGGGTCATAAGGTTCATGCATTGTTTTGATTCTCACTAGGGGACCAGCAAATTTTAATCATCTGAACTAATCGTAACTTGAATGAAACAGCAACATTATTTTCAAACAGAGAACGAATTCAACATCAATCACAATTTACCCACCAGCAGATCACAAAATCATAAAACATCAATCATTGAGAAGCTTGAAGTCATACAACTAGAACAAATCCAAACAGCGGAGATTGAGAGCAATGAAAATATACCTACC
Organism: Bauhinia variegata; assembly: GCA_022379115.2. NCBI lineage: Eukaryota > Viridiplantae > Streptophyta > Magnoliopsida > Fabales > Fabaceae > Bauhinia > Bauhinia variegata. The sequence goes on along the minus strand of CM039434.1, from coordinate 9,364,286 downwards.
CCAAGCTTCTTAATCGTCAATCTGCCCCAACTATCGTCTCAATTTCTTTCGAATTCCGCACGATCTTCTTGACTTTTCTCTTTTTCTTCCGCTCTCTAAACTCTCTCTGTCTCTCCTTCTCACCCTTCGTCCCCTCCCTTTTTTTTTTTCTCTCTAGCTCCACCACTTTCACTCAACTATCTTGCTGTTGCCCTTCTCCGCCAATCTCGCCTCGCTTCCACTTACCCTCAACAATCACTTCTCACCCCAGCTCACTGCCTTCGTGATCCTTCTTTTTCTTTTGCTCTTCTTTTTTCCTTTTCTCGCTGATTTCTTCACCGCTTCTTTTTTCTTTCTTCTTTTTACTACTGCTGCTTTTTCTTCTCTTTTATTTTATTTTATTTTATTTTTTCTCTTTCCTTTCTTTTTTTTTTTAAATTAATATAAAATAAAAAAATAATTTTTTTTCTTTTTTCCAAAATAAACATAGAAAATACAATAAAATAAAGATAAAAATAAAAATAAAAAATAATAATATTTAGATAAAATACAATGTCTAGCACAATTCAGAAAAACGAATAATTGGTGATGATTACTTCAATTTATTATGTAAATAATTGAGGGAAACTTTCATAGGTCCATCAAATTGACAAGAGAAAGTTCAGCGAAACTCCAACATTTCACCTCAACGAAAACTAATGCAAGCCAAGAAAAACGGTTCATGAATTAGTTAAGTGACTACACACACACAATGAACTACATAAAGAACGGAAGCTAGCTTTGCATAAACATTGCCATTTAAGATGGTTTTTGTTGTGGGTATTATTCAAGGTTAATAAGGATGTGAAGGTTAATAAAAGAGCACAGGATTCTAGGGTCTCGTTGGATGGCGAAGTTATGAGTCTAGTGGTGATATGAGCTTGAACTACTGTTAGGTGCGACGCTGATGGTTAAGTCTGTCTTTTTAAGGTTTTTGGAGAGGTTTTATACTGGTGTGGATTATGGGACTGGGTCCCACGCCAGGCCCATAAGCAGGGCCCGATGGCCCTTGGGGAAGGTCCACATCAGTTTTAAACATTGAATCTATGTGGAATTGTTCAAATAATAAAGTCAAATTAACTAATTGATGCCCTATAAAATTTGCATAAATTTCCAAAGAAATTGAAGCATGAAAGACATACAAACTACAACGTGGAAAAATTTTCTTGTGATTTTAACAAATAAGTCCAAAAATTAAGAAGAAGACTTTTTTTTTTTTTAATCAAAAACCAATTCAAATAATAATTTAATTAGTCACACAAAAATCTTTTTAGATTTAAAATATGATACAAGCCTATTTCAGCTCATTTTATATGCTAAAATTTTAATTTAATTTATAAAATGACAGTGCTCTAATATGTTGACAAGTATCAATCAACACAAAAGTATTTATTAGGTAAAGATTAATAAATAATTTTATATTATATTTAATATTTTTGTAATTCTTCTTTAATCCACTTTTTGTGCTTCGTCAAAAGTCTATTATGTCTCAATTGTCTACATCGTGCGAAGAGAAAAAGCAGTATTACCCTTGACTGTTTCAATAAATTGATTTCATCAAATATATGATATGAGTATTCTTTCTTGTTTTACTTTATTAGATTGCGCCGATGATGAGGTTAACCCCCACTTGCTTGTGATTCAAGATGAAATTAAGGGATCTTTCTCATGTGAAGTTGGTTCTTAAAAGAGGTTTTTCCTTCATACTCTATTTAAAATTGTGATGGAAATTTAGTTTTATGCGCAAGGATTTTCCCTCAATATGATTGCAGAAAAGGAAGCATGTTGGAGTTGAAGATCTCATATTTTGTGCACAAACACAAAAACAGTAAGGAAACGAAGGACAAGCTTTCTATTTTTATGAATTGTTGTTCCAATATTTCTTCTACCTATCTCTAGCCGTTCCAGATCGCGTTGCTGTCCATTTTGTATAATGCATTCCTTTTCAATTTCTTGATCAAATTGTGGCATAAGAGCTCAAAGATTGATGAACTGGGGGCAATAAAGGTTGCAGGCTAAAGCAGTTAGGTAGAAGCAGTAAGATGCACATGAAATTGTTCGTGGAGTATATATATTGATATGTCATAATGAAAGCCGATGGTAACTCAAAGGTTGGAATTTAATCTTATGACATATATATATAGCATCATAAATTAAAAAATAGAGGAAATGACAGTTGATTATTTGAAAGGACACTTAGAATAAAGACTTCTTGCAATGAGATCTTACAAGCTTGTGCATGGAAAAAAATTCCTATTAACTTCTAGAAATAAATACTTATCAAGGCACAGTTGCAGAACTTATCTAGGAAATGTAAATACTTAGCACGGACTAAACACTCGGGAAAGTAAAACCTGGACTAAGATATTTATATAACTAGGCAGTAGCAGAATCAAATTGTCTCTTCAAAGCATGATCAGAAGTGACCCGTTGAAGCATTCACAAGAACCTGCAGGATGTTTATTGAGAAATAGTAATTGTCAGGATAAGCTATACATAAGTCGTTCGCTTTGAAATTTGAATATTGAGAAACATTATTTCTAAGTTGTTCCTAAAGAACCCTTTACTTACACAGACTATTGAGGAAAGAGATAGAATGCTTAGAAGTGCTTGCTAAGGTTAGACAATACAATAGACAGCAGTACTCTAACAATCATTTAGTCCGTATAAGTGTAATAAACACTTATTGTATAGAGAAAATACACTAGAAGAATTCAATGAAAAATATAGATTATATTAGTTAATTCAACTTTTAATGAAAAGTTTTGCGGTTTACTTACCAGCCAAGCGGCATGTAAGGTTCAACGAAAAATGTTCTTCTTTAGAACCACAAAGATGTAAAGTTGATTCATCAATTGATCAAGAAAAGTGAAGTAGGTATGGCTCCATGTTCTGTTGAAGAAGAGAGAAGCACAAAAGCCCGAAAGCCCTGCAGCAAACCCGACTCCCATACCAAAAAAGAAGCATGATAAAAATTCCTCTTCATTATCATTTTCTTTGACGGGTTTTGGGGTTATATGCTTTTCTTCTTGCGTGCAGTTCTTTGTAAGTGGAGCTCCGCAAAGTCCAGGATTGCCAATAAAAGAAAGTTCATCAAAACGCTGAAATTGGGGTGTTGATGGGATTTGGCCAGTGAAATTGTTGAATGATAGGTTTAAGAAACCAAGAAAAGACAATTCAGACATGTTCTGAGGAATTTCATTGTTGAACTGGTTGCTTGAGAGATCAAGACATTCCAATTGTTTCAAATTGCCAATCTCCTCAGGTACTTTTCCTGTCAATTGATTATTGGACAAATTCAAGGACTGTAATGTAGTGAGGGTAAATGTTTCTGGAGGTATTGTTCCACTCAAATTGTTACAAGAAAGATCAATAATATGCATAATTAGAGTTTCTCTGCTATCATAAGCCAATCGATTGCCTTTGACCAGCAATGGAAGACTATAAAGGAACCTGAAGTTCACTCCAGAAATTGTGGTTATAAAGCCATAGTACATGCGAAAAGTGTAAGGTGAAACCAAAGCCGTGATATTATGCAAACAATTGGGTATTGTTCCTGATATTCTATTATCTGCAATATCCAATATCATGAGGGAAGAAAGTCGGCAGAACTGTGGGGGAAAGTTACCGCTGAATCGATTTGATCTCAACAAGAGGATGTTTACATTTCGGCTTACCCAGTATGGTAACTTGCCAGAAAATTTATTTTCCCCCAGATTAAGGATGCTAAGTTTTTGGCAATTCTTCAAAGATGCAGGGATATATCCAAACAAGTTGTTCTTCTCCAAATCCAATGACTTGATATTAGACAGTAAACTCAATGATTCGGGAATCTTTCCTCTTAAGTTATTGTTGACCAAGGAAATATGAACTAAAGATTTCCATTTCATCCAGCACTCTGTAAGCCCACCAGATAAACGAACATTGTGGATTTGAAAGAATGACAAATTGCTTTTCCCATCCATCTTTTGACACAAGAGAGAAGATAAGTCTCCCAAGAAAGAATTGTTCTCTAGTATGAAAACAGTCACGTTTGGTGATAATTGAGGGAGTCCCCCTGTAAAATTATTATAAGACAAATGGGCGACTTTGGAGTTTAGCACCACCTTTGACAAATCTCCAGTAATCGAACAGTTAAGTAATTCGAGCAATTGAACTCCAGCCACAAAGTTCCAAAATTTATCTTTATCTTCTAAAGACAAATTGGAGTTGAAGATAGTTATTCTTCGTAGAGATTTCTGAGTGTATAGCCACACAGGAAGCTTAGGATGCAGATTTTCTAGAATAACACTTCGAAGTTGAAAAGGAGGAATCCAATGAGGATCGAAATGAAAGGACAGAGCATTTGCACCCAAGCATAGAAGTTTTAAATTCGAGAGTTGAGAAAAAAACTTTTCAGAGATATCACCTGTCAAAAAAGTGTCATAAACTTTCAAACTCTCTAACTTGGATAGTTGTCCAAGACTATTTGGAAGATTTCCAGTCAAGGGATTATCAGCAATAGACAACTCCAGCAAGGATGATAAGTTTCCCAAACTATCAGGAATAGGACCTCGAAAAGAATTCCCAGAAAGGTCAAGTTTTAGTAGATTTCTATGTTTGCCAAACCAATTTGGGATAGCTCCATCTAGTTTATTGTCACATAACCACAGTACTTTCAAATTTTGGAGGTTTAATATTGTCTCAGGTAAATGACCTTGAAAAGAATTTTGGTTAAGATCAAGAACTTGAATATGACTCAAATTAAATAACCAATTAGGTATCTTATCAGAATGAAAATAGTTCTCGGAAAGATCAAGAATTTGAAGTGAAGTAAAATTGACATGTTTGAGAGATGGGTTAATGTCATGAAGGTTACATCCCCTCAAGAACAACATTGAAAGTGAAGAAAGTGCACTCACAGATTGAAGCCAGAGAGAACTGCGAAGGGTTATGCCACCCAAATCGAGGTATTCCAAGGAATAAAGATCAATAAGCCATGTGAGATCATCAATCTCAAGATCATTCCGCGACAAGTCAAGAAGTAAAAGATTTGAGGAGTAATTTCCACAGCAACCAGGAGGTGTGAATGATAGGCTATTCCCGCTCAAATCCAAGTATTTTAAGAACTCAAGTTCAAGTAAATTAGATAAGCTGAATTCACCTGCTAAGCAGTTGGTGTCGTCCTGCATAAAGTATGAACAGGGAAGACTCAGTTCCACAACTCTGTGTGAGAAGTGGTCACACTCAACTCCAGCCCATCCGCAACAATCTTGTTTATCAGACCATGAAGAGAGAATGCTAGATGGATCTCTGACTTGGTGTTTGAAGCTTAAGAGCTTTTGTAGATCCGTTTCGTTGCACTGAACCTTCAAACTCCATATGCATATGGTTGAGTTGTACGTGAGAGCACATAGCATCCATAGCAATAGGATACTAGTATGGGATTGGGATGGCCATATAACCATGACTGCACAAAAATGGAAGGGCTTGAAATTGTTTGTTGAGAAATGAATACCTCCCAACAAAGCTATTTATAGAGTTGGAGTTGGTAATAATATTTTCTTGAGATAATATATTAAAATATTTTCATAGATGATTTGGTTATTGTTTAAAATTCTTTTACATTATGTTTCAAAATTAAACCACGAATAAGTAGAAGTATATTACATAGCACTATATAAGAAAAATGTTTTACTTTATCACTAATTTGGTGTAAAATATTGAGAAAATTTTCTTTAGTCTATCTTAAAAATGATAACAAATTGACCAATGAAACTCCAACTTCTCATATAATTCGTCCACTTTATTTAAACCGTTCGATTAGTTTTCAATCGATTTTATCTGGGTGAAAAGAACAAATGTTCAATCTAACAATTCATTATGGAAGTTGTTTTAACATTTGGTCTTCTGTATTTGTAGCTATTCATAATAAACTCTTAGTTAACCTTTGTCACTTGAAAAATTTACATTATTTTCAAGAAATTTCAGGATGAAAAAATATTCGAGGTACTTTTATATATCCGTTATCTAATTGATTCAGTACGAAGTGCTTACGCTGCCAAAGTCAATGGAGTACAATTTGTGTAAACTAAAACTGTCTATAAACTATCAACATTTTTGTTGATTGGTGAGAAGTAATTGACAGAACTTCTCATTTCATTATCTTAACAAATTGAACAACGGGTCTTCAGTATTTTGAGGTATTCATGACATAGTGAAGTCAACCAATTTGTCACTTAGCACAAATAATTCAATTACCTACACGACACGGCGTTCACTTGAGAGCAACTCGATGCATACATCATATATTCATTTCCTGCAAACCATATTTGAGTTATTTCTTTGTTTAACCAATTGATTCAATATACTTCCTCTTGCTTATAAGACAGCTTCTAAAATGTTTTAATAGTTTTTATTATAAGTCATTTTATAATTTTTATAAAGTATTTATTTTTTTATTTTTCATCACATATCCCTTAACAAATACTTTGGTTATTTTTTTTCTTAATTGTTTATTAATAAGAGAAATGATATTAAATGAGGTAAAATTGAAATATTATGATATATTTTTATAAAATTAAAAAAAATTAATTTTATTCATATTGTAATTTGATTAAATATGATTTATTTATAAAGACCAAAAAGAGTATAATTTAAGCCAACTAATCATACCTATAAACATTCCACAATATATTAGAAACAAGCACCAACGACATCGAGAAACATTCTTCTATTTATTTATTTATGAGGTGAACGACATTGAGAATTTTTCACATTAATAAAAATATTACTTTAATAATTAAATAGTCATTCTCTCTTTCATTTCCCTTGTAATGGTTTTTTATTACCAATAATTAATTTTAGGGTTTTATTAAGGGTAAGAGTTTCCACCTCATTAAATGCTATTAGTTGTATTAATTAGTCACTAATTTTTATCTCACTCATAATAAATTTATATTCTCCCGTCTTTATATTTTTCACTCTTATTAATTTTTTTCTCTCATTACTTAGATCTTAAAATTTTAAACTTTAGACCATATATAATATTAAATAGTTATTAAATGCTCTATAATATTTTTATTAATTACATAAAAAATTCATTAATTAGTTACAATTCTGGATAGAATTGCATGCAATGGGCCTTCACTATTTGGAGTTTTTCATGATAGAGTCAAGTCAACAATTTTGTCACTTAGAAAATTTGCATCACCTTCCAAAACTTTCAGAATGAAAGATACTTTTGTTTGGATTTTTCCCCGCTCCATAAGTAATTAATTAACTACATAAATGACATTTTCACTTGATGAAGGAAGTTTTGTAACATTATGCAGGACCGTGGAGGCAGTAGGGCCATTAAGGCAATTTTGCCTTAGGCATCACTTGAGTATATATATATATATATATATATACATATATATAATGTATCATAGGACCTAAAGCCTAAAAAGACAAACAAAGAAACTGTATAAAATAAGAGGCTTGAGAATAAATAATCAATGGTGTAAAAATTAAATGAAGAGAAAGGAAAGATGAAGAGTGATGATTTCCAATGGAAAATCTTTTTGAATATGTTTTCATATTCTCATGGACAACAGCACCATCAATAAGTCTTATATTACTAGGTGACATTGGATATATAGATTATATGATGTAATTATACTTTATGAGAAATCATATTTCCTGAAATATTGTTAATCACAAAGTCTTTTTTTATAGATTCTTCGAGTGTTCTTTTAAGTCTCCCTCCCAAAAGATAACTTTACATGTTGTTGTATTTAGCGGCCTCCTTTGCACATATCTAAACTACCTTAATTAATTTTCTGTCATTTTCTCCTCAATAGTGTCACTTCAATATTTCCTCTTATGCAATCATTTCATATCTTATCCTTTTTTGTTTGGCCACACATCTATCTTAACATTCTTATCTATGCTACCTCCACTTTGTGCTTTTTTTGTCCTTTCAAAACTCAATATTCACTACCATAAAGTATAGTTGGATGAATAACAATAAGAGAAAACTTTTCTTTAAGTTTGGTAAGTGCTTTATAATCACAAATAACTACAAAAGCCTTTCTCCATTTTAACCATTCAGTTTGTACCTTATGTGTGACATCCACATTAATTTGTCCATCACTTTGTGAAATTAAACCCAAATACTTGAAGTTAGAAACTTTTAGTATAACAAGTTCTCCAATTTCTCATGGAAGAATATAAAAAAAAAGATTAAGTTATCACATCAACTTAGAAGAATGAAGAGTCTTAAACAGAATGTTGCACCCACCTATTATCGCGCTTACATCGAAGCACTATAAAAGATGTCATTGAACAGCTGTAAAAGGCCTTCCTTGGCATAATTATACTTTTTTATTTCTTGCTCATTGTCTCTATGATAGCAGCTTGGTGGGGCTTATGTGGTTTAAATTAAGTGTTGATTCACTGCTCATTAGCTTGTGGAAACTCTTACGTTGAGTCTATTGGCAATACTCAATAGGATATTAAATTGGATGAATTTGTGTTGTCATGGAACTATTCAATTCAGAAGGTTAATGACCATTTATTTATATAATTTATTTTTGACTAATTCCAATTGCACCACAACACTATTTAATGACCATAAAATTATCTTAAGAACTAGAATGTACAAGCTTGTGCATGGAAACCATTCCAATTTATTTTAGAAATACATACTTATTAAGGGACAGAAGCAGAACTTTAATGTAACAGTTCTACATGAACGAAGTTGCAATAGAAATCAAAACCTGGACTAGGGTGTTTTGGGAGAGGCAGTACGTACTTTCGCGAAGGAATTATAGTCTTTAGTTGTCAGTTTGGGATACTCTTATTGTAAACCAAAAAAATTATGATGATGATGAGTATAATAATATATTATTTGACATTACATAGACAAAATGATCATTTTCTACTCTTTCTTATTTTTAAAGTTTTTCTTTAATAAGGATACTTTTTTATTTTTTTAATCTTTTGGTAATCTTTCTGCGTCTTTCCCTTTTCTAAAGTTTTATTAGATCAACTACACTTCCATACAAGAGCTATAAGTTAAACCTATATAAAGATGCATGTTTCAGAACATAAATTTTCAAATGGATCTCTCTGGACAGATGTAGAAATTTCTCTTTCTTATTTTCACTTACATGGTTTAAATGATTGAGAAAAATTTTGATTTTCCTATCTCAAAAATGACAACAAAAAGATTTAGTAGCCTTCTTCTGAAAATAATGCCAACAAGCCAAGAAGAGATAGTATCACAGAATTAATCTTTGATATTTCCTTCTAAGTTGAATCATCCAAGCTCTATTTGAGTAGTTGGAGGGCTCTGCAATCCTTTTTATCTGATATAAAAGGGAAAAAAAAAAAACAATTATGTAATCTAACAATCCATGGTGAAACACAATTTTAGCATTGGGTTCGCTCTAATTGAAGCTTTTCTTGATAGTCAAGCCAAACAGTTCATTTTCAAATACCTTCACAAATGGCATTTTCACTCGAATAGTAAATTTTTCTAACATATCCCCTACATTAGAACACCAAGGGGCATTTATAAATTTAAGGGAGAGCTGTCCATGAGCTCATGCATCAAGCAAGAATGAGTTAAGATTGATGTCACTGGGGTATATTTATAAGCAGGGCCCTCCCATCATTGAACCGGACGAATGGGGACCAGACCAAACTTATCACTTACTTGTACCACAGAATCTTTGTGAGAGAGTATTAGTCTAAATTATTAACATCATGTAATAAAAAGAAAAAAAAAATGTAGTACTTTTATTTAAAATACCTTAAGAGACAATTGAACTTGCGCCTTCCCATACTTATATATACTTTTCTATTTAATATTGCCACCGATGTGAGACTTCTCCTTTTTTTCTTTTTTAATCATTTTCAACAAAAACAACTTAGCTTGATTAACAAAACTTAATTGTGGCTACAAAACGTTTCACAGAATCTTCGATATTGCTATGAAGTTGAGTCTTCCAACTTTATTTAAATTTTTGGAGAGATTTTCAATCTGTTTTATCTATCAAAAATTAAGATTAATATCGGAAATCTAACAATTTATGATGGAACACGGTTTTAACAGTGAGACTCGCATCAGATTTTCCTTCCAAGAGCCAAGTCAACATTTGCATTATCTTCAAGAAATTTCAGCAGGGTCCTCCATTGAATAGTCCCAATCTCCATTAAATAATTGCGGGGTATTATTTTGAAAATGACTTAGGTTGATTAACAAAAATTTTAATTGTTTTTGCAATTTCAACTTTAAGCCTACATAATAAATGATCAGTCTAAACCTGGCCTACAAACTTATAATTGGCCAAAATTTAAATTTGACCTAATCTATTTACATAAAATTTAAGCATGAGTTTAGCCTATATAAGCTTGATAAAAATTAAGCTTATTATTGTAAGTCTCTAAAGCCTTTCGGCCTATTTAATTTTCTAAGGCTTAAAAGTCTATCTAAGCCTGATTATTTTTAAATAAGTGTATTAGATTTTTTTTATAGCTTTTATTTAGACGTGACTATATTTAAATGAAATATAATAAATAAAATATTTTAAATTTTTTGGTACCAATGTAAAAAAAATATACATAACACTAATTAATCATCATGAATTTAAATAGAAATACGAAATCACAAAAGTAAAGTTCAATGTACAATAACAAAAGGGGGCTAGGGTTCTTTTTTGAAATCCTTTGCTTCTTATTATGACTTTTCAAATTTTGGGACTCTTAATTTTTAAATTAAGACGAGAGATTCACTTAGGCAAGCTATAAAAATTTATATTTCTATTATTTTTTAAGATAATAAAGTTAGATTTATTATACAATATTATCATTATTATTTAAAAATTATATATAAGATAAATTATCACGACGGCTTATCAAACTTATAGACAGGCTTTATGTAAATAGGCCTCGTCTATTTAACTAAATAGGCTAATATTTAAGCCGTGGTCGGGCTTAAATCACTAAATAGGCCATGCCAAGTTGTAGGCGTTTGAGCCTATTTTCACCCGTACTTATTTACCATCTTTACTACCTTTCACTTTCTTTTTTTGAAAATGTTACTTTAATAATTAATACTACAAATATTTTCAACGATATTCCTTCTTTGCCCTCCCCTTTTTCTCGATTTTGTAATTGTAATATTTCTTTTGCTTTACTAATCTAATGTTCTTAATACTATTTGTTTTAAATATTGAACTTCTTCTATTTAAAGAACAAAAAGAAAACACTTAATCTTAGATTTGGATGAAAAATTTCTAGAGTTTTTGTTGATCAACAATGCTGCAATACAAGAGCTATATAAAACATATTTTTAGATGAGTGTTTCTATATATGAATTTTTAAATTAATGGATAGCTAATTCAATTGATTGATTAGGCATTTCTCTCTCTTATTTTAATTTATTTGGTGTAAACACTTTAGAGATATTTTCATTGGACAAGATAATGTTTTACGGAGATCTTTGATGGAAGGCATTTCAATCCCTTTTATCTTTGATGGAAGACGGTTTTAACATTGGGCCCTCACTATATTCGGAATTTTCATCATAAAGACAAGCCAACCATTTTGTCACTTAGAAAATTTGCATTATCTTTAAGAAATTTCAGCATAAAAGATACATTTGCTTGGCTGTTGCCGTATTGCTTAAGTAATTTAAATACCTCACAAGTGACATTTTCAATTGATTAGGAAAATTTGATAACATGACCCCTTATATTTCTCCTTTCTATCTTTGCTTTCAATTAAGCTAAAGAGAAACACCAAAAAAAAGGAAAAAAAAAACTTGTTGATAATGTTGGTTATTGACTTCTAGTTCTTCATGAGAGCAACTCCATGCATGTACAATTCAGATAACGAATGAATTGCACTTACATTATTTATATATATATATATATATATATATATATATATATGTTGGGCCTGGGAGATGTCCAGATAACCGGGGAATCACATTTTGCGTGGAAGGATATATATAATGGAGAGACCCACACACCTAACAGCTTAAGCTTTTGGGTTGGAAGGTGGTGTCAAGCCCATGAAGTATATCCTTTTGTGTTCCCTTCAGAGATGAGAAGGGAATGATTCGTAGATGGATCTCAAGATTTGAAGTCTGGCCATACTTGGAAACTTAAACTGAGGATGTTGCCCATGAGCTTGCTAAGGAGTTGCAAGGCAAGCCAGATCTCATCATTGGAAACTACAGTGATGGAAACATTGTTGCATCCTTGTTAGCACACAAATTGGGTGTAACCCAGTGTACTATTGCTCATGCACTTGAGAAAACCAAGTACCCTGATTCTGATATCTACTGGAAGAAATTTGAAGAGAAGTATCACTTCTCATGCCAATTCACAGCTGATCTTTTCGCAATGAACCACACTGACTTTATCATTACCAGTACCTTCCAAGAAATTGCTGGAAGCAAGGACACTGTTGGACAGTATGAGAGCCACACTGCCTTCACCCTTCCCGGCCTTTATCGTGTCGTCCATGGTATCGATGTGTTCGATCCAAAATTCAACATTGTCTCCCCCGGAGCTGACATGAGTGTCTACTTCCCATACACTGAAACCAGCAAGAGATTGACATCTTTCCACCCCGAGATCGAAGAGCTTCTCTACAGCTCAGTGGAGAACGAGGAGCACATTTGCGTATTGAAGGACCGCAGCAAGCCAATTATCTTCACCATGGCTAGATTGGACCGTGTGAAGAACATCACTGGACTTGTCGAGTGGTACGGTAAGAATGCTCGGCTCCGTGACCTGGTGAACCTTGTTGTCGTCGCCGGAGACAGGAGAAAGGAGTCTAAGGACTTGGAAGAGAAGGCCAAGATGAAGAAAATGTACGGGCTCATTGAGACCTACAAGTTGAATGGCCAGTTCAGATGGATTTCATCTCAGATGAACAGAGTGAGGAATGGTGAGCTCTACCGTGTCATTTGTGACACCAAGGGAGCTTTTGTGCAGCCCGCACTCTATGAAGCTTTTGGTTTGACTGTTGTTGAGGCCATGACTTGTGGTTTGCCAACATTTGCTACCTGCAATGGTGGTCCTGCTGAGATCATCGTCCATGGAAAGTCTGGACATCTCTCGGGCCCAACAACTGGTATCAGAGCCGAGGTTCGGCTTTAGGGCAAAGATGAGCGATCCAGGATAATGGACAAGTTGTGGGGTGAGTAGTAGATCCACCCAGTGTTAGCCGCTCGAGAGGGAGATAGCCCAAAGGCCCGATGTGGAAGAGGCTCACACTTGAGGGGGAGATTGTTGGGAATTCAAGTGTGAGTAGTGATGTCCCACATCGGATAAATTAAAGAGAAGTGAAGGATATATATAATGGAGAGACCCACATACCTGACAGCTTAAGCTTTTGGGTTGGAAGGTGGTGTCAAGCCCATGAAGTATATCCTTTCATGCAAAATGTGATCCCCCGGTTATCTGGACATCTCCTGGACCCAACAAGTGGTATCAGAGCCAGGTCCGACAACCCCCCAGAAAGCCGGGTCAGGCTCCGCCCGATGTGTGAAGGGGGAGATTGTTGGGTTATCCCACATCGGTTGTGGAAGGGGCAAGGGTGCTCTTGATAAGTGCTGGGAGATCCTCTCCCAACAGCCTAGGCTTTTGGGTTGAGAAGGCTCGCACCCAACAATATATATATATATATATATATATATATATATATATATATATATATATATATATATATATATATATATATATATATATATATATATATGAATTTTCAAATGAACTATTGATGGATGCTGATTACTTTGATTTATTATGTAATTATTGAGGGAAACTTTCATGTGTCCATCTGAAACTCCATCCTGATTGCTTTTATTTTTTTTTTTTGTTTGGAAAATAATTGAGAAAAATTTTAATTTGGTCCACCAAAATAAATAATAGAAAGATTAGTGAAACTTAACATCTCACCTCAACGAAACTGGTGCACACCAAGAACATGGACTCAAGAATACTGACTCCTGCATGGAACACAACGAAAACTAATGCATTTTGAATTGATCAAAATATGATGGTAATGACTCTGGCAATAATTCTACTTATGATATTTCTTTGGAGTCCGTTATCAAATAGAGAGCACAAGTTAGGTCCTCCACGCTTTGTTTAAACATTGCTATTCACGAAGGAACAATGTTTAAACATTATTCTAACGATTCATTGGACAACACTTCCGTTGTAATTTAAATGGCAGACTCAAATTATGTTGAGTGTTATATGAGTATATTAAATTGGATGACTTCGTGGTGTCAAGGAACCATTTAGTTAAAAAATTTAATAACCATTCATTTCAATCGTACCACAATACCATTTGATAACCACATGATTAACTCCAAGAACTAAATTGGTGGTGCATGGAAACAATTCCGATTTATTTTAACAAATACACCCTTATCAAGTGACAGTAGCAGAACTTTTATAAAAGCAATGCTCATCATGAACTAAGTTACTTTAAGAAAGCAAAACCTAGACTCTCATAGTTGCTAATTAACTAATATATAACAGCAGTAATACAATCAAATTGTCCGTTGAAACCCATCTCTAAACTAATATAATATTCTTCATACTATTTCGTTTTAAAGAACCAAAAGAAAAAAAACTTATTCTTATATTTGGATGAAAAATTTCTAGAGTTTTTGTTGATCAACAATGCTGCAACGCAAGAGTCTATGAAACCTATTTGTGGATGCTTGATTCCATATGTGAATTTTCAAATTAATGGATCACTTGACGGATTTATACATTTCTCTCTCTTATTTTTCATTTATTTGGTGTGAATAATTTTCATTGGATTATCATAAATATAGTCATAACAAATACATAAGAAGAAATAAAGTTCTTCAGAATCTTAATCTTGCTTTGAAGTTGAATTTCCAAACATTATTTAAAGGGCTTATAGTCTTTTCAATCCCTCATATCTAAGAAAAGACAATTATGGAATATAACAGTTTATGATGGAAAATGATTTCAACATTGGGTCCTCACTATTTAGAGTTTTTCTTTATAAAGTCAAGTCAACCAATTTGTGAATTAAAAAATTTATTTTACCTCATGAATACCTACACAAGTGATATTTTCAATTGACTAGGGAAGTTTGATAACATGTCCCCTTATATATCTCCTTTCTATCTTTGCTTTCAATTAAGCTCAAGAGAAACACCAAAAAAGTTCTAGTTGATACTGTTGGTTAATGACTTCTAGTTCTTGACAAGAGCAAGTCCATGCATGTAGTCCATTTATATTTCTACTATGTCTTAACTGTTTACATTGTGCATTGAGAAAGGTCCATATTATCCTTGCCAGTTTCAATGAATTGATTTCATCAAATATATATTCGTTCTTGTTTTATTTTGTTAGAAAGTTTCGATGATGAGGCTAACCCTCAATTGTGATTCTGGATAAATTTAAGGATACGTCTTATTGGAAACTGATCAACAAGCCTTGTGCTGGCTCAGATTGTATTACAACTTAAATAACAAAAATAGGACTTGATTGACAGTTGATAATTTGATAAGAGACTTAGAATAAAGACTACTTTCCAATTGAAATCTTGGAAGCTTGAGCATGGAAACCATTCTAATTTATTTTCAGAAGTACATACTGATGAAGGGACCGAGGCAGAACATTTATGTATATATTATAAATTACTTAACAAAGCATAACATGGACTTAGACAGCAATTAATATATTTTCTGTAACATAATCAAATGTCTCTTCAAAGCTGGATTGAAAACGACCCGTTGGAGCATGCACAAGAAGATCCAGCAGACAGAAAACTAAGAAAAAGTAATTGTCAGAATAAGTAAAACATAGCATATAAGTCGTTGGATTAGAAAATTGAAAAATATAGTGGGAAAATAGTAAAATTTGGAGAAAGCATATTATATTAGAATTAATAAACAAATATAAAATATAATGTTCAGTTCAATTTCAATTAAAAACATAATAAAACTTTTCACTTCACTTACCAATCTAACATGTGACATTCAACGAAAAATGTTCATCTTGACAGCCACAAAGACATAGAGCTGATTTGTTAATTGTTGAAGAAATCTGAAATAGGCAAGCCTCCACGTGCTATTGAAGAAGAGAGAAGCACACACTCCCCAAAAGCCTATGGGAAGCCCTACTCCCATGCCAGTAATGAAGCATGACACAAACTCCTCTTCATCCTTGTTTTCAATGGGTGTCATGAGGTTTGGCTCTTCTATTTGTGTGCAGTTCTTTGTAAGTGGAGCTCCGCAAAGTTCAGAATTGCCAATATAGCATAGTGCATCAAAACGCTGGAATTGGGCCATTGGTGGAATTTGGCCAATGAAATTGTTGAATGAAAGCTTTAAGCAACCAAGAAAAGACAATTCAGACATACTCGGAGGAATTTCACCTCCAATATGGTTTCTTGATAGATCAAGAGATTCCAATTGTCTTAATTTGCCAATCTCTTGGGGTATTTTTCCAGTCAATTGATTGTTGGATAAGTTCAAGGACTGTAATGCAGTGAGGGAGAATATTTCTAGAGGTATTGCCCCAATCAAATTGTTTTGAGAAAGATCAATAATACACATAATTTGCTTTTGATGGGCATCGTAAAGTAATTGATTGCCTTTGATAAGCAACTGAAAAGAATACCAAAGCTTGAGGTTCGTACCAGCAACATTAATTATAATGGCAGAAAACGTGTATGAATTGTTATGGGAAACCATAGCTGATATATTTTACAGACAGTTAGGTATTGTTTCTGATAATCTATCATCTGCAATATCCAATACCAAGAGAGAAGAAAGTTGGCATAGTTGTGGGGAGATGTTACTGCTTATTTGATTTGATCTCAACAGCAACACCTTTACACTTTGGCTTACCCAGTATGGTATGTCGCCAGAAAACTTATTTTCACCAAGATTGAGGATGGTTAATTTTTTGCAATTTTTCAAAGATGTGGGAATATATCCAAATAAGTCATTCTTGTCCAAATACAATGACTTAAGATTAGACTGCAAATTTAATGATTCAGGAAATTTTCTTGTTAAGCTATTGTTGGTCAAGCGAATATGAACTAGAGATTTTCAATTCACCCAACACTCTGTAAGCCCTCCAGATAAACGATTATCAGCCATCCACAAGGCCAACAACTTGCTTATTCCTTTCATCTTATTACACAAAAGAAAAGATAAATTTCCTGAGAAAAAGTTTTCTTTTGCTATAAAAATAGTCACGTTCGGTGATATTTGAGGGAGCCCTCCTCTCACATTGTTTCCTATTAACCACGTGACTTTAGAATTTAACAACACCCTCGGCAAGTCTCCACTAATTGAATTGTAGCATAATTGGAGGTATTCAACTTCAGCAACAAAGTTACAAAATTCGTCTTGATCTTCAAAAGACAAACTTGAGTTGTAGATAAATAGATATCGTAGAGACTTCTGTGTTTATAGCCATGCAGGAAGTTTAGGTTAAGGTTGCACATATGTTAGATAAACACTTTGGAGTTCGACAGAAGGAATCCAATGGAGATCAAAATAAAAGGTTAAGGAACCCAATGATAAATACTGTAAATTGGAGAGTCGCAAGAAATTCATTTCAGTTATAACTCCTGTCAAAAAAGTATCTTCAATTGCCAAAGTCTCTAAGTCAGTCAATAGTCCAAGACTTTCTAAAAGACTTTTCACTCAAGTGATTATTATGGCCAAGAGATAACTCAATTAAGAATGATAGATTCTCCAAAGTTTTAGGAATAAAAAAAAAAAAAAAAAGTATATAAAAAAAAAAGAAAAAAAAAGAGAGGCGGTGAAAGAAAAAAAAAAAAAGAAGAGAGAGAAGAAAAAGAAAGGAAAAAGAGATCAAAAGAGAACAACGACACAGAAAAAAAAAAAAAGAAAAAAAAAAAAGATAGAGATAGAGAGACAAAATTGCGTGAAGAAAAAAGAAAGCACGAAGTGGAAGAGGAGGCAAAAGCGTGAAAGGAAAGGACAGCAGAGGGAGGTGGTTGAGAAGCGAAGCGGAATTGAGGGAAAAAGATAGAGATAGAGAGACAAAATTGCAGCAGAGCTCCCTAGAAAGTAAGACGACATCCCAGCGTACGACCAAGCTGAGTAGACGCAGCGCGATTGACAGAAAAGGAGAGTGTGGGGAGGTTTCTCGGAGATATAGAGCAAGTGATTTGAGAAAGCTGGAGGCAACGGAAGAGTGTGAGAAGAACAGAAAGGAAAAAGAAAGAGCTATCGAGAAAAAGGGAAAAACGAAGAAGAGGAGACGGAGAAGAGAGAGCTATCGAAACAGAGAAGAGATTGAAGCTACTGATACAACTTAGGAAAGGGAAACAAGGATAACTTAGCATTCTCGGCAGTGACTCAGGTATGAATTCCCACTTTTATGCCCCTTGAATTAATCCAGCTACTGGGATCCTGTGATTATTAATGTTATTAGATTGGTATTGTGGTTTGCTGGGATGTTCCGATTTGTGTGTTCATTTTATACTGCTGCTTGTTAATTTTTAGTTTGGGATGTTGAGCATAGTTCTGTCTTCAGATGTTAGGGTCTCTGGTTAACTGATGATGAGATGTTCTTTTCCTCATTCTGGTTTAGTTTCATGTCCACGCTTTCTCTGTTTGATTGCTATAAACGGTGGGTTGATTCTCTAGGCACTTAACACTTGGTGGGAGGGAAATTATGAGTATGGTTTCTGAGTAATTCATGCATGTTTCTTGCTCCCTTGTGTTGGTCGACAGTCTATGCTGTATTTTGCCTTGGAATTCTGGTTTTTAAGTTATTGATATTTTTTGTTCTGGCTTCTACTGCTGGTGTTGTTCTTAGTTTATGTGGCGTGATTGGGTTTAGGAATAATGTTGATGGGTTCAGTTATGTTCCAGTTTTGACTTTGAATATGTTTGTTGTCGGAGTGCTTGATTATTGGCTAGGAATTCACTCCCAATGCTTAGAAATCTGTTTTGGGTTCTCTCCTCTTATTTGCTTAAAGGATTTCTTGGGCGGTATATATCTTAATGAAGCTATTCTAGGTCCTTGGATATTTAATTTGGAATTTGGAATGTTGATATTGCTTGGTCTGAATCTTAGAATTTTTGTGAACATTGATTTAATGGGTTAAATCCTTTGAGATTTAGTTGTGAATGTTCCAGGACTTTGTTAGGTTATTGTGAAATTCTGCTATTGGTATATTCATGTTTCTGCAGCCTTAGGTGTTGTGGAGTTTCAAGGTTACTGAATTTGCCTAAATTGGTTTGATGCTGGAATTTTCTGGGTGTTAAGAGTAAGGGATTGATGCTGGAATTTTCTGGTTTTTAGGAGTAAGGAATTTGATGCTGGAATTTTCTGGTTTTTGAGAGAAAATGGATTAGCTGGAACGTTGATTCCACCTGTACAACTTGTGTTCGAATCTGCCAATATATTTGTTTGTGGGAGGTCATGCTTGTGTAATCCTTTTCTTTTGGGTTTGGATTGAGCCCTGAATTTTTTAAATGTTCGGTTGAGTGCTGTCATTTTCTGGGGTTTAAATTCTGCTACTAGGATTGAGTTTGGGGTCTTGAATTTTCCTTGTATACCTTCATTGATAGTACGGCTATGATGTTAATTAAATTCTGCCATTTGCAATCGTGATAGTGGTTAGTTTGAAAGGAATAAAAATCTGCTGCCTTGGTCTTCGAATCATAAGCTTAATCATAAGCTTTTTATAGTCTGGTTTTGAAAAGGCATGAACTGATTTAATCTTTCTAAATTTTTGTTTGCTTCTTGTTTGTTCTGATGATCTTATTAGATGATTCCAATCCTTGGGCAATGCATTCTGGTTTGTTGTGTTTCTAATGTCCTTTACATGAAATTTGTTGATATAATTCGCATATATTGCTTGATAAAATGCTTGGGTTTGAAGTTGAGGTAGAAAAAGCATTTGATGAATCAGTTCTCTTGTTTTGTTTGAATCTTGGCATGATAGCAAGAAGTGAGCTAATATTCTTGTGTTGGTTTCATCTCCTTCTTCATGAACTGATTTGATTGATGTTAGGGACTTGTATGCTCTTTCAAGACCCCTTGCTTTTTTTTTTTTTTTTTGTGTCTGTCATTGCTTGTTGTGAATTGATATTTTAATTCAATTTGGAAATTCTTTTTCGCCATTTGGGATGATGAAAAGCATGTGTATGCTGTTGCTTTGTTGCTGTTTTTTTGGATCCCCATGTTCTTATTTGCTTAAATGATTTCTTGGGTCATATGCATCATGACAAATCCATTTTGGTGATTCTATATTAAATGATTAAGGTTGCTGAGTTCCACTCTCTTTGATTGCTGTCATATTTGTTTTGGGATACTTTTGCATTCATCACTTGTCAATTATCGTCCCCCATTAATCAATCCCATGGAGTTCGTGACCAGCATATGGACTTGTGTCCCTATGATTCTCATTGACCAATCTGGATTATGGTGGTTATTGTTAGCGGATATGACTTTTCTTTTTGCTAGCCAAAAGCTTTGTTGTATTGTGTGATTCTTGTTTAAATGAATATTTGGGATCATACCCTTGTTCTTAATCATGGGAATTTTACTGTTGGTCATTAAATTGGTCTCTGTTTATGCATTAATGGGCTGATTTAAGTTGATTAAATTTCCACTCAAATATGAATCCCTCATTGATATCTCATCTCTACGTTGGGGATTGATGTTAGTCCCAGAATCATGAAATGCTACTTTTGTGTTTTTGGAATTCTGGGAGAAAGTTGGAAATTTGGAATTCAGTGGATGAGCCGTGGGGAAAGAAAAAAACAGAGGGGTGCAAAAAAGAAACAAATGGGGTGAGAAAAGGAAAATAAATAAATGCAAGGCGTGTGGGAAGGAAATACGCATGCAAGTGCTGAGGGTGCTAAATAGAAAGGATGGGGTGTGAAAAGGAATTAGCACTATGAGTTTATAGGCATGTAAAAAATAAAAATAAATTTTAATTTTTGTTCAATGCCATTCACCCGATTGTAATTTTTTTGTATCTGACTCCTAAATTTTAAATTGTAATTAGCATGCATACACATTAGGATGCATTTAGATCTTTAGGATCCTAAGGCCCTCCACTGATCATGGAAGGATAAATGGTTCGGTCTTTTATAAGATTGAGCTTGCACTATCCGACCTAAGTGAGGATAAACGCTATCTGCAGGGACAACTTATTTGTCTCGAAAGATGGAAGGATTCTAGGTTCATTTAGAAAACTCATGCATACATATTTATTTTTTCGTTATTTTATCAAAAATTATAATGTTATTTTAGTATTAAATAAAATATAATTTTGGGTCATATCGTTATTTTACATAATTGATTTGGGTAACTAGTTTCGACGGATGCTGTGAGGTGCCTAACCTTCCTCACGCATAATCGACTCCCGAACTCACTTTTGGTTCGTATTCTGACATCTTTCTAATAATTAAAAAAAATAAATAAATAGAGTTTTCAATTATATTTTAATTCTTAAACAATTAGTGGTGATTCTATAATTTTAATTTTTTAAAAAAATAAAATTATTTTATTCTTCGTCATAATGTTTTTACCCCTAATTGGTACGTGATAGCATGGGGTTCATAAAAATTAAAGAAAAGATGAAAGACAGATGGCCATGGCAGAGCAAAACAAGATGAGCAGTCTAGATTTACAAGAAATTATAACTTGACTATGATCACAGCTTTCCAACTAACAAAGTAAAACAAAGAAGTAAACTTAGGAAATTTTCCCCTTGCTTTCTCTTTATTCTCATTGTCATGGAACAAAAACCGCTTCTGCCCCAAGCGGGGAATAGTGGCCAGAAACATTGTCCGCAGTTCAGCAGTAAAATCATATTTTACTTATGCTAAGTACAAACCAATAGTTCAATGATGTATGAAAAATCTTCATCACATTTTAATTATTCATGCTCCAGTTGACTTAGGGAAATATAAGTAGTACAAGTGCAATTGTACAAGCTATTTGCACAATAGTCCACCAATTGCTCATTATCCTAAACATTTCATCTAATAGTACGCAAGTCAAAATCCACAACATCACTTACCTTAGACAAGAAAACGATGATTTTCCAAAGTTAATCACAATATTCAAATCAACATGACAAATGATCAGATTTGGCTTCAATAACTTTGTGGCGGGAAAATATTTTTTCACTTATTTTCATCTTTATAACCTTTGCTTTATATATACCACTAACAACATAGATATCTCATGAACTGAATTACTGGTACAAGCTTGTGCATGGAAACGTACAATACCAATTTATTTTGAGAGATACATACCTATGAATCTAACTGCTCTTCATCGACTAGGTTAATTAACAAAGAAAAACCAGTACTTAATTAGCTATTAATATATCTGCAGCAACACAATCAAATTGTCTCCCGAAAGCTGCATTAAAGGTGTCCCTTGGAGGCATGCACAAGAAGAACCTGCAGAATGCAAACTCAGAAAAACTAATTGTCAGAATAAGCAATACATAATATATGCACATAAATTGCATTGTTTAATTAAATCAAAAGCTTTGCACTTTACTCACCACCCTGGTAATATGTCAGATTCGACGAAAGATGTTAATCTTGTAGACCACACAGACATAAAGTTGACTTGTCAATATATGAAGAAATCGGAAATAGGCATGCCTCCATGTTCTGTTGAAGAAGAGAGAAGCACAAACTCCCCAAAAGCCTACAGCAAACCCTACTCCCATGCCAATATAGAAGCATGATAGATATTCGTTTTCATCATTTTCTTCAACAGGTTCTGTCAAGTTTGGTTTTTCCGATGTGCAGGGCTTTGTAAGCGGAGGTCCACATAGTTGAGGATTGGCAATATAGGAAAGGGCATCAAAACGCTGAAATTGAGCCATTTGTGGGACTTGGCCTCTAAAGTTGTTGAATGAGAGGTTTAAGAAACCAAGAAAAGACAATTCAGACATGCTATGAGGAATTTGACCACTGAATTTGTTGCTCGAGAGA
Organism: Bauhinia variegata; assembly: GCA_022379115.2. Taxonomy (NCBI): domain Eukaryota; kingdom Viridiplantae; phylum Streptophyta; class Magnoliopsida; order Fabales; family Fabaceae; genus Bauhinia; species Bauhinia variegata. The sequence goes on along the minus strand of CM039434.1, from coordinate 9,341,275 downwards.
TCAAGAGATTCTAATTTTTTCAAGTTGCCTATCTCATCAGGTATTCTTCCCATCAATTCATTGTTGGACAAGTTCAAGGACTGCAATGCAGCAAGGGTAAATATTTTTGATGGTATTGTTCCAATCAAATTGTTATTGGAAAAGTCAATAGAACATATGAGCTCTTGTGTGCTCCAGTAAGACAATTGATTCGCTTTGACAAGCATTCCAAAACTAAAATAGAATATGAATTGGGTACCAGCAGCTTCGATTCGAATGCTAGAATATGAAGAGTTATGTGAAATCATAGAAATGATGTTATCCAGACAGCCAGGTATTCTTCCAGATAATCTATTATTTGCAATATCCAGTACCCTAAGGGAAGAAAGTTGGCATAGTTGTGGGTGGATGTTACCACTGAATTGATTTGATCTCAATAGCAAGATGTTTACACTTGGACTTATCCACTATGGTACATTGCCAGAAAACTTATTTTCCCCCAAATTAAGGATGCCCAATTTTTGGCAATTTTGCAAAGATGAAGGGACATGTCCAAATAAGCTGTTCTGGCAAAGATGCAATGACCTAAGATTAGACAATGAGCTCATTGACTCAGGAATCTTTCCTGTCAAGCTATTGTTGAACAGGCCAATATGAACCAAGGACTTCCAATTCATCCAGCACTCTGTGAGTCCTCCAAATAAAGGACTATCACTGATGTGCAAGTATGACAATTTGCTTTGCCCATCCATCATTTGACATAAAAGAGAAGATAAACTTCCTGAAATAGAGTTGCTTTCTAATAAGAAAATAGTCACGTTTGTTGATATTTGAGGGAGCCATCCTGTCAAATTATTCCCTCTCCACCATATGACTCTGGAGTTTTGAAACACCTTTGACCAGTCCCCACTAATCGAATTATACCATAATTTGAGGTATAATTCAACTTCAGCTACAAAGTTCCAAAATCTATCTTGATCTGCTAATGACAAACTTGACTTGTAGATAGCCAGAGATTGTAGAGACTTTTGTGTGTATAGCCATTCAGGAAGTTTAGGTTGCACATATCCTAGATAAACACTTTGAAGTTGGAAAGAAGGAATCCAACGGGGATCAAACTGAAAGGTTAAGGCTGGTGAACCCAATGATAGATCTTGTAAATTGGAGAGTTGCAGAAAATTCTTTTCAGATATATTCCCCGTTAAGAAATTGTTTCCAATGTCTAAAGTCTCTAAATTAGACAGTAGTGCAAGATTTTCTGGAAGACTTCCATTCAAGAGATTATCTGAGACCAACAACTCAATCAAGAATGATAGATTACCGAAAGTTTTAGGAACAGAACCAACAAAAAAATTGTCAAAAAGATCAAGGTATTGAAGATTTTCAAGTTGCCCTAACGAATTTGGTATTGGTCCATCTAGTTCATTCCGAAACAACCTCAATGATATCAAGTTTTGAAGATTTAATATTGTCTCAGGCAAGCAATCTTGGAAAGAGTTCTTGCTAAGATCAAGATCTCAAATATGACTCAAATTAAACAACCATTTAGGTAGCTTATCAGATTGAAAATTGTTGGTAGAAAGATCAAGAACTTGAAGTGAAGTAAAATTGACAAATTCAAGATATGGGTTTATGTCACGAAGTTGACAATTACTCAAATGTAACTCTAAAAGTGAAGGAAGTTTATTCATAGACTGAAGCCAACGGGACTTGCTAAGGCTTATGCCATTGAGAAAGAGGTACTCCAAGGAATGGAAATGAATAAGCCATGTGAGATCATCAAGCTCATGTTCGGGATCATTCAATGATAAGTCAAGATATAAAAGCTTTGAGGAGCAATTTCCAAAACAACGAGGAGGTGTAAATAATAAGTTATGGCCACTCAAATCCAAGTAGTTCAGAAATTCAAGTGCAAGCAAATTAGATAGACTGAATTCACCTGCCAAACATTCTGTATCATCCTCAAAGAGGCAAGGAAGACTTAGGTTGGTGACTCTATATGTTAGGTTGTCATAGTCAACTCCTGCCCATCTACAGCAATCTTGTTTGTCAGACCATGAAGAGAGCATACCTGATGAATCTATGACTTGTTCTTTGAAGCTTAGGAGTTTCTGTCGATCCGTTTCATTGCACTGGACCTTCAAACCCCACACGCATATGGTTGAGTTGTACATGAGAGTACATATCTATTTTGTCCCAATACACTTTTTTTTATCTTTATTTTTAGTTTTTACTTTATTTTTATATTTTATTTTTATTTTATTTTTTAAAAAATAAAAAAAATTATTATAATTATTATTTTAAAACTCTTACATAATATATTCCAATATATATATATATATAAATAAGAAAAAAGAAAAAAAGGCATAAAAGAGTAAAAAGAAAAAAAAAAAGGAATGAGAAAAGAAGAAAATGAAAATGAAGAGAGACGGCAACGGAACAGAGGAGAGGAATAATGGGGAAAATAGGAAAAGAAAAGGAAAAAGGAAGAAGCGGGTCCGCAGGAGCAACAGAATTGGTTGCAAAGCGAGCGGAAAAAGCGGAGAGTGGAAAGAAAAGAAGGATCAAGAAGGAGATAGAAAGGGAGAGCGAAGGGAAGAGAGAAAAGAGGAGAATCGGAAGGGGGGGAGAGAGTGAGAAAAGAGGGAAAAAGTAGAGAGAAGCTAGAGAGAGAGGACGAGAGAACGAGTGGGAGAAGCAAAGGAGAACGAAGAACGAATTTGAGGTTCACGGATTGATTTTCCTTTCCTTTTTATCTCTGGAAGAAGCAATTCCTGAGTTCTCTGTGGAGGGTGTGAGCTAAGGCTTTATTGCTCCATTGTCAGCATAGATATCAATCGGTGGTATGTTGACTACACTGTTTTCCTTCTTAATTTACTGTTGGGGATGCTTTCTGAAGGCATTTCGTGAGGCCTCATGATGTGTTTTGAGTTTGAGTTTTTGAGCCCTGGGTTATACTGTCATTTTGTTACCTTTTAATCGGTGATTTGATCTTTTTGTTGCTTGCTTATTATTGGGATTGAAGTTCATTTTATATCTGAGTTCCTCCGATTGTTGTCTGCATTTCATGAAGATCGAAATGGTTGTGAAATTCTTGTTTCTTTTTCCCGTGTTCCTGATGCAGTTTTTGGGGGTAGTGATATTTTAATATTCCGGGTCCACTTGTGAATGATGACTATGCTGGTGGTGGTAGCTTCAGTGAAGGTCTTTGTTTGGGAATGATTGGTGATTTCCTTTTGTGGCGCGACGCTGGATAACTGATAAGTGTAGAAAGGGTGTGGGAAGAAGCAATAGGTGTGTGGGCAGAAAAGCTGGATGAGGGAGTTAATAAGGGGCGCGAATAGTAATTTTAGGGTGTGAGAATACAAAATAATTAATTCAGATTAGGATTGGGTGTGAATAGTAATTTTAGGGGTGATAACAGAAAGAAGTTGACCCAATTAGAGAATTGGGTGCGAATAGAAACTGAGGTTGTGAGAAGGGAAAAGAATTAATTAACATAAGGAAATGGGTGTGAATGGGCTTCGGAAGGAATGAAGTGGGAGGTATAAATAGAAATTTCTGGGGTGCAGGAAGAAAATGATGGTTGTAAACAGGAATTGTATGCGCGTAAAGAAAAGAGTTGATGTAAGAGGATAGGGGTGCAGGTAAGAATTATGGGGGTATGGAAAAAAGAGTGTTTGCAGTAACTATTCTTTCATGCTATATTTCCCTTATAATGTTAGTTGTATCCCATTTCTAAATATTAAATTGTAATTAATATGCATACACTTTAAAATACATTTGAATTTTAGGGATCTCAAGGCTCTTCACTTATTATGGAATGATAGGTAGTTCGATCTTTTTATAAGACTGAGTTTACCATATCTAACCTAGGTGAGGATAAGAGCCATCTAGAAGAACGGTTTATCTATCTTGAAGGATGGAAGAGCCCTAGGTTCACTTAGAAAATTCATGTATACATGTTTATCTCTGTCATTATTTTAAAGATTATAATATAATATTTATTTTAAGGATCCTAAGGCCCCTCACTTATTATGGAAGGATAGGTAGTCCGGTCTTTTTATAAGATTGAGCTTACCATATCCAACTTAGGTGAGGATAAGCGCCATCTAGAGGGACGATTTATCTATATTGAAGGATGGAAGGATCTTAGATTCATCTATAAAACTCATGCCTACGTGTTTATCTTTTTGTCAATGCTTTAAAGATTGTAATATTTATTTTAGCAAAGAATAAAATACAATTTCGGATAATATCTTATTTTGCACAATCAATTTGGGTAATTGTCTTTTGACAAATGTTGTGAGGTGCCTAACACCTTCCTCACACATAACTGACTCCCGAACTTATCTCTGGTTTGCATTTCAGTGCCTTTTCAAAAAAATAAAATAAAATAAATATACAAATTTTGAAATAAATAGGGTTTCTAATTATACCCTAATTCTTAAACAATTGGTGACGACTCTAAAACAAATATTTCTTAAAATAAAATCGTTTCATTTCTCGTCGTAGCGTTTTCACCCCTAAAGAGTACGTTACGATAATATCCATAGCAATAGGATATTAATTTGGGATTGGGAGGGCCTCATAACCATGACTGCACAAACTGAAAGGGCTAGGGATGGTTTCATGAGAAATGAATACCTCCCACCACAGCTATAAATAAGAGTTATAGTATAGCTAGCTAGTACTGCAGATGTTTCTTCTGAATAATATTTTTTATGAGTATTTGGCCTTATTTATTCATATTATATATATATATATATATATATATATATATATATATATATATTATATTCTTTTTCATAGTAACACACAAATCAAATCTTAATACATCAAATGTGATATCCATTAACTACTCTGTCTACAAGTCCGTCATAAAAATGTATATCAAGTGACCTTCCAACGCAACATTTTTTCACTAAGACGTTGAAACACCAACTTCCAAAATAGTGGCAAAAATCCACGACGAGATCAAATTTCGAAGTTTTTTTAATAGTGATTTTAAGTTGAATCTTCTATGCTTTACTCGAGCTTTTCCATCCCTCATTTTGGAGGAAAGACAATTCCGAAATTTAACTATTCATGATCTAATGCAATTTTAATAATGAATTCTAGTCAATTCCCATACATGCATCACATATTCATTGAAGATTTATGGTATCTGAGCTTTTTTATTTTTTTTAACTAACTGATTCAACTGGAAGTGCTTTTACTGGCTATGGTAATATGATTTGTGTAAATTTATACATAAACTACATTAACTTGTGAGAGACAAATAACAAACCGATATTGAGAATCTTGTTTTTCAAAATATATTGTAGTAATAATAAACACTATAACTCTTTTCTAATTTTCTATTTCCTTTCCCTTTTTTTAAAATTTGTAATTATAATATATATTGTCCTGTAGCTTTACTTATAAATCACTTAGGTGAAACCTACCTATAAACGTTTTACACTTTTATGTAAAAGCGACAAGCATTGAAAGGAGATTGGGAATCTTTTTCTACCTCCATTCAATATCTTCTTTCGACTTTTTTGGCTACATACTTTTTGACTTGACGTGGAAAGTTTCATGGTATGTCACCTATATTCTCATTTACAGTATAAAATTCTGTGCTTTGTGTAACTAACAATTTATTTAGACTTTAGAGAATGATATTACCACACTTATTTTTAAGTTACTCAAACTTAGGTTGATTAACAAAGTTTTATTTTGAAAACAGTTAGGTTGATTAACAAATTCTAATTGTGGCTGACAAATAATTTCACAACTCAGAAAAAACTATACATGAATTTTTGAATGGATCTCCAGATGACTGCTGATTCCTTTGATTTATTTTTAATAAATAATTGGGTCCATCAAACATATAAATATATAGGAGAAAGAACACTGAAACTTCGACCTCTTCCCTCAAACAAAATTTAATATAAATTAAATAAGTCCAAACACGAAAAAGGGCCCCTTTTTCTTGCCCTTCGTGCTTCTTCTCTAATTCGTTTTTTCTCCCCTTAAGTGAGGCTGGAAAGCTCAAAAGGCATAAGGACAGGGGAAAAGATAAGGAAGGAGCTCAGAAGGCATAAAGAACATGGAAAATGATAAGAAAGGAGAAGAAAGATGAAAGTGGCCAGCATCATGATTGATTCCAGTGCTGATCATTCAAATAAACATCAAGAAAAAGTTGATAAACATATTAAATTTTGTTGAATTATGTGAACAATATATGTGATTATTTAGTTTATTGTGCTTTATTGGGGAAACTGAATATTATGTCCTGTGTTGACTTTTTGACTGAAATAGGGTTCCTATCCTAAAAATAAATGACATCAATCATTCATTAGCCAAGAGATAAATTCACATAACTAAAAATATGATAAGAGAACCATGTCTGAGGTGTTTTATAGATTAAAGATAAATAAAGGAAGTTTGTTTATGTGTTCTTGCAAATGGGCAGAACTAAGAATTTAGGAATGGTTTGCCATAGTCTAAGTTTGGTGGAAATGAATTCTAATTGGCTAACACTCTCCCTTTTACATTTTCTCAATCTCTATCTTTTTGTCTTCTCTCTCTTTCACTTTCTCAGTCTAATTTATAGAAAGATCAAAACTAAAAAGAAAAGAACTGCTTTTCTTCTAAAATGTTGGTGAGGCTTGACAAATAATAAAGTGTAATTTATTATAATGAATTATTTTTTAGTTGTTATCTTAATCTTTAGATTGGCAATACTACTTTACTAACCTATTCATGTTTAAAATAGGTTTCATCAAATATCTAATAAATTATTCACTTTAATTTGTTTTTATTTATGAAAAAGTGCTGATGATGTGATTTCAAATATTTCACTAGTCACATTTTACTGTTTATTTGCTGAGCAACAAATGACTGACCCAGATTAATTCAGTAAATGTGTTTTGATTAATGCTATTTTTTGATGTTTTAAGTGCATGACTCAAATATACTTAGTAAAAATCCTGCCCAATGGAAAAGCTAATATCAGAGGGTAATGGTCAATTGTTAGTGACTCAGGGAATTCAGTTTTTCTTTGGGTTTTTTTTACTAGGCATCTACTGATGGTAAACGAATGGCCCAACGAATGGCGCAAATAAATAACCATAAATAAATGGACCAAACCACTACACAAGGCATCTGTTGGGCAGAAAATAGATGGCTTAAATGTGTCCAGCACCAACTCATCCCAGTGAAGAAACTTGTTTCTATTTCAGGACCTTAGCGTAAACTCTAGTTATGTGGATGAATGCGTTGATGTCACCTATTGAATGGCAGTTAGAGGAGACTCAATTTATGTTGAGTTTGTCGGGATTACAAATTATCACAATAGCACTATATTAATTGGATGATTTTCGCCTATTAAATGGCAGCATGACAGAATTATGTGTAGTGTCTACTTTTGCTAGCATTACTCATTTGGATGTTAAATTGGATGTGTTTGTGATGTCATGGGGAACCATTTACTTCCTCTGGTCCAAAATATAAAGCATACTTAACTAATTCACATATTTTAAAAAATAAAAAAAATCCTCATTTTATGCTTAGTTTTCACAAATATATATATATATATATATATATATATATATATATATATAATTTTACTCTCATTTATGACAATAATTAAACAACTTATTTAAAATCTCTCTACCAATAAAAAATAATGAACGCATCATATTGCATATTTCTCACGTTATATTACATATTCCATACACTCTACTATGTCTATTCTTTATATGCAGTAATTAATACAAAAGGATAGACATAATTTTTTTTCATTCTTCAAACACACCGCCTTATAGAGCTATGCAGATATTTAGGAATTGTTAGAGCTATGCAGATATTTCTCTTTCAAGATGGTTCTCTAGTTCATCATTCATTTCAAGACTTTTGTGAACCATAAAACTTATTAATTAGAACATTAACACATTAACTTACTAGTGTTTGAACTTCCTCTTTCTTAAATACAAGACACTTCAATTGTTTAGGTACATGACATTTCACCAAGGACATGAACACTAATACAAGATGCATCCTTTAACTTAGATACATCAAAGTTATCATATTAATTTAGACACATTTCCAACAGAAATACATGTACTTATCATGGGACAAAGACATCTTTTATATGGGAAATGTAACTACTCAACATGGACTAGGTTACTCAGAAAGCTAAAACCTAGACTTAATCTGCTATAAGTATATCTGCAGTAATATCAAGTTGGCTCTTGAATGATAGATTAAAAGTGAACTGTTGAAGCATTCATAAGAAGAACCTGCTGAACGTGAATATAAGAATATGGTGTAACGTTCAGGAATATATAACATATACATCGTTCATTTTCAAAATTGGAAAATATAATGTGACAAATATTTAATATTTAATTTGTGGAAAGATACTACACGAAGATTCAATGAAAATGTTGGGATTTGGCCACTGAAGTTGTCGAATAAGAGGTTTAAGAAACCAAGAAAAGATAATTCAGACATGCTACGAGAAATTTTACCCACGAATTGTTGCATGAGAGATCAAGAGATTCCAATTGTTTCAAGTTGCCTATCTCTTTAGGTATTCTTCCCGTGAATCCATTGTTGGACAAGTTCAAGGACTACAATGTAGCCAGGGCAAATATTTCTGATGGTACTGTTCTAATCAAATTGTTATTGGAAAAATCAGTAGTACGCATTATTCGTTGCTGATTGCTTGGGTAAGATAATTGATTTCCTTTGATATGCATAGCAAAGTTATAATCAAAGATGATTCGACGACCAGAAACCTTGACTTTCACTTCAACGCCAAAATATGAAGCGTTATCAGAAACCATACCTGTGATATTATGCAGACAGTTGGGTATTGTTCCTGATAATCTATTATCTGCAATATCCAATACCACCAGGGAAGAAAGTTGGCATAGTTTTGGGGGCATGTTACCGCTAAATTGATTTGATCTCAACAAGAGGATGTTTACACTTCAGCTTATCCAATACGGTATGCCATCTGAAAGGTTATTTTCCTCAAGATTAAGGATGCTTAGTTTTTGGAAATTTTGAAAATATGCTGGGATATAACCAAATAAGTTGTTCTGGCAAAGATGTAATGACATTAGATTAGACAATGAGCTCATTGATTCAGGAATCTTTCCTGTCAAGCTATTGTTGAACAGGCCAATATGAACCAAAGACTTTCAATTTATCCAGCATTCTGAGAGTCCTCCAATTAAATAAGTATCAACGATATTCAAGAATGACAACTTTTGACACAAAAAAGAAGACAAGTCTTCTTGAAAAAGAGTTGCCGTGTAATAAGAAAACAGTCGCGTTTGGTGATAGTCCAGGAAGCCCTCCTGTCAAATTATTCCCTCTCAACCATATGACTCTGGAGTTTTGAAACACCTTTGACAAGTCTCCACTAACTGAATTATACCATAATTTGAGGAATAATTCAACTTCAGCTACAAAGTTCCATATCTTGATCTTCTAATGACAAACTTGACTTGTAGATAGCCAGAGATGGTAGAGACTTTTGTGTGTATAGCCATGCAGGAAGTTTAGGATGCATATATGCTAGATAAACACTTTGAAGTTGGAAAGAGGGAATCCAACGGGGATCAAAATGGAAGGTTAAGGCCGGTGAACCCCATGATAGATCCTATAAATTGGAGAGTTGCAGAAAATTCTCTTCAGATGTAACTCCTGACCAAAAAGTATCTTCAATGCCAAAGTCTCTAAGTTATACAATAGTCCAAGACTTTCTGTAAGACTTCCATTCAAGGGATTTGAGTTGAGAAACAACTCAATCAAGAATAATAGATTCCTCAAAGTTTCAGGAATAGGACCAACAAAAAAACCCTCAGAAAGATCAAGGTATTGTAGATTTTCAAGTTGGCCTAATGAATTTGGTATTAGTCCATCTAGTTCATTCTAAGACAAACTCAATGATTTTAACTTTTGGAGATTTAATATTGTGTCAAGTAGGCAGCCTTGGAAAGAGTTTTTCCTAAGATCAAGATCCCAAACATGACTTAGATTAAACAACCATATAGGTAGATTATTGTATTGAAAATTGTTGGCAGAAAGATCAAGAACTTGGAGTGAAGTAAAATTGACAAGTTCAAGAGATGAGTTTATGTCATGAAGTTGACATTTCCTCAAGTGTAACTCTAAAAGTGAAGGAAGCATATTCATCGACTGAAGCCAAAGGGATTTGCGAAGGCATGTGCCATCGAGATTGAGTTACTCCAAGGAATGAAAATGAATAAGCCATTTGAGATCATTGAGCTCAAGTTTCCGATCATTGTATGATAAGTCAAGATATATAAGTTTTGAGGAGTAATTTCCAGAGCAACGAGGAGATGTGAATAATAAGTTATTGTTGCTCAAATCAAAGTAATTTAAAAGTTCAAGTTCAAGCAAATTAGGTAGGCCGAATTCACCTGCCAGATATTCTGTACCATCCTCAAAGAGGCAAGGAAGACTTAGGTTGGTGACTCTGTGTGTTAGGTTGTCACACTCAACCCCAGCCCATCTACAGCAATCTTGTTTATCAGACCATGAAGAAAGCATACCTGATGGATCAATGACTTGTTGTTTGAAGCTTAGGAGCTTTTGTTGATCAGTTTCGTTGCACTGCACCTTGAAGCCCCATATGCATCTGGTGGAGTTGTACATGATAGCACATAGTATCCATAGCAATAGGACACCAATTTGGGATTGGGAGGGCCACATAACCATGACTGCATAAATATTATCAAAGAGCTTAAGATGCAGGTTTCTTGTGAAATGAATGCCTCCCACCACAGCTATAAATAAGTCGAAGTTAGTATAGCCAGCTAGTACTGTAGATGTTACTTGCATATGATATTTTTGACGAGTATTTGGCCTTATTTATTCATATTTTTTTACATTCAAAAATTATAAAAATATATATTATTCTTTTTCAAACTAACGCACAAATCAAATCTTAATACATCAAATGTATCCATTAACTACTCTGTCAAGTCCATCATAAATATATATATCAAGGGACCTTCCAACGCCACATTATGTTCATTAAGATGTTGAAACTCCAACGTCCAAAATAATGGCAACAAAGCCATGAAGAGATCAAATTTCAAAGTTTTTTTATATTGATTTAAAGTGGAATCTTCCATGCTTTACTTCAACCACTGAAGGGCTTTTCAATCCCTCTTATCTGGAGGAAAGACAATTCCAAAATTTAACTATTCATGATGGAATGCAGTTTTAATATTGGGTCCTCAGTATTAGGAGTTTTTAATGATATATTGTCAAGTCAGCCAATTTATCTCAGAAGTTTCAAAAAAAAAAAAAAAAACTTTTGGCAAAGCTGTTGCTGTGAATTCAATTATTTACACAAGCGACATTGTCACTTGGAAATTTTTGAGACATCATGTCCCCTATATTAGAATACCAGTATTAATTTTCACTTTGATTTGAAAGAGGCATACAACATCACGTTTACGAGAGAGTAATTTTTTTTTGTCTTACTTATTATCATATTTAATTTCTCTTTCACTCTATTTTTATTGGTAAAAGAATATTTTTAATAATACTTGTAACATTATAAATTTTATAATTGTTAAATTAATAACAAGTGTATTAGACAAGGAAGAGACCAAGTAAGAAAGCGACGTTGTTATCCCGCTTGCAATAGATTACCATTTTGATAACATTTGTTGTTGTGCTCCTCTTTCTTTACATTTTCATTCTGATTGATATTATATATATATATATATATATAGAGAGAGAGAGAGAGAGAGAGAGAGGTAACAAAAGTTTCTTAATAATAATAATCAAAAAATAAATAATAAAAATTAAATGAATACCTACTCTAGATAATAACAGAATAATCCAACTCTAATTTAAAAATCTTAATAAATTAATAATCTAAAACGGCAATTTTTAAATCTTTCTTTAACAATTAATATTACATTTTTTTAAGTCTTTCTCTATCCTTTTTTTTTTTAAAAAAAAAAAAAATTTAATTGTTATATTCTTTACCTTGACTAGTTGAATATCCTTAAAGAGAAGCGAAGTTGGTTTGATAGTTACCACTCCTAACAAAGTTTATATTAACATTCTCATTTAAGTTCAAAATTTATTAGAACAAAAAAAATTAAATATTCTTTACAAGTGACTAAACAGAGCAAGGTTCCCCAAATTGTGACTTGGAAAATTTGCATTATCTTAAAGAAATTTAAGCATGAAAGATGCTTTTGTCTCTCTATTTCAATTGTCAACAGACACAAATGACAAGTTCACTTCACTAGGGAAGCTTCATAACATGTTTATATTTCTCCTCTCAATCTTAGCTTTCACGTAAACTCTATATTTTAAATCGGTTAAATAAATGCAAAACTGTTGCGCGCCCAATTTCATAAATAATTATGAATTTTTTTTTAAATGGGCTGTTTTGGAACTGATCTAGAAATATATATACATTTTTTTAACTAACTGATTCAACTGAGAGTGCTTTTACTGGCTAGGACAATATGATTTATGTAAATTTATACGTAAGCTACATTAATTTTATAGTGATTGTCAAGTACCAAACCGACATTGAGAATCTTGTTAATAAAGTATATTGCAATAATAATTAACACTATAACTCTTTCGGAATAATTTTATATTTCCTTTCCCTTTTCTAAAATTTGTAATTGAATATATATAGTCCTGGAGCTTTATTAATATAAAATTCTTCATAACTATTTTTTTTTTTTGAATGTAACCATTTCTTTTTTATACAGTGAACTTAGTCTTTTCAAAGGAAAAGAAAAAAGACAAAAGAAAGATCAATGAAACTCTAACATCTCAAATCAACGAAAACATAATTCAGTTTTTTTCCCTTTTATTTTCCCCACTTTTCTCCAATGAGCATTTTCTTGGAAACAATTCCAATTTATTATAGAAATATATGCTTATTAAAGGACAGAAGCAAAACATTTTGGAATTTTTAAGGTCATGCAAATTTTATTGTGGTAAATTTAAAATATCAAATTAAGATCATATAAAATTTTTAGAAGGTCAAGTTACTAATTATATTTAGAAATATCAAATTGCTAATTACATATAAAATTCACATTTCATCATTTTCATTAATTATAGGATTCCATAATAACAAAGTTCCAAATAACATATTATTTTTTTTTTAAAAAAAAAGAACTTAGAAAACGGCAAATCAAGCAGTGTTCTATATGTGATTGTTTCTAGCAAAACACCATCTTGTTTGGTGTTTAATAGAAAAAAAATTACTTTAAAACGCCATCCAATTTAGATGTTCATATTACCACACTTAATTTAACTTACTCAAACTTTTCGATGATTGTGATGCATCAATATGAGTTGAAACGGCCTGTATAAATAAGATAAATATTTTTTTTTATTGGCTAAATTTAAACCTCCACTTAATTATTAATTCTTATTAAGTATTGCAATTCTTTTTTCATTTTTATTCTGACAAACAATAAACAACTCTAACAGGTTCCTCCCATCATTGAATAGTGTAGTAGTACCAGACTTATCACTTGCAGTCAACTCTGCAGTATCTCACAATTAATCCGTTCAGCCAGTTTAATTTAATGGCAAGCCAGATACATAATTCTAATGTTTTCCAACTTAGGTTGATTAATAAAATTTAAAGCTTCACAAAACAAAATCTCTAACATTGCGTTGAAGTTGAATATTCCCGATCATTTATTTAAACAATTGGAGGGCTTTCCAATTCCTTTTACTAAAGAAACACAATTCTGGAATCAAACAATTTATGATTGAACACATTTTTAACTTTAGGTCCTTCGCATTTGGTGATTTTAATCAGAGTCAAGTCAACCAATTTATCTTAAGAAATTTTAGTACTTTTGGGTTTTGGGTTAGCTTGGAAAGTTCTGTAACATGTCCCCTATATCAAAACAACAATGGCCATTTCAATTTAGGGGTAGGTGTACAAATTCATGATGGAACATGATTTTAACACTGGGTCCTCATTATTGAAGTTTTCATCATCTACATCGAGTCAAGTCCACTATTCTCTTAAAGAAATTTTACCTTGAAAAATACTCTTAGCTTAGTTGTTGGCATGCTATGTAAGTAATTCAAAACCAAAAAGGTGTTGATTTAATGAAAAATAAATTATTCTTAAATTATGAAAGTCAAAGGTCTTAAATTTGAAATATTGGAAATTGCATCCTTTACTGCTTTTTATTTTAAACATGGCTTAGTATTATACTAAATGATATAAAGATATTGATAGGGTTTGTTCTCAACTCGAGCAGAGAACTGGTTTCATAAAAAATAAAAGAGGGAAAGGATAATAGAAATACAATTTTAATACTGATTCTGTTTCATTTTATTCCATAGCAATAAATTTATACAAAGAAATGTCCTACAACTAAGGGATAGTGCTATTAATGTTAAGATGTGCAAATAAAATAACTGCCCACTATTGCATTTATGAACCCACTTAAATCTAACCTACCCACCATATGAGACCATAAATAATCAAAATAACTGACCTACTACATTATACCATGACTAATTAAAATAATTGTCTCTAATCTACAATAGTGGTAATCCTATCAGATATCCTAAATGTAAACCAAAAAATAATTCAATTGCCTATAAAAATGACATTTTCACTTGAATAGGGAAGTTTTATAACTTGTCCCCTAATATAGAATAGCAAGGCCATGTATGAATTAAAGGGAGAGGTGATCAACATCAAGCTTGCAAAGAATCTCTTAATTTGTCCTATCTCCAACAGTACAACTTTGATTGAGTTACTTATTTTCCCTGCATTCTAAATTTTTTGTAGTTATAGATTTTTTACACATGAATTAAAAAATGATTAAGTAATATGATATATTGACTATAATACTCTTATTTAATCTCTCTATTTCAAGAAAGAGTATGAGTTATCTTTAATTTTTGACAAATCCTTAAAATTCTAATGGGACAATAAAATGACTATTAATAGTTGTAGCCATGCTCCCCAAGTAATACAATTACCAACCCAAATGACATGTTCACTTCAATAGGAAAGTTTCGTAACATTTCCCTGATATTTCTCCTTTCTATCATATCATATCCTTCAATTAAACTGAAGAGATGTACACCTAAATTTCAAATTGCCCATTGTAGATTAATATAACTTCTAGTCAATTCCATGTATGATAATAGTAGCAGCCGTGTTCTATAAGCTGTTCAATTACCTGCAAGAAAATCATTTTGACTTGACTTGGATATTTTGTCACCTTATTATGTGCATTAGCAACCATTTCATTTTGGCAGAACGTAAGCTTCATTATATTTTGTAGATACAAAGGTGTGGTCCACCGGGCATGAACAAGGCCATGGCTACTCACCTTAATGCACTTGGATACACACCAGAGATGCAGTTTGAGTTCAAATTATCAAGACTAAAACAAAGGGTTCTAATTTTGTAGATTCTACTTTCTTCTAATTCTTTCCACTTTGATGGCATGAATCTTATAGTTAATTGTTTCGATGGAAAGGCAACGACTGATGCAAATGAAAGAGGGTTGATTTCCTTCAAAATTCAAATCAATAGCAATATCCATTCAGATGATAGCATACATCCTCTTTTTATATTTTGCATTATGGAATCATACATTAAGTGGCCGGAAAAAAGAAAAAGAAAAAAGCATGGAAACAACATAGTTTTCTGATGAACTAAATTGATGATACAGGCTTGTGCGTGGAAACAATTCTAATTTATTTTGAGAAATACATAAAATACATACTTATGAATTAGGGACAAAGGCAGAGCTTTTATGTACATAATGTAACTACTCTGCATGGACTAAATTGCTTAACAAAGAAAAACCTGGACTTAATTAGCTATAAATATATCTGCAACAACACAATCAAATTGTCTCCTGAAAGCTGCTTAAAATGTGTCCCTTGTAAGCATACTGAAGAAGAACCTGCAGAATGCAAACTGAGAAAAAGAAACTGTCAGAATAAGTTAATACAAAACATACAAATCGTCTGTTTGTAAAATTGAAAAAAAAAAAAGGAAAATAATTTGAAAATTACTAGTTGATTGGAGAAATCATACTATTAAAAAACATTATAAATTGTATTGATTAATTCCATTTTCAATTAAAAGCTTTTCACTATACTCACCAGATTAGCAACATGTGAGAATCAATGAAAAATTTTCATCTTGATGACCACATAAACATATGAAGTTGACTTTTCAATTCATCAAGAAGTCTGAAGTAGGCATGCCTCCATGTCCTGTTAAAGAAGAGAGAAGCACAAACCGCCCAAAAGCCTATGGCAAAGCCTACTCCCATGCCAATATAGAACCATGACAGGAATTCCTCATCATCCACATTTTCAACGTGTGTCATGAGGTCGTGCTTCTCTTCCTGTGTACAATTTTTTGTAAGTGGAGCTCCATGTAGTTCAGGATTGCCGATATAAGACAGTGCATCAAAACGTTGAAATTGGGCCGTTGGTGGGATTTGGCCAGTGAAATTGTTGAATGAAAGGTTTAAGAAACCAAGAAAAGATAATTCAGACATCCTCTGAGGAATTTCACCACTGATTTGGTTTATTGAGAGGTCAAGAGATTCCAATTGTTTCAAATTGCTAATCTCTTTAGGTATTCTTCCTGTCAAGTGATTGTTAGACAAGTTCAAAGACTGTAATGCAGCAAGGGTAAATATTTCTAGAGGTATTTTTCCAATCAGATTGTTACAAGAAAGATCAATACTACGAATAATATGCCTCTGATGGCTCCAATATTCCAAATGATTGCCCTTGACTATCAAATCATAAGAGTACTCGACCTTTAGTTGGACACCAGCAACTTTGATTCGAAAGCCAAAGTACGTGTTAGAAATGTTATGGAAAGCCATAGCTGTGATATTATGCAAACAGGTGGGAATCCTTCCTGATAATCTATTATTTGCAATTTCCAACACCACAAGGGAAGAAAGTTGGCATAGCTGTGGGGGGATGCCGCCACTAAATTGATTTGATCTCAACACCATCACTTTAACACTTTGGCTTATCCAATAAGGTATATTACCAGAAAACTTATTTCCAGCAAGATTGAGGAAGCTTAGTGCTTTGTAATTTTGCAAAGATGCAGGGACATATCCAAATAAGTTGTTCTCATTTAGAAGCAATGACTTAAGATTAGACAATGAACTCATTGATTCGGGAATCCTTCCTGTCAAGCTATTGTTGATCAAGGCAACATGAACCAAAGACTTCCAATTAATCCAACACTCTGTAAGCCCCCCCGATAGAGGAGTATCAGTAATATGCAAATATGACAACTTATTTTCCCCTGCCATCTTTTGACACAAGAGAGAAGATAAGATTCCTGAGAAAGAGTTGTTTGCAGCTACAAAAACAATCACGTTTGGTGATATTCGAGGGAGCCCACCACTCAAATTATTTCCGATCAAGAGGGTTACTTTGGAGTTCACAAGCACCTTTGACAAGTCAACATCGATTGAAATGTTTGATAATTTGAGGAATTCAACTTCAGCTACAAAGTTCCAAAATTTATCTTGATCTTCAAGTGACAAACTTGAGTTGATGATACTTAGCCTTCGTAGAGATTTTTGTGTGTACAACCATGTAGGAAGTTTAGGATGCACATATGCTAGATAAATTGTTTGAAGTTGAAAAGGAGGAACCCAGTCGAGTTCAAAATGAAAGGTTAAGGTAGGTGAACCCAAGTATAGCTTCTGTAAATTGGAGAGTTGGGAAAAATTCTTTTCAGATATAACTCCTGTCAAAGAGATGCCTATAACATCCAAAATCTCTAACTTAGACAGTTGTCCTAGACATTCTGGAATACTTCCATTCAAGAGATTTGAGCGGAGAGACAACTCAATTAATAATGATAGATTACCCAGAGTTTAAGGAATAGGACCAACAAAAAAATTATCAGAAAGATCAATGTATTGTAAATTTTCATGTTGGCCTAACCAATTTGGAATAGGTCCATCTAGGTGATTCTCATATAACCTCAATGATTTCAACATTTTGAGATTTAATATTGACTCAGGCAAGTAACCTCGGAAGAAATTTTTGCTAAGATCAAGAATTGAAAGATGACTCAAATTAAACAACCATTTAGGTAAGTTATTAGCTTGAAAATTGTTTGCAGAAAGATCAAAAACTTGTAGGAAAGTTAAATTGACGAAATCAATAGATGGTTTAACGTAATGAAGCTGACAACTACTCAAGTGTAACTTTGAAAGTGAAGGAAGCGAACTTATAGACTCAAGCAAGAGAGAACTGCGAAGGCGTATGCCATTGAGATTGAGGTACTCCAAGGAATAAACATGCATAAGCCATGTGAGATCTTCAACTTCAGCTTCCGGATGATTTGATGATAAGTCAAGATATGAAAGTTTTGAGAAGTAATTTCCACAGCAATGAGGTGTAAACAATAAGTAATTCCAACTCAAATCCAAGTAGTTTAAAAATTCAAGCTCAAGCAAATTAGATAAACTGAATTCACCTGCTAGGCAGTTTCTGTCATCATGGAAGTCAGAGCAGGGAAGAATTAGTTTGGTGACCCTCTGTGTGAGGTGGTCGCAATCAACTCCTGCCCATAAACAGCAATCTTGTTTCTTAGACCATGTAGAGAGCATGCCTGACGAATCTCTGACTTGTTGTTTGAAGTTTAGGAGCTTTTGTTGATCGGTTTCATTGCACTGGACCTTCAGGCCCCATATGCATGAGTTGAACGCAATAGCACATAGTATCCATAGCATTAGGATACTAGTTAGGGATTTGGAGGGCCACATAATCATGATTGGAGAAAAAACAAAGAGCTTGAGGTAGTTTGTTGAGAAATGAATACCTCCAACTACAGCTATTAATAGAGTTAGAGTTGGTATATATTTTCTTTTTAGATAATATGTCAATATTAAGGATTAAATGGTTTCATACAAGACAATACAAGATTTGGTTATCGTGTAAAATTCTTCCACATTAATTATGCCATGAAAATTATACCATGATAATAACTATGACGAAGATTGTATGGAATAGGGTTTTTTGGGAGAGGCAGGACGTACTTTCGCTGCCTCGAAGGAATTATAGTCTTTAGTTGTCAGTTTGGGATACTCTTAATGTAAACCAAAAAATTATGATGATGATGAGTATAATAGTATAGTATTTGGCATTACATAGACAAAATGATCATTTTCTACCTATATAAAGATGCATGTTTCAGAACATGAATTTCCAAATGGATCTCTCTGGACAGATGTAGAAATTTCTCTTTCTTATTTTCACTTACATGGTTTAAATGATTGAGAAAAATTTTGATTTTCCTATCTCAAAAGTGACAACAAAAAGATTTAGTAGCCTACTTCTGAAAATAATGCCAACAAGCCAAGAAGAGATAGTATCACAGAATTGATCTTTGATATTGCCTTCTAAGTTGAATCATCCAAACTCTATTTAAGTAGTTGGAGGGCTCTGCAATCCCTTTTATCTGATATAAAAGGGGAAAAAAAACAATTATGTGATCTAACAATCCATGGTGAAACACAATTTTAGCATCGGGTTCTCTCTAATTGAAGCTTTTCTTGATAGTCAAGCCAAACAGTTCATTTTCAAATACGTACACAAATGGCATTTTCACTTGAATAGTAAATTTTTCTAACATATCCCCTACATTAAAACACCAAGGGGCATATATAAATATAAGGGAGAGCTGTCCATGAGCCCATGCATCAAGCAAGAATGAGTTAAGATTGATGTCACTGGGGTATATTTATAAGCAGGGCCCTCCCATCATTGAAGTGGACGAATGGGGACCAGACCAAACTTATCACTTACTTGTACTTCAAGTTAGAGCCTAGTGGCCACAGAATCTTTGTGAGAGAGTATTAGTCTAAATTATTTATAATTTCATGTAATAAAAAAAAGAAAAGAAAAGTAGCACCTTTGTTTAAAATGCTTTAAGAGACAATTGAATTTGGACCTCTCCACACTTAGATATACTTTTCTATTTAATATTGCCACCGATGTGAGACTTCTCTTTTTCTTTTTTTATCATTTTCAACAAAAACAACTTAGGTTGATTAACAAAACTTAATTGTGTCTACAAAATGTTTCACAGAATCTTTGATATTGCTATGAAGTTGAGTCTTCCAAGCTTTATTTAAACTGTTGGAGAGATTTTCAATCCGTTTTATCTATCAAAAATTAAGATTAATATCGGAAATCTAACAATTTATGTTGGAACACGGTTTTAACAGTGAGACCTCGCATCAGATTTTCCTTCCAAGAGCCAAGTCAACATTTGCTTTATCTTCAAGAAATTTCAGCAGGGTCCTCCATTGAATAGTTGATGAATGGGACCAATCTCCATTAAATAATTGCGGGGTATTAGTTTGAAAATGACTTAGGTTGATTAACAAAAAATTTAATTGTTTTTGCAATTTCAACTTTAAGCTTACATAATAAATGGTCAGTCTAAACCTGGCCTACAAACTTATAATAGACCAAAATTTAAATTTGACCTAATCTATTTACATAAAACTTAAGTTTGAGTTTAGCTTATATAAGCTTGATAAAAATTAAGCTTATTATAGTAAGTCTCTAAAGCCTTTTGGCCTATTTAATTTTCTAAGGCTTAAAAGTCTATCTAAGCCTAATTATTTTTAAATAAGTGTATTAGATTTTATTTTATAGCTTTTATTTAGATGTAATTATTTTTAAATGAAATATAATAAAATATAATATTTTAAATTTTTTGGTACAAATCGAAAAAAATATATACATAACACTAATTAATCATCATGAATTTAAATAGAAATACGAAATTACAAAAGTAAAGTTCAATTTACAATAACAAAAGGGGGCAAGGGTTCTTTTTTGAAATCCTTTGCTTCTTGTGTATGACTTTTCAAATTTTGGGACTCTTAATTTTTAAATTAAGACGAGAGATTCACTTAGGCAAGCTATAAAAATTTATATTTCTATTATTTTGTAAGATAAAAAAATTAGATTTATTACTACAATATTATCATTATTATTTAAAAATTATATATATAAGATAAATAGTCATGACGGCTTATCAAACTTATAGACAGGCTTTATGTAAATAGGCCTAGTCTATTTAACTAAATAGGCTAATATTTAAGCCTTGGTCGGGCTTAAATCACTGAATAGGCCATGCCAAGTTGTAGGTGTTTGAGCCTCTTTTCACCCCTACTCATGTACCATCTTTACTACCTTTCACTTTCTTTTTTTGAAAATGTTACTTTAATAATTAATACTACAAATATTTTCAATGATATTCCTTCTTTGCCCTCCCCTTTTTCTCTATTTTGTAATTGTAATATTTCTTTTGCTTTACTAATCTAATGTTCTTAATACTATTTGTTTTAAATATTGAACTTCTTCTACTTAAAGAACAAAAAGAAAACACTTAATCTTAGATTAGGATGAAACATTTCTAGAGTTTTTGTTGATCAATAATGCTGCAATACAAAAGCTATATAAAACATATTTTAGATGTATGTTTCTATATATGACTTTTCAAATTAATGGATAATTAACTCGATTGACTGATCTAGGCATTTCTCTCTCTTATTTTAATTTATTGGGTGTAAACAATTTAGAGATATTTTTATTAGACAATCTTAAAGACGATAATTACAATAAAAAGAGATAAAGTTTTACGGAGATCTTTGATGGAAGACATTTCAATCCCTTTTGTCTAATAAAAGAGAGTCATGCAGCCTGAGTACAATTAACGATGGAAGACGGTTTTAACATTGGGCCCTCACTATATTTGGAATTTTTCATCATAAAGTCAAGCCAACCATTTTGTCACTTAGAAAATTTGCATTATCTTTAAGAAATTTTAGCAGGAAAGATACATTTGCTTGGCTGTTGTCGTGTTGCTTAAGTAAATTAAATACCTCACAAGTGACATTTTCAATTGACTAGGAAAGTTTGATAACATGACCCCTTATATTTCTCCTTTTTATCTTTGCTTTCAATTAAGCTAAAGAGAAAGACAAAAAAAAAAAAAAAACCTAGTTGATAATGTTGGTTGTTGACTTCTAGTTCTTCATGAGAGCAACTCCATGCATGTACAATTCAGAAAACTAATGAATTACACTTACATTTTATACATACATACATACATTTATATATATGAATTTTCAAATGAACTATTGATGGGTCCATCTGAATCTCCATCCTGATTGCTTTTATTTTTTTGGTTTGAAAAATAATTGAGAAAAATTTTAATTTAGTCCACCAAAATAAATAATAGAAAGATTAGTTGAACTTAACATCTCACCTCAACGAAACTGGTGCACACCAAGAACATGGACTCAAGAATACTGACTCCTACGTGGACCAAACGAAAACTAATGCATTTTGAATTGATCAAAAGATGATGGTAATGACTCTGGCAATAATTCTACCTATGATATTTCTTTGGAGTCCGTTATCAAGTTGAGAGCACAAGTCCTCCACGCTTTGTTTAAACATTGCTATTCACGAAGGAACAATGCTTAAACATTATTCTAACAATTCATAGGACAACACTTCCGTTGTAATTTAAATGGCAGACTCAAATTGTGTTGAGTGTTATATGAGTATATTAAATTGGATGACTTCGTGGTGTCAAGGAACCATTTAGTTAAAAAATTTAATAACCATTTATTTCAATCGTACCACAATACCATTTCGTTTTAAAGAACCAAAAGAAAAAACTTAATCTTATATTTGGATGAAAAATTTCTAGAGTTTTGTTGGTCATCAACGCTGCAATGCAAGAGTATATGAAACCTATTTGTAGATGCTTGCTTCCATATGTGAACTTTCAAATTAATGGATCACTTGACGGATTCATACATTTCTCTCACTTACTTTTCATTTATTTGGTGTGAAAAATTTAGTTAAATTTTCATTGGTCTATTTTAAATATGGTGATAACAAAAACATACGAAGAGATAAAGTTTTACAGAATCTTGATATTGCTTTGAAGATGAATCTTCCAAGCATTATTTGAAGGTTTGGAAGTCTTTTCATTCCCTCTTATCTAAGAAAAGACAGTTATGGAATCTAACAGTTCAAGATGGAAAATGGTTTTAACATTGGGTCCTTACTATTTGGAGTTTTTTTTCATAAAGTCAAGTCAAGCAATTTGTGAATTAGAAAATTTATATTTTTTTCATGAAATTTCAGCATGAAAGATACATTTGGCTTGGTTGTTGTCATTCTACCTAAGTAATTTGAATATCTACACAAGTGACATTTTCAATTGACTAGGGAAGTTTGGTAACATGTCCCTTATATTTCTCTTTTCTATGTTTGCTTTCATAGCATGTACTATATGTTCATTTCCAGAAAACAAATAAATTACACTTACATTATATATGTGTGTGTGAATTACTCTTCATAACTATTTCTTCTTCTTCTTCATCTTCTTTTTTATGTAACTATTTTTTCTAAAACAGTGAACCAGTCTTTTCAAAGTAAGAGAAAAGAGACAAGAGAAAGATCAATCAAAACTCCAACATCTCAAATCAACATAAACACAATTTAAGTCAGATTTTTGCCTTTTATTCTTCTCCACTTTTCTCCCATGAGCATTTTCTTTTACTTGTACAAGCTAGTGCATGGAAGCAATTCAAATTTATTTTAGAAATATATATTTATTAAGGGACAGAAGCAGAACTTTTATGTAAAACAGTGAAACTGCTCTACATGGACGAAATTACAATAGAAATCGAAACCTAGACTTAATTAGTTATTAATATATCTGCAGTAACACATTCAAATTGTCTTGAAAATGCTGGTTTAAAAGTAATTCGTTAGAGCAAGCACAAAATGTGGACCAGCAGAGTGTAAATTTGGAAAAAATAGAAATTATAATGATACATAAGTCTTTTGTTTAGAAAATGGAAAAATATATATATAAAAAAATACTTGTTATTTCGAGAAAGCATACTATAATAAAAACAAAGTGGTTTGACAAAACACCGTTGGTGTGATCCAGCAGGCAAGAACAATGACATGGCTACTCACTATAACGCACTTGGATTCTTCACAGCACAGATGCAGTTTGAATTCTATATAGAAGACCAAAACAAAGTGTTCTAATTATATTCATTTTATTTTCTTCTACAAATTAAAACTTATAAGTTTCAACAATTCAACTTATCATCAAGAAAGAGTGAGATTTACAAATTATCCAAATTCTTCATCGCAAGTCTAAATATAAATAATTATCATTTGGGGGCCTTGGAGCACTTCATGAAAATTCAAATAATTATTTACATAAACATAGAGCATCCCAATATAATATCATTGAAAGAAAGATATTCATATTTTTTTCATATTGCATGGAAACAACTCCAATTTATTTTTAGAAGTACACAGATACTTATCAAAGGACAGAGGCACAACTTTTATGTAGGAAACATAAATGCTCTACATGGGCTAAGCTATTAATATATCTAGGCAGTAACACAGCCAAATTGTCACATGAAAGCATGACTAGTAGTGACCCGTTGAAGCATTCACAAGAACCTGCAGAACAAAAATTGACAAAAAGAAACTGTCAAGATAAGTTATAGATAGCATAAAGTTGTTGTTTTGGAATTTGAAAATAAAGATCAATGCTCATAGTTAGATAACACTATACACAGTAGTAGTACTCTAACAATAATTTAGTCTAAGTGTGATAAATACTTACTGTATGGAGAGAGCATACTATTGTAGAATTCAATGAAACGTATAAATTATATTTGTAAATTCAATTTTCAATTAAAAGCTTTGACCTTACTCACTTGGCAAGCAACACGGGTGATTTAATGAAATTTTTTCATCTTTAGCACCGCAGGGACATAAAGTTGATTTCTCAATTCATAAAGAAATCTGAAAAAGGCATGTCTCCAATTCCTGTTGAAGAAGAGAGAAGCGCAAATCCCCCAAAACCCTATGGCAAACCCAACTCCCATGCCAATATAGAACCACGATAGAAACTCCTCTTCATCCGCATTTTCTTCAACAGGTTTTGTGCTGTTTGGTTTTTCTTCTGATATGCAGTGCTTTGTAAGTGGAGCTCCGCATAGTTGTGGATTGGCAATAAAGGCAAGTGTATCAAAACGCTGAAATTGAGGCATTTGTGGAATTTTGCCACTGAAGTTGTTGAATGAGAGGTTTAAGAAACTAAGAAAAGACAATCCGGAAATGCTATCAGGAATTTCACCAGTGAACTTGTTGTTTGAGAGATCAAG
Organism: Bauhinia variegata; assembly: GCA_022379115.2. Taxonomy (NCBI): domain Eukaryota; kingdom Viridiplantae; phylum Streptophyta; class Magnoliopsida; order Fabales; family Fabaceae; genus Bauhinia; species Bauhinia variegata. The sequence continues at coordinate 9,315,998 of CM039434.1, read as the reverse complement.
AGATTCCAATTGTTTCAAGTTGCCTATCTCATCAGGTATTCTTCCCATCAATTCATTGTTGGACAAGTTCAAGGACTGCAATTTAGCCAGGGTAAATATTTGTGATGGTATTGTTCCAATCAAATAGTTATTGGAAAAGTCAATAGAACGGATTATTAGCTTTTGTTTGCTCGAGTAAGACAATCGAATGGCTTTGATATGCATTTCAAAATCAAAAAAAAAACTGAGTTGGGTACCAGCAACTTCGACTAGAACGCCAGAATATGAAGAGTTATGTGAAACCATAGCAGTGATATTATCCAGACAGCCAGGTATTCTTCCAGATAATCTATTATTTGCAATATCCAAAACCCCAAGGGAAGAAAGTTGGCATAGTTGTGGGGGGATGTTACCACTGAATTGATTTGATCTCAATAGCAAGATGTTTACACTTTGACTTATCCAGTATGGTAAATTGCCAGAAAACTTATTTTCCCCCAAATTAAGGATACTCAGGTTTTGGCAATTTTGCAAAGATGTAGGGACATGTCCATATAAGTTGTTCTGGTAAAGATGCAATGACCTAAGATTAGACAATGAGCTCATTGATTCAGGAATCTTTCCTGTCAAGCTATTGTTCCACAGGCCAATATGAACCAAGGACTTCCAATTTATCCAGCACTCTGTGAGTCCTCCAAATAAATGAGTATCACGGATGTCCAAGAATGACAACTTGCTTTGCCCATCCATCTTTTGACACAAAAGAGAAGATAAACTTCCTGAAATAGAGTTTCCTTCTAGTAAGAAAGCACCCACATTTGGTGATATTTGAGGGAGCCCTCCTGTCAAATTATTTCCTGTCAACCATATGGCTCTGGAGTTTAGAAACACCTTTGACAAGTCTCCACCAATAATTGTATTGTACCATAATTTGATATATTCCACTTCAGCTACAAAGTTCCAAAATTTGTCTTGATCTTCACATGACAAACTTGAGTTGTAGATAATCAGATATTGTAGAGACTTATGTGTGTATAGCCATGCAGGAAGTTTAGAATGCACATATGCTAGATAAACATATTGGAGATGAAATGAAGGAATCCAACGGGGATCAAAATGAAAGGTTAAGGCTGGTGAACCCAATGATAGATCTCGTAAATTGGAGAGTTGCAGAAAAAAATTTTCAGATATAACTCCTGTTAAGAAAGTGTATGCAACGTCTAAAGTCTCTAAGTTAGACAGTAGTGCAAGATTTTCTGGAAGACTTCCATTCAAGTAATTATTTCCGAGGGACAACTCAATCAAGAACGAGAGATTCCCCAAAGTTTCAGGAATAGGACCAACAAAAAAATTGTCAGAAAAATCGAGGGATTGTAGCTTTTTAAGTTGGCCTAACCAATTTGGTAATGGTCCATCTAGTTCATTAGTAAACAACAACAACGATTTCAATTTTTGGAGATTTAATATTGTCTCTGGCAGGTGGCCTTGGAAAAAGTTATTGCTAAGATCAAGATTCGAAACATGACTCAGATTAAATAACCATTTAGGTAGCTTATCAGATTGAAAATTATTGATGGAAAGATCAAGAACTTGGAGTGAAGTAAAATTGACAAATTCAAGAGATTGGTTTATGTCATAAAGTTGACATTTCCTCAAGTGTAACTCTAAAAGTGAAGGAAGCATATTCATAGACTGAAGCCAAAGAGATTTGCGAAGGCTTATGCCATTAAGATTGAGGTACTCCAAGGAATGAAAATGAATAAGCCATGTGAGATCATCAAGCTTAAGTTTACGATCATTGAATGATAAGTCAAGATGTAAAAGCTTTGAGGAGCAATTTTCAGAGCAACGAGGAGGTGTAAATAATAAGTTATGCCTCCTCAAATCCAGGTAGTTCAGAAATTCAAGTGCAAGCAAATTAGATAGACTGAATTCACCTGCCAGACATTCTGTATCATCCTCAAAGAAGCAAGGAAGACTTAGGTTGGTGACTCTGTGTGTTAGGTTGTTACACTCAACTCCAGCCCATCTACAGCAATCTTGTTTATCAGACCATGAAGAGAGGATACCTGATGGATCAACGACTTGTTGTTTGAAGCTGAGGAGCTTTTGTTGATCAGTTTCGCTGCACTGCACCTTCAAACCCCATATGCATCTGGTGGAGTTGTACATGATAGTACATAGTATCCATAGCAATAGGATACCAATTTGGGATTGGGAGGGCCACATAACCATGACTGCACAAATATATCAAAGGGCTCAAGATGCAGGTTTCTTGAGAAATGAATACCTCCCACCACAGCTATAAATAGAGTTCAAGTTAGTATAACCAGCTAGTTCTGCAAATATTATTTACATATAGTTTTTTTTTCCCACTAGTATTAGGCCTTATTCATAATTTCTAATTTAAAAATTATAATACATCATTCTTTTTAAACGTAAAACTCATCAAATCAAATATTAATACATTTATCAAAAATAAAAATCAAATCTTAATATATTAAATATGTGGTCTAAAGGTGAGAGAGATTTGGGCAATATTTAAAATATTTGTGATTCAATTCTCTATATCAAAAAAACAAGAACAAAAAAATCATATGATACCACTGCCGTGTCCCTCAATTATATAAATGACCTTCTACCTAGACCAATTGACATTTCTCTCTTATTTTTCATTTATTTGGCGTAAATGTTTAATGAGGGACATTTTCATTAAGATAGTGAAGTTCCAACTTTCCAAAAATAATGCCAACAAGCTACAAAGAGATTAAAGGATGTTTGATATATATCGATTTCAAGTTGAAACTTTTAAGCTTTATTTCAACCACTGAAGGGCTTTTCAATCCCTTTTATCTCAAAGAAATTTCAGTATGATGGAATATAATTTTAGTATTGGGGTCCTTAATATTTGGAGTTTTTCATAGAGTCATCAAGTCAACACGGAATATAATTTTAGCATAGGGCCCTTAGTACTTGGAGTTATTCATCATAGAGTCAATTCAATCAATTTATCTCAAAGAAATTTCAGCATGAAATATACATTTGGCTTGGCTAAATATTGCTGCTATGCTCCATAAATATTTCAATCACCTAAGTAAATGGCATATTTGCTTGACTAGAGAAGTTTCGTAACATATCCCATAATTAATTTCAAGGGATAAATGTACAGTAACTTGCTTGTAAAGTATCTCTTTTTGTTCTAAGCTAGAGTGGACGGAGAAGTCCTAGTTATATTTACTTTGTTTTACATGTAAGTTATTCTCACACTATTTAAATGTGAGACTAATCTCTTTTCAAAACTAAGGCAGTATTCGATGAATCCCTCCTAACATTGTCAAGGTCATGAACATACTAACTTTAACCAAGAATACTTTAAAGGAAAATGTATTTTTACTCTGCTAACATCTTTTTTAGTGTAGTCCCTCCCAGCCTCAAATAGTGGAAGAATGGGACCAATCTCAAAAACATACAGACATAAGGCCAACTTTGCAATATTTCTCAATCCATTTGGCTTATTTTAGTAAGAACTCACTGCATAACTCTAACGTTCTCCTACTAGAGCAATAATAATTGAAGAATATTATTTTAAAACAACTTAAGTTGACTCACAAAATCTTAATTTGTGACTCACTATTTAATTAGTTTGATTTTTTGGGCCTAATAAGAAAAGTAGACTCCAGTTTAGGTCTGTTTAAATTTAGGTCATTTCTTTTCACACTCATTGTTCACCCGTTTAGCTTGAGTTGTAGAAAGAATAAAAATGAGTGTTAGAAGAAATACCCTTTCGAGGCCTAAATAAAATATAATAAACTCAAAACCTCTCCCTTTGAAAATTATTCTAATTATGGCTTTTTTTGTGTGTATTTGAAGGGCGGTTGACGTGGTTTAGTTTAGAGCTTTGATATCATTTATTAAATGGCGGTAGCTAGAGAAGATTCAATTTGTGTTGAATATCTTGCCACCAGCCACTAGTATATCAAATAAAAAATTCGATCAGATGAGTTTGTGGTACAATGAGACTATTTTGTGTTTAAAATTTCACAAATATCAATCACATAATTATATCACAAACTAAATTAAATGTGCCTTTAACTTTTCGGGGTTAGGGATTTACTCTATAGTGGAGATAAAAAAAAATTTCAGTCATATTTTTACTTTACTTCTTATAAAGAATTCACACTTCAGATATAACAAAATATCCCTACTTGTGTAATTAAAAAGAAATAGCTAATAACAAAATTCAGGTAAACAAAATAAATCACACTGATAAAAAAATAATAAGAGAATTGTTTCCATGATTTTGTGGCTCCCCTCTCCCCCCCAAAAAAAAAAAAAAAAAAAAAGAACATTCTCATTATTTTCATGAATAAAGTAAAATCATATAATCACACTTTTAAGGCTAATTTTATTTTATTGTAAAAAATTATCATTCAAACATATTAATTATCATTGGATGTATAACATAATCAAATAATCACCAAAAGGAAAACAAGGCATGCTCAACTAAGTGTGTTATTTTCTCGGAAAAAACTCTAGTTACCTAATACTTTGTTAGAGCATAGTTGACTATTTTCTTGGGCAAAATTTCAGATACCAGCAAAGGTGGTAGAACTGTCACATGGTGATAGCTGGCCATTGTGGTTCCATTAACAGGTTTTAGAGTCAATAACCTTAAACAAGAAGAACAGCATTTATGCAACCATCATTTTCTGGGTTATTTGTCACCTGGGCATATTTACCTGCATTTTACCAAATAAATAACCAAAATAACGCTTTTAGTTTTAAATCTAGCCAGGTATAACAAAATTCGAATCCACCTAACAGATTATCATGATCTTACCCCATACAACCTTCCCAGCTGGTGTCACCAGACCAAGTTTACTCACATTCACCTGAAATTCACAGCAAAGCATAGTAATAAGCATTACGGAGAGAAGTACCATGACCACTTTCAAAAACCATAAAACTGTCAGCATCATAAATGAAAAAGTGGAGCTGAAATCTGTTAAGACATTACTTGAAGGGCCAGTTACTGAGCTTATTAAGAGGGGATTAGTTAGGACAAATGGGCCTAAACCTTTGAAGGTGTATGTTATAGAAGGAGAAAAGAGGCTTGGCTTCTGTGGAAAAAGGATAGTTGGTTAGAGTGCTATGCTGACTCTACGTGTGGAATCTTTTGAGAGGGTGTTAGCGTGAGAATGGATATCCAGACAGTTCTAGTGTGAATTGTTGAAAGGCAGCTCTCATTATAAGGAACGTAGTCCTAGCCTCCAGGGTTTTCTCTTTGTTTTCATATGTATATCCCGGTACTCTTCAAACTATGCAGAGGGCCAACTACCAATAGCATAGCAGTATCTCTATCTGTTTCTGTGTGATTGTTTATGTTCATTATGAATCCTAACAATCCATCATTAGCAGTGGTTCTTTTTTAAGATTGGTGAAAAACACACAAGAAACAACAACAGCTCCTCAAGAAGTATGGCAGGAAAAATTAAGTACCTGAATGATTGTTCCCTTGGTCATGACACCAAGGGAAGTGTACATAGGACCATTGGGATTTTTCTTCACTCCAATAATCTCAAGATGGAAGGTGCATTTAAGTTCTGGATGAGTCACATGGGCTTTAGTGAACCGCAATCCAGTAGGACCAATGAACCGCTCATATTTTGGAGGTTTTCTAGTAAAACCAGGTCCCACAAATACAGCTTTTGTGACCATCCTCTTCCATTGCTTGGCTGCACATTATGCAGGGTAGAGATGATTAGACACAATAGGAGCAGTGATTATTATGCACTCTGCCCAATTTATTCATTCTTGTAGAAAATCAAGCCCAACGGGCTGTGTAGATAAGGCTGTGAAAATAGGATTTATTAGAGATAATCATGTAGGAGATTGAGGATAATTAAATCACTCAATCAAGGAAATCAAATCCCTTAATTTTAGGGATTTCTCTGTTGTACTTTGTAGTATATATTTACTACCCATCTCAATAATAAATCATCACTTTTCAGAAAACTACATGGTATCAGAGCCAACCCTAGGCTCTGACCTATCCGCCCTATCCTCTCCTCCTTGCCGCCGCTGAAATACAGCAACCCTAGTCTCAATTCCGAGACCCCTCTCATCCTCTCCTAATGGCCGATTCCGACCAAAACTCCACTACCGGAGGCTCAACCTCCAATCCCATCTTTTCCTCAACTCCAGCCACAACTCTTGAAAATACTGTGGCATCTATCACTCCTCACAAACTCAATGGCCAGAACTACCTCCAATGGTCCCAATCAGTCCTCTTGTTCATTAATGGCAGAGGACGTGAGGACCATCTCCTTGGCACAATCCATCCACCAGCATCAACCGACCCCGCTTACAGAACATGGAAGGCAGAAAACAATATGGTCATGTCATGGCTCATCAACTCCATGACCACTGAAATTGGAGAAAATTTTCTCATATATCACACTGCTCATGAGATATGGGAAGCAGCCCTGGAAACCTATTCTAGTAGGGACAATACCGCAGAACTATTCCACATTGAAAGCCTCCTCCATGACCTCCAGCAAGGTACCAATTCTGTTACCCATTACTACACAACCCTCTCCAAATACTGGCAGCAGCTAGACCTGTTCGAAACACACTCCTGGAGATGCCAAGAAGATAATTCTCGATACAAGCAAATTGTTGAAACCAAGAGAATTTTTAAGTTCCTCATGGGACTTAATAAATCTCTAGATGAAGTACGGGGCAGAATTCTGGGCTCGAAACCATTACCAAGCCTTCGGGAAGTGTTCTCTGCGGTTCGTAGGGAAGAGAGCAGGCGGAAGGTCATGCTTGGAACACCAAAACCAGCTCCTTTGCTGGAAAGTCCAGCTTTATCTGTTGCATCCAATGAAGCTGAAAACACTATGCCTATTGCTCTTACTACCCGAGGCACTCCTCACCACCAGGGAGATGGCAAACCTCGGAGAAATCGCCCTTGGTGTGATCACTGCCAGAAACCAGGGCATCTAAAAGACACTTGCTGGAAACTGCATGGTAAACCAGCAGACTGGAAGCCCAAAAACAACCCCGAACGTCGCAGCTATGCTGCCACAGCTGGTGGGAATCCATTCACTCCGGACCAGCTTCAACTACTTCAACAACTCATCAGTAAAGCTGGGCAACCGAATTCCTCCTTGGCCCTTCATGCTTCTCAAAATCCACAATCTTGGATCATTGATTCTGGAGCCTCTGACCATATGACAGGTGATAGAACTCTATTTTCTTCTTTTGTGCACTGTCCCAATTTTGCCATTGTTCGCATAGCGGATGGTTCCCACAAGACAGCCATGGGACATGGCACTATCACAATTTCTCCACATTTTAACTTAACATCTGTGCTATTTGTTCCTACTTTGGATTGTAATCTGGTATTTGTCCGAAAACTTAACCAAAATCTACACTGTGAAACTAAGTTTAGGGATGATTTATGTGTTTTCCAGGACAAGGACTCGGGGAAGATGATTGGCAGTGCTGAATATGATTCTGCCAGCCGCCTTTACATCCTCAAATCCAGCTCCACGCCATCCAGCCATCTCTCTCAAGGCCACTCTATCCAAACCAGTTTTCCTTCTCAGCCAAGCAATGAAGAAAATATTTTGCTATGGCATAACCGGTTAGGACATCCAAATTTTTTGTACCTCAAACGGCTGTTTCCAGCCTTATTTAATAAAGTCAGTTTTCGCTCCATACAGTATACCACTTGTCAATTATCTAAACATGCTAAATCCCATTATCCTCCTTTATGTTATAAACAATCTAAACCTTTTTCCCTCATCCACGGTGACATATGGGGACCCAATAAAATTAAAACTTTGACTGGTGCCTGATGGTTTCTTCTATTAGTTGATGACCATACTAGAATTAGTTGGACTTTTCTAATGAAGAACAAATCGGAAACCACTCAAATTTTCCAAAATTTCCACAAAATGGTCCAAACACAATTTCAAGCTACAATCCAAGTTTTTAAAACTGACAATGCCCGTGATTTTTTCAATGATTCCCTTGGGTCCTATCTTCAAAATAATGGTATTGTTCACCAAAGTTCATGTGTTGACACACCACAGCAAAATGGTGTTGCCGAACGCAAGAACAGACACCTCCTTGAAGTTACCCGATCTCTTCTTATTTCCTCTAACACTCCAAAACATTTTTGGGGCGATGCCCTCCTCACAGCCACCTATCTTATCAACCGTATGCCTTCTCGGGTCCTCAAATTTCACACTCCTATACAAATTCTCCTCAATACATACCCTAACACTCACCTTATCTCCCAGATTCCCCTTAAAGTTTTTGGGTGCACTGTCTTTGTACACATTCAACCCCACCAACGTGACAAACTTGATGCCCGAGCCCACAAATGTATCTTCCTTGGCTACTCTCCCAACCAAAAGGCCTATAAGTGTTACTGTCCTTCAACTAGAAAATTGTATCATTCTATGGATGTTACATTTTTTGAAAACAAACCATTTTTTCCTAGTTCTGTGATTCAGGGGGAGAATAATCCTGTTATGGAATTGGAATCACAGAACTGGACAGAACCAACACTAAATAACCTTCCCACGTACCCAATACTTGGCTTAGAACCAACAAACACTCCACTCCCGCATTATCCCCACTCTCCAGCTGATTATACCAGCCCAGAACTAGCATCCCAGCCACCTAAATCTCCAAATAAATCCCCTGACCTTCTGGTGTATTCTCGGCGGAAAAGGCAGAATCAAATTCAGCCAATCCAAACATCAACATCAGGTCCAGCAAGTCCTGAACAGACACAAGAGCATTCCCAAACTAATCCTGGTAGTTCAGCAGTGGAAAATACAGGTAAAGAAAGTGATTTAGAATGGCCTATTGCACTAAGGAAAGGGGTAAGGCAGTGTACTCAACACCCTATACAGAACTGCCTGTCATATTCCAAGCTATCACCTGAATACCGAGCATGTACAGCTGCCATAGACCAGATTCACATTCCAAAAGATGTGGAGGAAGCCTTACAGGACCCTAAATGGAGAGAAGCAACTCTTGCAGAAATTGAGGCACTTGAAAAAAATCAGACTTGGGAGATTACCAACTTGCCTCTGAAGAAGAAGACAGTGGGCTGTAAGTGGGTATTTACTGTAAAACAGAGAGCAGATGGCAGCATTGAAAGATTCAAAGCCCGATTGGTAGCAAAGGGGTACACTCAATCTTATGGTATTGACTACCAAGAAACCTTCTCCCCGGTTGCAAAACTAAATACAATTAGGGTGATCATATCCATTGCTGCCAATCTGGACTAGCCTCTACTACAGATGGATGTCAAGAACGCATTTTTGAATGGAAACCTACAAGAAGAGGTCTACATGGATGCACCACCCGGGTTCGAACATAAATTGCCTCTTGGGAAAGTGTGCAAACTGAAAAAGTCACTCTATGGGCTGAAGCAATCTCCCCGAGCTTGGTTTGACAGATTTACTAAAGTATTGAAAAATGATGGCTATACACAAGGACAGGCGGATCATACTCTCTTCATTAAACAAGCAGAAGAAAAAATTGCCCTATTAGTGGTCTACGTGGATGATATTGTCTTAACCGGGAATTGGGAGGAAGAAATCAACAGAGTTAAGAAATTGCTGGCTACAGAATTTGAAGTCAAGGACTTGGGCCATCTACGGTATTTCCTAGGCATGGAGGTTGCTAGATCAAACCTAGGGATAACAATGTCACAGAGGAAATATGTGCTGGATCTTCTCCGTGAGACTGGTATGCTAGGGTGTAAGCCAATAAACACCCCTATGGACCCAAATACTAAGCTCACATACAGTGCAGAAAGGAAGTCAGTAGAACAAGTAAGATATCAGAGACTAGTGGGAAAACTGCTATACCTAACTCACACTCGACCCGATATTAGCTTTGCTGTGAGTGTGGTAAGTAGATTTCTTAGTAAGCCTCAAGAACAGCACCTCAATGTTGTACACAGAATTCTGAGATATCTAAAAGGTGATCCAGGAAAGGGACTATTCTTCAAAAAGAATACAAGCAGGCAGGTTGAAATCTACACGGATGCAGATTGGGCAGGCTCTCCTGAAGACAGAAAATCTACTTCTGGGTATTGCAGCTATGTGTGGGGTAACTTGGTGACATGGAGAAGTAAAAAACAACTTGTGGTAGCTCGCAGCAGTGCAGAGGCAGAGTTTAGATCCTTAGCGAATGGGATCTGTGAAGGAGTGTGGCTCAACCGATTGCTGTCTGACCTAAGGATTAAAAATACGGATCCTATAGACATCCTATGTGACAACCAATCTGCCATAGCAATTGCCAAGAACCCCATCCACCATGACAGAACCAAACATGTGGAGATTGACAGACATTTCATCAATGAAAAGGTGGAAAATGGCAGCATAAATTTGGAATACGTTCCTTCCAAGAATCAAGTGGCAGACATATTTACTAAGGCACTACATAAGCCTACCTTTGAGGAATTGAGTTCTAAATTTGGAATGATAAATATTTACCGTTAGGCTTGAGGGGGAGTGTAGAAAATCAAGCCCAACGGGCTGTGTAGATAAGGCTGTGAAAATAGGATTTATTAGAGATAATCATGTAGGAGATTGAGGATAATTAAATCACTCAATCAAGGAAATCAAATCCCTTAATTTTAGGGATTTCTCTGTTGTACTTTGTAGTATATATTTACTACCCATCTCAATAATAAATCATCACTTTTCAGAAAACTACAATTCTTAAAAAGAACCAAAAGACTATATTAAAACACAAGGTTCTCTGGTTCAAGAACAAGAAAGAGTATCATCAAATCTTTAAGAAAATAACAGTAATATGGCGAAACAAAAATGTGTCTTAAATAAATTAGGGAAAACCATAAAATGTGAAGGTTGACACACATGATACTTACTTTTCCTTTTGCCAGTTCTGATCACTCTAAACATTTCATCTTCTGCCACAGGACGAACCTGAAGGAAGTAGAATCCACATTGTGTGGTTAGTAACGAGCAACTTTAAGGAACCCCAACTCGAAAAGAAAGGGTGAAAGAGGGGAGGGAGTTGGAAGCACAATTTGTAGGACAATATTAACACAATAGAATGTTGAATGCAGTCTAACCTTTGGCAGAGGAACATCCCATTTCCCAGCCTTCTTCCTTTTTTGCTTAATGGTGTTGCTTAGAACCCAGAAACAGTAAATTGTCAGATTACATGCAGGAAGAGAGTTCAGAACTATTCTTTTAAAATCATATGTATTCATACTTTAGCTCTGGTTGTATTCTCACGATCCAGCAGGTATGAAGGAAGTGCTCCATCGTGAACATCATCATCAACCTTGCGCCTAGTTGATGACTCTTCATGCATTTTCAAACTGTAGATACAAAATGATGAAATTTTTATCTTTATAAATTTGACAACCTGAACCAATCTATTACAAGGGAAAAAAAATAAAAATAAAAATAAATACATAAACTCACGTCTTCTTCATCTGTGCCTTTTCTGAATAATTCTTCTTGGCAATCATCTTCCCCTTAATACCCAGAGCCTGTTAGCACAAATTAACACAAAAACATTAGAATTAAAAATATATACATTGATCACTGATCAGAGTTAAACTAATCAAGATAGAAAATAGAAAAGGGGAAAAATTATGACCTTCTGGGCTATGGCAGAGCGCTTATGAACTTCACGAGCTTCTTTCTTGCACTTGTGCTCAAAGTGGTCAAGACGATGCCCATGGCGCTTTCTATGTAGTTCTATGTAATCACCTTGTGGCTAAGGGTACGACATAGAAAGTTAAAAAAGGGAAACAACTTTTAGCAAATGAAAGCAATATTCAGTGTGTAAACAAGAGGAACAGCTGCAAAACACAAGTTGGAGAACAAACCATGATGACAAAGTCTTCAGATCAGACCAAGGCTATCAAACTCACAGTTCAAGAAACTCTTGGAGAACCTGTAAACTCAAAAGTTTACATGTCTTGGTAAATTGCTAATGAAAATTTTATAGATGTTATATACACCTACAAAGCATCACTAAGTAACATAATCGAAAGCCAAGCTGCACGCATTTACACTAATTGTAGAAATATCTGGCAATTTCATTAGCAGACAGGTGAGTGTGCACCTCAACGGTAGGGACAGAAGTGGGCAGAGCTGACAGATATTTTCCCCCATCCAAATTCAATCAAGAAATAACTTAGAATGTAAACAGTGATCAGAAAAAGCAATCACGGATAATGTATTAATTTATTATTGCTGCACATATTTTTTCGGCAACTTGGCATATCTATTTTTCTTTCAATTCATATGGCGGTTAGAGCAGAGGTTGTGCCAACAAAGACAGATTGTCATCATTTTGTGCTTGGGCTAATTGGAAATTTCGTAACTTCACTTCTTGAGTGTGAAACATAAAGAAGAACATTCATTTTTACTGAAATAGCCACACTACCAAACACCTACGAGAAGCCATGTAAAATTTTAACCTCACAGAAAGATGAAATTGTGGAATTTTGAGAATATATATATACACACTCACCTCTACTACGCTAAAGAAAAAGACCAAAACTCCGAATAAGAAGTAAAAACATATGCAGAACTATATGAGAGAAATAAACTAAATCACTAACATCTATCATAGAACAGATGAAAAAACAGAAAAAAAAAAAAAAAAAAAAAAATCTTCATAAAAATAAGAAAGAAGCCCAAACCTGTAAAGTACGAGAAGTTTCAGAGACTGAACCAGAAAAATGAGAAGAGGTGACGCTGCCGGAGGAAGCTGAAGGCAAGAGAGAGTTGAAGTGGGGATGATGGTGCGACAAGAGGACGATTAAGAAGGGTGAGGGTATTGCGATTTTTTTTTTTTTTTTATCAATAATAATAAATATATTATTATTATTATTATTTTATATATATATATAATACACATAAAATAAGGATATTTTGTGTGCTGCCCTGATAGATAATAAATGAAAAATTTATTAAAATTTAAAAAATAACTAAAAATTCTTTTTTATCTAAATTAACTCTTTTTATTATATTAAATTCCAATTAATATCAAATAAAAATAATATTAAAATTCATTTAAAAATATTTCATAAGATCAAGATTTTTTTTGAAAAAAAAAAAACATTGATTGCAATCTTATACTTTAATAACAAAACAAAATGAAATAATCATTTTATCTTAAGTTTAATTTTAATCAATCACGATTTTATTCCATGTGGATAACCATTACATTCTATTTATATCCTTATCCTTATTCCAATTCTATGATTTTCATTTTGCATACAACTAAACCATAAGATTTCACTTTATTTTTACCTTTTTACCCCTAATTTATCAATTAGAACTAAATAATCACAGACAAGGAGTACGAATCAACTAAATGGTTTTATTGTAATATCATCAAGTTGCAAAACGTTTAAATGTACATTATGTTACACCCACAAATATGGTAAAAAAAAATGTTGGCTAAGCTTTCTTGGCCTTCCTCAATAACACGGAAATGTTACAAGAAGAGTCATTCCCATATAACTTGGATTAATTTGTCATATGATCTGAGAATGTTTCAATTTCACCAGCTCAACATCCTGGAACCTTCACCTCGTAATGCCCAACTTGTGAATTTTCATAAGTCAACTCAATATTAGAATATTTACGTTAATATCTTCTATGATATTATTGTGTCTCATTCCTTGTCTCTTTTCTTTTAATTGATTAAAAATTTATAAAGTGATATATTTTCAGTATTTTAATAATACTTGCTACATTATTTAGTAATTTTTAACCAATTAGAGGAAATGAGACATGAACTCTATATTTGGATGGGGAGAAAACTAGAGGAAAATTGGAGGAAAAATAGATTTTGTCCTGTTTGGATAGGAGAGAAAAGTAGGAAGGAAAAAATATAGAGAGAAAAATAAGTGTAGGTCTCACATGAAAATTTTCTCTCCAAATATAGAGAAATTTGAGAAAAAAACTTACTTTTATTTTATGTCAATATTTATATTTCAAAATTATGCATAATTATAAAGAGTCCTATATAATAATAATGGATATCATTGTCATTATCAAATTAGCTACTTTTCTTTTCTCTCTATTTTCTCCTCCCATCCAAACATCAAAAGAGAAAATACTTTTTTTCTTCACTTTTCTCTTCTCTCCATTTTTTTTTTCCTCTCATTTTCTCTCCTCATCCAAAGAAAGAAGACTGAGACAGAAGATGTGGCTCCAATATAAGAAGACTATCAACATATTGGGAACGGGCATCAATAAACTAGTGCAAATAATGTCAGTTCCAGTACTCAATTTGGTCATACCTTCAGATTCGTGGAGACTGAAGCAGCAAATCTTACCCCGGAACATGGATCGCCTTTACCCACGAGGCATAAACACCATGATCTTTCAATCTGCATTTAAACACCAAACACTTGAGCATATAAATAATGAAGGCATTACCTAAACGAGGTTCAGCTGAATATCAAGGATAGAAAGTTTACTTACAAATGCATGTCATGGCGATCAATTTCAGGGAACAAGTAAATATAAAAGCGAAACCCATCAGGGCTTACATCCCTGCATAGTAAACCTGGCAAGGATCCAACATTTAATCAAAACAGTTATGTTGGTAGGAATTATTGAAAAAAGTTATATCGCTGCTTACCTTTGCACTCAGCGCCATGGCCGGGGCAACTCCCAGCGTCATTGCAGCATCACTGGCACTAATCCCAGCTCGGAGACCATCGGGCTTGGTAGCAAGTATCTTGAGTTTAGCAAAAACCTGTATGCAACAGCGCTAAGTTACTGAGATGCAATTTGATCATATTGGAAAATGTTCAATTCAATGACAGGGTTCATAAAAATTAAAGAAAACATGAAAGACAGAAGGCCATGGTCCAGCAAAACAAGATGAGCAGTCTAGATTGACAAGAAATTATAACTGCTAAATTGACTATGATCACAGCTTTCTAAATAACCAAGTAAAACAAAGAAGTAAATTTAGCAAATTTTCCACCTTCCTTTCTCTTTATTGTCATTGTCATAGAACAAAAACCGCTTCTGCCCCAGGAGGGGAATGGTGGCCAGAAACATCGTCCACAGTTCAGCAGTAAAATCATAACTTACTTTTGCTAAGTACTAGCCAATTGTTCAATTACTTCTGTGTATGAAAAATCTTCATCACATTTTAATTATTCATGCTCCAGTTGACTTAGGGAAATATAAATAGTACAAGTGCAATTGTACAAGCTATTTTCACAATAGTCCACCAATTGCTCATTATTCTAAACATTTCATCTAGTAGTACGCAAGTCAAAATCCACAACATCACTTACCTTAGACAAGAAAACGATGATTTTCCAAAGTTAATCACAATATTACAAGCTATACCTCGTCGAAGGGAGAAATCAACTGAAAATTTTATAATAATTACCAAAACCAAAAAAAGATAAAAGATCTCACCTGCTCGTCGCTGTGGGACTTGTTCTGTATTACCATGACTTCACTATGAAACTTCCGTAGTACAACTGGACTGCAAGAACAAACTACATCGTCAATGTACAGAAATACAAAAAGAATAGAATATTAAAAAAGGTATAAAATCCAAGATATAACTCCTAAAAGCAGATATACTTCTATGTCTGCACTATGAACTCAATTGACCAATATACCACAACATAAGTAGATGGAAGATAGCATCATACATACACATCAAACTTCTTCCAGAGAGAACATGCTTGCAACAGATCATCAGGGAGAGATCAATTCTACCAGAAAGAAAAGAAAAATGATCAGCTGGGGACGTATAGAAGTTACATTTAACCAACAAATGAACAAGCTAAAAGATAATCATGTCTAATGGAGTACAAAAGATGGAGAGGGTGATTAAAAACCTGTCCCACGAGCACGATTGAAGAGACAGTAGACATCAATAAGGTTGATTATTCCTCCAGCTCTCTCAAGTGGAATTTTAACAAAATCTGCCAACTAAGTGTTAGCAACAACAAATTAGAAATTTTTCCCAATACAAAATTATCCAAAGGCCATCTGAGCACAGATAAGAATCAACTAAATAAGTAGCATCATGTCAGTTATGGAAACACTTAGCCACAAAAATATCCTTCTTAAGAAGCACATCTCACAGTTTCTAGCTCTTTTGCCGGCAAGAAATTAAAATGAATTGATTTAACAGGAAAGGAGAGAGAATAAAACCTGGCGAGATAACTGCTGATGATACAAAGCACCAGCAGACTCTTTAGTGACTGGGGATATAATACCAACGCTTAATAGCCAATCTTGCATCTCTTCCTTTGAACCCATTTCCTGATCACCAGCATTCATTTGAGAGTTTGATCCAGACAAAAGTTTTTGCCTCATTTTCTCGGCAAGCATCACCATCTCTTTGGCCTTACTCTGTAAATCCAACATCAAAGCAAAACTTCTAGGCCTTAATTGATCAACCAAAAATATTTGTTATTCGACAAATTAAGTATGGAGCCTACAATCTCTTACTCCTAAATCGGAGAAACAAGAATCCAAATCTCTTTATACAGCATAAGCATAAAACTGAGATGACAAAGAGCAATGCAAATAGAGTATTTCTAAGTGGAGCATTACAAAATTTATCAAATCAATCATATGATCAAACAATTTAGAGTGTTTTTAAACCTCCTTCACAAATGAGCCAGCATTTCAGCTGCCTAAAACATTCAGACACCTAGAGTTTTTTTGAGAAACATAATGTTCAACTAATTTGTTTTGCTCTCTTCATCCAAAATTAATGAATGAACCCCATTGTTGTGCTCAGTTACTCCTATGAACAGAAGTGATCAAAATCATGACCCAGAACTATACTGATTATCATGAATGAAGCAAGTGTATCATCACTTTCAGAATTGTTAGAATGCATTCTCAGAGAATGAGAGAGAGCATGAGTTGACACATTACCATTAGAGCATTCAAATCGTGGAAAGCTTCCTGCAAGCTCCTATCTGTACTCTCCCATTGTTTCTGCTCTTTCCTTAATTCAACTCTAATTCAAAAATCTTAATTAATTAAAAGCTCAATAAAACTTTAATTAAATAAAATTTCAGAATGTCTATTTTACATCATTTCCTCATATTAGAAGAACTCTCTTCCAAAGTGATGAAAACATGGTGTTGCAGCAGCAGAAATTAAAAGATAATAATCTAAAACGGCAATTTTTAAATCTTTCTTTAATAACTAATATTACATTTTTTTTTTCAAAAGTCTTTCTCTACCCTTTTTTTTAATTTTATAATTGTTATATTCCTTCAGCTTTACTAGCTGAATATATTCATAAAGAAGTGGGGTTGATTTAACAGTTACCGCTTTTAATCAAAATTTATATTAACATTCTCATTTAAGTTCAAATTTTTTTTAGAACCAAAAAAATTGAATATTCTTTACAATTGACAAAACAGAGTAAGTTTCCCCAAATTGTGCCTTGGAAAATTTTCATTATCTTAAAGAAATTTAAGCATGAAAGATACTTTTGTAGCTTGGCTGTTGCTGTGCTTTCTATTTGAATTGTCAACAGACACAAATGGCAAGTTCACTTCACTAGGGAAGCTTCATAACATGTTCCCTATATTTCTCCTCTCAATCTTAGCTTTCACGTAAACTCAAGTGATGCACTACTAAATTTCTAGTTGATCACATTAGTGCAAAAAACACTTAATATCTATATTTTAAATCGGTTAAATAAATGCAAAATTGTTGCGCGGCCAATTTCATAAATAATTATGATTTTTTTAAAAAGAAATTGGCTATTTTGGAACTGATCTAGAATATATATATATATATATTAATTTGAGCTTGTTTTAACTAACTGATTCAACTGTGAATGCTTTTACTGGCTCGGACAATATGATTTATGTAAATTTATACGTAAGCTACATTAATTTTATAGTGATTGGCAAATACCAAACAGACATTGAGAATCTTGTTAATAAAAATATATTGCAATAGTAATTAACACTATAACTCTTCCGGAATAATTTTCTATTTCCTTTCCCTTTTCTAAAATTTATAATTAAATATATATAGTCCTGTAGCTTTACTAATATACTATTCTTCATAACTATTTCTACTTTCTTTTTTTTTTTTTTTTATGTAACTATTTCTTTTTAATAGAGTGAACTTAGTCTTTTCAAAGGAAAAGAAAAAAGACAAGAGAAAGATCAACGAAATCACAATTCAGTTTTTTAACTTTTTTTTTCTCCACTTTTCTCCAATGAGCATTTTTCTTTTGTTTGTACAAGCTTGTGCATGGAAACAATTCCAATTTATTTTAGAAAAATTTCTAGAGTTTTTTTGATCAACAATGCTGCAATGCAAGAGCTATATAATTTATTTAGTGTAAACAATTTAGAAAACTTAATGGATAGCTAATTCGCTTGAACAATCTAGGCATTTCTCTCTCTTATTTTAATTTATTTAGTGTAAACAATTTAAAAAAAAAATTATTGAACAATCTTAAATATGATAACTACAAAAGCATAAGAGATAAAGTTTTACGGAGGTCTTTGATGGAAGGCGTTTCAATCCCTTTGATATAATAAAAGAGAGTTTCGCAACCTGAGTGCAATAATAATGGGCCATCACTATATTTGGAGTTTTTAATCATATAGTCAAGTCAATTATTTTTTCACTTAGAAAATTTGCATTATTTTTAAGAAATTTTAGCATGAAAGATATATTTGCTTGGTTGTTGCCGTGCTGCCTAAGTAATTTAAATACCTATACAAGTGGCCATCACTATATTTGAAGTTTTTTTATCATATAGTCAAGTCAACTATTTTGTTACTTAGAAAATTTGTATTATCTTTAAGAAATTTTAGCATGAAAGATATATTTGCTTGGTTGTTGCCGTGCTGCCTAAGTAATTTAAATACCTATACTAGCCCCCTCCCCCGTGTTTCTCTTTTTTCCTTTCTATCTTTGAAACGTTTTAAACTACACAAAATAAACATTTACATTTCAAGTTAATAATAAAAATAAATTTTATTAAGATATCTTTTATTTATATGTAAAATTTATTTTTGTTTTAAACTTAAAATATAAGAATTTATTTTATTTTATTTAAAATATAAATTATTTTTTTAAAATTAACGATAATGTAAAAAGATAAAAAAAAATTTTGTCATTCAGAAAACTAATGAATTACACTTACATTATATATGTATGCTGATTACTTTGATTTATTATGTAAATAATTGAGGGAAACTTTCATGGGTCCATCTTTATTTTGTTTTGTTTGGAAAATAATTGAGAAAAATTTTAATTTGGTCCACCAAAATAAATAATAGAAAGATTAGTGAAACTTAACATTTCACCTCAACGAAACTGGTGCACACCAAGAACATGGACTCAAGAATACTGACTCCTACGTGGACCAAACGAAAACTAATGCATTTTGAATTGATCAAAAGATGATGGTAATGACTCTGGCAATAATTCTACTTATGATATTTCTTTGGAGTCCGTTATGAAATAGAGAGCACAAGTTAAGTCCTCCACGCTTTGTTTAAACATTGCTATTCACGAAGGAACAATGTTTAAACATTATTCTAACGATTCATAGGACAAAACTTCCGTTGTAATTTAAATGACAGACTCAAATTGTGTTGAGTGTTATATGAGTATATTAAATTGGATGAGTTCGTGGTGTCAAGGAACCATTTAGTTAAAAAATTTAATAACCATTGATTTCAATCGTACCACAATACCATTTGACAAATACACCCTTATCAAGTGACAGTAGCAGAACTTTTATAAAAGCAATGCAACTGCTCATCATGAATTAAGTTACTTTAAGAAAAAAAAAAAAAAAAAAACTGGACTCTCATAGTTGCTAATTAACTTATATATAACAGCAGTAATACAATCGAATTGTCCGTTTCAACCCATCTCTAAACTAATCTAATATTGTTCATACTATTTCCTTTTGAAGAACCAAAAGAAAAAACTTAATCTTATATTTGGATAAAAAATTTCTAGAGTTTTTGTTGGTCAACAACGCTGCAATGAAAGAGTATATGAAACCTATTTGTGGATGCTTGCTTCCATATGTGAATTTTCAAATTAATGGATCACTTGTCAGATTTATATATTTTTCCCTATTATTTTTCATTTATTTGGTGTGAATAATTTTCATTCGACTATCTTAAATATGGTAATAACAAAAACATAAGAAGAGATAAAGTTTTACAGAATCTTGATATTACTTTGAAGTTTAATCTTCCAAGCATTATTTGAAGGGTTGATAGTCTTTTCAATCTCTCTTATCTAAGAAAAGACAGTTATGGAATCTAAAAGTTCAAGATGAAAAATAGTTTTAACATTGAGTCCTCACTATTTGGAGTTTTACTTCATAAAGTCAAGACAACCAATTAGAAAATTTATTTCATCCTCATGAAATTTCAGTATGAAAGATAAATTTGTCTGTCCTTGTTTTTTGTTTTTCTTCTTTTTTCTATTTTTAATTTTCTCTTTTTGAACAAAATTTCAAATTTTTGTTATCTTTATTTTAAAAATTTGGACAAAATGCAATGTTTACAACCATGCATTTCAGACTTATTGATCCCCAAAATATGATGTCTTTATCATATATATTTGGTTCAAGCGAAGTCTTGAGAAATGAAGTTAATTTCTAACTGTGAAGCTGTTCATAACATCATGCAGTATATTGATCTGTCAAATGAGTACCTATGGAAACTCGAGGTTGAAATTTAATCTTCTCGCATATGTATCAATATCAGAATTTTTTTTAAAAAAAAAAACTAGAGAGAAAGTGAGAGTTGATAATTTGATAAGAGACTTAGAATAAAGACTACTATCCAATTGAAATCTTGCATGGAAACCATTCCAATTTATTTTCAGAAGTACATACTGATGAAGGGACCGAGGCAGAACATTTATGTATATATTATTACTTAACAAAGCATATGGACTTAGTCAGTAATTAATATATTTGCTGTAACATAATCAAATGTCTCTTCAAAGCTGGATTGAAAACGATCCGTTGGAGCATGCACAAGATCCTGCAGAAAGGAAACTAAGAAAAAGTAATTGTCAGAATAAATAAAACATCGCATTAAGTCGTTCGATTAGAAAATTGAAAAATATATAGTGTGAAAATAGTAAAATTTGGAGAAAACATACTATATTAGAATTAATTAACAAATATAAATTATACTGTTTAATTCAATTTCAATTAAAAAAGAAAAAGAAAATAAAAATTTTACTTTACTTACCAATTTAACATGTGACCTTCAACAAAAAATGTTCATCTTGACGACCACGAAGACATAGAGCTGATTTGTTAATTGTTGAAGAAATCTGAAATAGGCATGTCTCCACGTCCTGTTGAAGAAAAGTGAAGCACACACTCCCCAAAAGCCTATGGCAAACCCTACGCCCATGCCAATATTGAAGCATGACACAAACTCCTCTTCATCCTTGTTTTCAATGGGTGTCTTGAGGTTTGGCTTTTCTACTTCGGTGCAGTTCTTTGTAAGTGGAGGTCCGCAAAGTTCAGGATTGCCCATAAAGGATAGTGCATCAAAACGCTGAAATTTGGCCATTGTTGGGATTTGGCGAATGAAATTGTTGAATGAAAGGTCTAAGACACCAAGAAAAGACAATTCAGACATGCTATGAGGAATTTCACCTCCAATAAGATTTCTTGATAGATAAAGAAATTCCAATTGTTTTAAATTGCCAATATCTTGAGGTATTCTTCCAGTCAACTGATTGTTAGACAAGTCCAAGGACTGCAATGCAGTGAGGGAGAATATTTCTAGAGGTATTGCTCCAATCAAATTGTTATAAGAAAGATCAATAATATGCATAATTAGCTTTTGATTGGTACTGTAATATAATTGATTGCCTTTGATAGGCAACTGAAAAGAATACGAAAAATAGAAGTCCATACCAAGAACATCGATTCTAACGGTAGAATACGTGTTTGAATTGTTATGGGAAACCATAGCTGATATATTATGCAGAGAGTTAGGTATTGTTCCTGATAATCTATTATCTGCAATATCCAATACCAAAAGAGAAGAAAGTTGGCATAGTTGTGGGGAGATGTTGCCGCTTATTTGATTTGATCCCAACAGCAACACCTTTACACTTTGGCTTACCCAATATGGTACGTCGCCAGAAAACTTATTTTCACCAAGATTGAGGATGGTTAATTTTAGGCAATTTTTCAAAGATGAAGGAATATATCCAAACAAGTTATTCTGGTTCAAATGCAATGACTCGAGGTTAGACAGCAAACTTATTGATTCAGGAAATTTTCCTGTTAAGCTATTGTTGGTCAATTGAACATGAATTAGAGATTTCCAATTCACCCAACACTCTGTAAGTCCTCCAGATAAACGATTACCAACCATCCACAAGGCTAACAACTTGCTTATTCCTTTCATCTTATTACACAAGAGAGAAGATAAATTTCCTGATAAAAAGTTATCTCTTGCTATAAAAATAGTCACGTTTGGTGATATTTGAGGGAGCCCTCCTCTCACATTGTTTCCTCTCAACCACGTGACTTTAGAATTTAACAACACCCTCGACAAGTCTCCACCACTAATTGAATTGTACCATAATTTGAGAATTTCCACTTCAGCTACAAAGTTCCAAAATTTATCTTGATCTTCAAATGACAAACTTGAGTTCCAGATAATCAGCTCTTGTAGAGACTTTTGTTTGTATAGCCAAGCAGGAAGTTTAGGTTGCACATATGCTAGAAAAACAACTCGAAGTTGAAAAGAAGGAATCCAGTGGGGATCAAAATGAAATGCTATGGCTGGTGAACCCAATGATAGATACTGTAAATTGGGGAGTTGCAAGAAATTCTTTTCAGATATAACTCCTGTCAAAAAGGTATCTTCAATTTCCAAAGTCTCTAAGTTAGTCAATAGTCCAAGACTTTCTGGAAGATTTCCATTCAAGGGATTTGAGTTGAGATTCAACTCAATCAAGAATGATAGATTCCCCAAAGTTTCAGGAATAGGACCAACAAAAAAATTGTCAGAAAGATCGAGGGATTGTAGCTTTTCAAGTTGGCCTAACCAATTTGGTATTGGTCCATCTAGTTCATTATGATGCAAAGTCAATGATTTTAACTTTTGGAGATTCAATATTTTCTCAGGTAGGCAGCCTTGGAAAGAGTTTTTCCTACGATCTAGATCCCAAGCATGACTTAGATTAAACAGCCATATAGGTAGATTATTGTATTGAAAATTGTTGTCAGAAAGATCAAGAACTTGGAGTGAAGTAAAACTGACAAATTCAAGAAATGAGTTTATGTCATGAAGTTGACATTTCCTCAAGTGTAACTCTAAAAGTGAAGGAAGCATATTCATAGACTGAAGCCAAAGGGTTTTGCGAAGGCTTATGCCATCGAGATTGAGGTACTCCAAGGAATGAAACTGAATAAGCCATGTGAGATCATCAAGCTCAAATTTAGGATCTTTGAATGATAAGTCAAGATATAAAAGCTTTGAGGAGTAATTTCCAGAGCAACGAGGAGATGTGAATAGTAAGTTATTGTTTCTCAAATCTAAGTAATTTAGAAATTCAAGTTCAAGCAAATTAGATAGGCTGAATTCACCTGCCAGACATTTTGTATCATCCTCAAAGAGGCATGGAGGACTTAGGTTGGTGACTCTGTGTGTTAGGTTATCACACTCAACTCCAGCCCATCTTCAGCAATCTTGTTTATCAGACCATGAAGAGAGCATACCTGATGGATCAAGGACTTGTTGTTTGAAGCTTAGGAGCTTTTGTTGATCAGTTTCGTTGCACTGCACCTTCAAACCCCATATGCATATGGAGGAGTTGTACATGATAGCACATAGTATCCATAGCAATAGGATACCAATTTGGGATTGGGAGGGCCACATAACCATGACTTCAAAAATATTATCAAAGGGCTCAAGATGCAGGTTTCTTGAGAAATGAATGCCTCCCACCACAGCTATAAATAGAGAAGAAGTTAGTATAGCCAGCTAGTACTGCAGATGTTACTTACGTATGATATTTTTGACTAGTATCTAGCCTTACATATTATTTTTTATATTAAAATTTATAAAACATAGATTATTCTTTTTCAACGTAACACATCAAATTGTAATACATTTACCAAAAATAAAAATAAAATCGAAATATATAAGATGTTCTAATTAAAAAAAAAAAAATCGTAATATATAAGATGTGATATCCAACTGCCATGTCCCTTGTATATATCATGTGACCTTCCAATGCCGTGTTCCTCTACCCAGACCTGTTGACATTTCTTTCTTATTTCCTTTTAGTTAGAGTAAATGATTAATGAGAGGCATTTTCATTAAGATGGTGAAGTTCCAACTTCCAAAAGTTATGCCAACAAGCCAGGAAGAGAAATTTCAGCATGAAAAAATACATTTGGCTTGGCTATTGCCATGCATGCTTCATAAGTATTTCAGTTATTTACGGAAATGGCATTTACATTTGACTAGAGAAGTTTCGTGGCATATCCCTTAAATAATTTTAAGGGAGAGACATAAAATAATACATTTGCAAAAGATCTGTATTTGTTTTAAGCCAAGTGGGAAGAGATGTCTTAGTTATTTTTATTTTATTTAACACTTAAGCTATTCTCATACTATTTAAATGTGAGACTAATTTATTTCTAGAATTGGGCAATAGTCGATAAATCCCTCCCAAACAGACAACGTCAAGGTTTTGAACAGATTATCTTTAAGCATGAATATTTTAGAGTGCAGTCTATTTCTAATATGCTAACACGTTTAGTCTAGTCCCTCCCAACACTAAATAGCTAGTGGAAGAATGGGACAAACCTTATCACGTATAGATATATATTCAACTTATTTC
Organism: Bauhinia variegata; assembly: GCA_022379115.2. Taxonomy (NCBI): domain Eukaryota; kingdom Viridiplantae; phylum Streptophyta; class Magnoliopsida; order Fabales; family Fabaceae; genus Bauhinia; species Bauhinia variegata. The sequence goes on along the minus strand of CM039434.1, from coordinate 9,291,099 downwards.
TCAATCCATTCAATCTGTTAGTGACAACAGGAGCAATAATAATTAAAGAATATTATTTTGAAACAACTTACTTTAACTAACCAAATCTTAATTTGTGGCCACAATTTAATAACTAATAATTCAAAGAAATACACGTACCGAGTCTAATTGGTTTGATCTTAAAGCAAGGATTTCTTTTATAACCCATAGATTTTTTATCATAACTGCAAATTATTTTTTTTACATGTGAAATTACACATATGACCCTCTTTTGAACTGAATCTCTGTTACCTTTCTCCTACCCCAATCGAACTCACTGATTCGAACTTCGTCACTGCTTGAACCGTCGGCGGTGCGGTTAGGACAAGATGATCTCCACCTCCAACCACCATGTCGTCGTTGTCGCTCCTCTAAACAAGATGGAAGCCCTTCAACCTGCTACCAAAATGCCCGTTGAACTCTCTCCACCTCCAAAGCTTCACCATAGGTTAAAAGGGCACCATTATTATTTCATGATAGCATCAGGAATATCAAAAAAATTATGGGTTTGGATTATGTTATATTTTGGAATGTTTTTGGATGGTTTTGGAGTTAGAGGTAAGGAATTGAAATTTGGAATTTGTATTTGGAATAATTTTTTTTCTTATTACAGAATTTGCAAAATTTATAATATAAGTTTTTTTTATGAATTTTTCAAAATTTATAACACTTTTTTTTTTTTTGTGTTATAAATTATTCAAAGTCCATAACAAGGGGTTATAATAAAAAATCTAGAAGTTTTTGTAATACCAATTATTCAAGCATCATAATATAATATAAATGGGATGTAAAAATGGGACAAAGGTTGTCAAAAGAGGAGCAACTGTGTAAAAAAAATAAATAAATAATTTGAGGGTTACAATAGAAACTTTGGGGGTTACAAAAAAAAATGTCCTTTTCAGGTCTAATAAGAATGGCAGGCTCTAGCTTAGCCCTTTTTCAAATTGGGTTATTTCTTTTCACACTCTTACCCTTTTTGCGTTCAATACTTCTCACCTGTGTGTGGTTCAGGGTGTGAAAAGAAATAAAGGGGTTTCAAAAAGAAATTCCCTTCAATCCCAAAGAACTATACGGTTTGATGGCGAAGGGGGGCTGTTTATGTGGCTTAAAGTATTGATGTCATTGGCTCCCTCCGTACTATATATTTTCTTGTTTTAGAGAAATTTTTTTCTTAAAACTATTAAATTTTAAAGTTTTATTAAACTTATTTTTCCTTATACACTTTTTATGTATTTTATGATAGTTTATTCATTCTCTCTCTTAATTGCAACATAAGTAGAGAAAATCAAATAAGTGTATTGCAATCAATGTAATATACTAATTAGTGAATTCTTAATATGTGCACAGCAACCTTAAACATCAAAATACTTGGTAGTATTATACGGAACCTAGAGGACACTCATTTTGTGTTGAATATTTTGGCATCCCTCATTAGCATATTAAATTGGATTGGATGACTTTTTGGTGTCATGGGACTATTTAGTTGTGTATTAAAAAAAAGAAAAAAGAAAAAAGCTTTGTTGAGAAATATATATTTACTTAAATGATCTTTGTGACATAAAAGATTTTTATATTTTAAAAAGAATTAATCTTTGATTATTAGTCAAAAGATACAATTTACATATATATAAGAGAATGGTTAAGTTTTAACCTAAGATATAAAAATACCAAAACCTTAACTGTTGAAGCTTACGCCATTCCATTAAATTCACTCTTATTACATGCTGTTTCACCTCATTTAAACTTAATTGAATTAACTCTGATTTTAAATAAAAACTCACTTAAACATACTCAACTCCCTTAAATATTACATGCTCAATCATTTCATTTCATTTTGTCATATCATAAGCTTACACGTTGTGGGCGATCTTGTGCTTATCTTTAGTGCTCAATTTAAGCTGGTATGCCTTGGTTGCAACTGTTTAAAGATTAATTTGTTGAAAAACGACACATTAAACTAATATTTAATGAAAGTATACTCAATTCATGACAAATGATAATTTGGTAGTTGCCAGCTCATAGATGATTCTAGAAGCTTGTCAGTTAGAACTTATCTCTATGTACCTTGCTCAAATGTTAGTCTAGATTCATTTATGTAAGTTAATAATGTGTAATCTACTCATTGTGCAAGAGGTAATGAACAAAGTTCCTCTGTGATTTTCTTCTCTCGTTTCTAGAGACTGTTTTTTGAGAAATGAACACCTCCCGCCACAGTTATTATTTAAGGCCTTACTTATTTATATTTTCTATATTAAAAATTATAAAATCAAATCTCAATATATATGATGTTCTAATTAGAAAAAAAAAAAAAAAGAAGAAGTAATATGTAAGATGTGATATCCATCTACCATGTCCGTCATACACATATAAGGTGATTTTCTAATGATGTGTTCCTCCACTTAGACCAGTTGACATTTCTTTCTTATTTTCCATTTAGTTGGAGTAATTGATTAATGAGGCATTTTCATTAAGATGGTGAAGTTCCAACTTCCAAAATTAATGCCAACTAGCCACGAAGAGATTAAAGAATGTTTGATATTCATTTAAAGTTGAATCTTCTAAGCTTCAACCACTGAAGTGCTTTTCAATCTTTTTATTTCAAAGAAATTTCAGCATGAAAAATATATTTGCTTGGCTATTGCCATGCATGTTTCATAAGTATTTCAGTGATCTACGCAAATGACATTTTCACTTGACTAGAGAAGTTTCGTGGCATGTTCTCTAATTAATTTTTAGAAAGAGACATACAACAACACACTTGTAAAAGATTTTTATTTGTTCTAAGCCAAGTGAAGAGAGATGTCTTACTTATTATTATTTTATTTTACACTTAAGCTATCCTTATGCTATTTAAATATGAGACTAATATCTTTATAAAACTAGACAATAGACAATAATCGATAAATATCTCTTAATAAAACATTGTAAAGGTTTTGAACAAACAATCTTTAACTATGAATACTATACTTTGGAGTGCAGTTTAATTCTATTATACTGACACCTTTAGTCTAGTCCCTCCCAACATTAAATAGTGGAAGAATTGGACCAACCTCATCACGTATAGACATACAGTCAACTTCGTAATATTTTTCAATCCTTTCAATATGTTAGTGACAACTTCTAATTGGAGCAATAATAATTGAAAAATATTATTTTAAAAGAATTAAAATTGACTAATAAAATCACATACCCCAAACTAGATATACTAAATATATCTACTAAAAGAATAGAAAAATAACCATCTAACTATACAAGACAAATCTTCAAGAATGAATACTAAACTTCTACTTGAAACAAGGCACGAATAATTGCATGACTGTCAGGCCAAAGTGGCTGAAATTTCCAATTTTCCCCTTTCTCAGTGCAACATAAAGAATGTATTATTGTTAACCTAATTTTTTCCCCAAATTTATTTTATATATGTTAGTTTCAGACCCACTTGTGAGAGACCCTGACTATCTCCCCCTCCTAAATCAAACTTGGCACTCGATAGACAAAATCTAAGTTAATATATTTGAGCCATCATAATTAATATGAATGAAAAATTACTCCAGCTCAATTTTTTCTTAAATCAAGTGATACTAACTTCAATTTGCTTTGTATTCTTAGCTAAATTATACTCAAAATAGTAAACATATCCAACTCCATGTACCCAATAAAAAAAAAAAAAAATCCAACTCCCTCAAATATTACGTGCAACAATCATTTCATTTTGTCATAACATACGCTTACATGTTGTGGGCGATCCTTGTGGATGCATAACATAATCAAATAATCACCAAAAAGAAAACAAGCCATGCTCATTCTAAATGCAGAGAGGATATGAGCAAGTGAACTGCATATCTAGTATTTCAATTTCCATTGCATAAATAAGGGTGAACAAAATTCAGCTCAGAGACTAATAAAGTGTTGTTTTCTCAGACAAAATTCTTTGTTACCTAATACTTTGTTAGAAAAACAGAGGAAGACACCACTCCATTCCAATAAAATAACTGCTTGACTATTTTTCTTGGGCAATATTTCAGATACCAGCAAAGGTAGTAGAACTTCCACATGATCATTGCTGGCCATTGCGGTTGCATTAACAAGTTTAACAGGTGAAGTTAGTCGATAACTTTAAACAAGAAGAACAACATTTATGCAACCATCATTTTCTGGGTTATTTGTATCCTGGGCACATTTACCAGCATTTTACCAAATAAATAACCAAAATAATACTTTTAGTTTCAAATCCAGCCAGTGCTAACAAAATTTAAATCCACGTAACAAATTATCATATTTAGATTCAATGACTTTGTGATGAGAAAAATCACTAACTTGAGTGAATCGAAGTCATTAATTTCAAATTCAACGGTCTATATTTTTCACATTTATTTTAAAAATAAATTATCCTAAACATAAAGTGAAATTTAAACCATTAAATTTAAAATTAATGACTTAGATTTCTGAAATCAGTAACTTTTCTTGCCACTAATTCAGATAATCCGCATCCTAGATGATCTTACCCCATACAACCTTCCCAGCAGGTGTCACTGGACCAAGTTCACTGACATTCACCTGAAATTCACATTAGAGGATATAAGCATCACCTTGAACTATCATCACACTTTCAGAAACAGTTGAACTGTCAGCATAATGAAACGGGGAAGCTGGAATCCATTGATAGCAGTAATTCTTTTTAAGATTGAAAAACCCTCCAGAAGTAGGGCGGAAGAAAATAATACGTACCTCAATGATGGTTCCCTTGGTCATGACACCAAGAGAGGTGTACATAGGACCATTAGGATTTTTCTTCACCCCAGTAATCTCGAGATTGAAGGTGCATTTAAGTTCTGGATGAGTCACATGGGCTTTAGTGAACTGCAATCCAATAGGACGAATGAACCGCTCATATTTTGGAGGTTTTCTAGTAAAACCGGGTCCAACAAATGTAGCTTTCTTGCTTCCCAGCCTCTCCTTCCTTTTTTGCTTAATGGTGCTGCTTAGAACCTAGAAACAGTAAATTGTCAGATTACATGCTGGAAGAGAGTTCAGAACTATTTTTTTAAAACCGTATATATTCACACTTTAGCTCTGGTTGTATTCTCACGATCAAGATAGATTTTCTTCCCATACTTAATAAATACAAAAGTGAGAAAAAAGAAAATGACCTTTCTTTGTTTTTTGTGCTCATTCTTTAATCAACTTTTCTCTCCAATGAATTTCTTCTTTTATGGCTACTTTTTGATTGATACTGATAAAACATACTTTTGGCTGGGCTAGTGCTGTGATCCATAAGTAATTGAATAACCACCCACAAAATGGCATTTTGACATATTTAGGAAAATTTTATATTAGAAAAATGCTATATTTACATACTTGTATGTATATATTCAATCTATGTGTGTTAATTATTTAGAGAAGTAAAATTATAAATAAAAAAAGAAAAAGAAAAAAAGGGACATAAAAATAGTCGTAGATAAATAAATCTAAGAATTGCAGAGTTTGAAAGGATAGGAATAACATTTGGTTTCATAGTAAGACTGTGGAGACTTGGAGATCAGTTCAGAGGGCCCTTGCCACTGCTGCTGAGTAAAGTAATCCAATCTAATAGTTGTGTGTCTGTGTGTTTTTGTTTTTATTTGTCCTCGACTCCATGTCTTTTTTTTATGCCTACCTTGCAATTGACATTGACACAACATGCGTTGGTGTGATCCAGCAGGCAAGAACAATGACATGGCTACTCACTTTAAAGCACTTGGATTCTTCACAGCACAGATGCAGTTTGAATTCTAATAATTGAAGATCAAAACAAAGTGTTCTAATTATATTCATTTTACTTTCTTCTACAAATCACGACTTATAAGTTTCAACAATTCAACTTATCATTAAAAAAGAGTGAGACTTGCAAATTATCCAAATTCTTCGTTGCAAGTCTAAATATAAATAATTATCATTTGATACATTTATGATTTTCTTTTTTTTTTTGGGCCTTGATGCACTTCATGAAAATCCAAATGATTATTTACATAAACATGGAGCATCCCAATATAATATTATTGAAAGAAAGATATTCATATTGTTTTCATATTGCATGGAAACAAGTCCAATTTATTTTTAGAAATACACACATTCTTATCAAAGGACAAAGGCAGAAGTTTTATGTAGGAAATATAAATGCTCAACATGGACTAAGCTATTAATATATCTAGGCAGTAACACAACCAAGTTGTCTCATGAAAGCATGACCAGTAGTGACCCGTTGAAGCATTCACAAGAACCTGCAGAACATAAATTGACAAAAAGAAATTGTCAAGATAAGTTATAGATAGCATAAAATTGTTTGTTTTGGACTTTGAAAATAAAGATCCCTGCTCATAGTTACATAACACTATACACAGTAGTAGTACTCTAACAATACTTTAGTCTAAGTTTGATAAATACTTACTGTATGGAGAGAGCATAGTATTGTAGAATTCAATGAAAAGTATAAATTATATTTGTAAATTCAATTTTCAATTAAAAGCCTTGATCTTACTCACCAGCCAAGCAACACGTGTGATTCAATGAAATTTGTTCATCTTTAGCACCGCAAGGACATAAAGTTGGTTTCTCATTTCATAAAGAAATCTAAAGTAGGCATGTCTCCAATTCCTGTTGAAGAAGAGAGAAGCACAAACCCCCCAAAACCCTATGGCAAACCCAATTCCCATGCCAATATAGAACCATGATAGAAATTCCTCTTCATCCGCATTTTCTTCCACAGGTTCTGTGCTGTTTGGTTTTACTTCTAATGTGCAGTGCTTTATAAGTGGAGCTCCATAAAGTTGAGGATTTGCAATATAGCAAAGTGCATCAAAACGTTGAAATTGGGGCAATGGTGGGATTTGGCCACTGAAGTTGTTGAATGAGAGGTTTAAGAAACCAAGAAAAGACAATTCAGACATGCTATAAGGAATTTCACCATTGAATTTGTTGCTTGAGAGATCAAGAGATTCCAATTGTTTCAAGTTGCCTATCTCTTTAGGTATTTTTCCTATCAATCCATTATTGGACAAATTCAAGGACTGCAATGTAGCAAGGAAAAATATTTCTGATGGTATTGTTCCAATCAAATTGTTATTAGAAAAATCAATAGTATGCATTATTAGTGGTCTTCCGCTCAAGTAAGATAATTGATTTCCTTTGATCTGCATATCAAAGTAATAACGAAACATGAAGTGTTATCAGAAACCATAGCTGTGATATTATGCAGACAGTTGGGTATTCTTCCTGATAATCTATTATTTGCTATATCCAATACCATCAGGGAAGAAAGTTGACATAGTTTTGGGGGGATGTTACCGCTAAATTGATTTGATCTCAACAGGAGGATGTTTACACTTTGGCTTACCCAATATGGTATACCACCTGAAAAGTTATTTTCCCCAAGATTAAGGATGCTTAGTTTTTGGAAATTTTGAAAATATGCTGGGATATAACCAAATAAGTTGTTTCGGTTTAGATGCAATGACTCAAGATTAGACAATGAACTCATTGATTCAGGAATCTTTCCCGTCAAATTACAGTTGATTATGCCAATATGAACCAGAGACTTCCAATTTATCCAGCACTCTGTGAGTCCTCCAAATAAATAAGTATCACTAATGAGCAAGAATGACAAATTGCTTTTTCCATCCATCTTTTGACACAAAAGAGAAGACAAGCTTCCTGAAAAGGAGTTGACTTCTAATAACAAAAGAGTCACATTTGGTGATATTCGAGGGAGCCCTCCTGTCAAATTATTTCCTACCAACCATGTGACTCTGGAGTTTAGCAACACCTTTGACAAGTCTCCACCCCTAATTGAATTGTACCATAATTTGAGAAATTCCACTTCAGCTACAAAGTTCCAAAATTTATCTTGATCTTCAAATGACAAACTTGAGTTCCAGATAATCAGCTCTTGTAGAGACTTTTGTGTGTATAGCCATGCAGGAAGTTTAGGATGCACATATGCTAGTAAAACACTTTGAAGTTGGAAAGAAGGAATCCAATGGGGATCAAAATGAAAGGTTAAGGCTGGTGAACCCAATGACAGATCCTGTAAATTGGATAGTTGCAGAAAATTATTTTCAGATATAACTCCTGACAAAAAAGTGTCCTCAACTTCCAAAATCTCTAAGTTAGACAGTAGTCCAAGACTTTCTGGAAGACTTCCATTCAAGGGATTGAAGCGGAGATACAACTCAATCAAGGATGATAGATTCCCCAAAGTTTCAGGAATAGGACCAACAAAAAAATTGCCAGAAAGAACAAGGTATTGTAGATTTTCAAATTGGCCTAACCAATTTGGTATTGGTCCATCCAGTTCATTCTGAAACAACTCCAGTGATATCAACTTTTGGAGATTTAATATTGTCTCAGGTAGGCATCCTTGGAAAGAGTTCTGGCTAAGATCAAGATCCCAAACATGACTTAGATTAAACAACTATTTAGGTAGCTTATCAGATTGAAATTGTTGATGGAAAGATCAAGAACTTGGAGTGAAGTAAAATTGACAAATTCGAGAGATGGGTTTATGTCACGAAGTTGACAATTGCTCAAATGTAACTCTAAAAGTTAAGGAAGCTCATTCATAGACTGAAGCCAAAGGGATTTGCGAAGGCTTATGCCATCGAGATTGAGGTACTCCAAGGAATGAAAATGAATAAGCCATGTGAGGTCATCAAGCTCAAGTTTACGATCATTGAATGATAAGTCAAGATATAAAAGCTTTGAGGAGTAATTTCCAGAGCATCGAAGAGATGTGAATAATAAGTTATTGTTGCTCAAATCTAAGTAATTTAGAAATTCAAGTTCAAGCAAATTAGATAGGTTGAATTCACCTGCCAGACATTCTTTATCATCCTCAAAGAGGCAAGGAAGACTTAGGTTGGTGACTCTGTGTGTTAGGTTATCACACTCAACTCCAGCCCATCTACAGCAATCTTGTTTATCAGACCATGAAGAAAGCATACCTGATGGATCAAGGACTTGTTGTTTGAAGCTTAGGAGCTTTTGTTGATCAGTTTCGTTGCACTGCACCTTCAAACCCCATATGCATATGGTGGAGTTGTACATGATAGCACAGAGTATCCATAGCAATAGGATACCAATTTGGGATTGGGAGGGGCACATAACCATGACTGCACAAATATTATCAAAGGGCTCAAGATGCAGGTTTCTTGAGAAATGAATGGTTCCCACCATAGCTATAAATAGAGTTGAAGTTAGTATAGCCAGCTACTATTGCAAATTTTACTTCCATATGATATATTTATGACGAGTATTTGGCCTTATTTATTCATATTTTTGACATTGAAAAATTATATATATTATTCTTTTTCAAAGTAACACACACAAATCAAATCTTAATACATCAAATGTGATATCCATTAACTACTCTTCCACAAATCTGTCATATATATATATATCAAATGACCTTCCAACGCAGCATTATTTTCACTAAGATATTGGAACTCCAACTCCCAAATTAATGGCAAAAAGCCATGAAGAGATCAAATTTCAAAGTTTTTTTTTCTATATTGATTTAAAGTTGAATCTTCCATCCTTCACTCGGGCTTTTCAATCCCTCGTATATGGAGGAAAGACAATTCCGAAATTTAACTATTCATGATGGAATGCAATTTTAATAATGAATTCCAGTCAATTCCCATACATGTATCACATATTCATTATAGATTTATGGCATTTGCGCTATTTTTTATTATTACTTTTAACTAACTGATTCAACTGGAAATTCTTTTACTGGCTAGGATAATATTATTTATGTAAACTTATACATAAACTACATTAATCTGTGGGAGACAAATACCAAACCGACATCGAGAATCTTGTTTTTTAAAATATATTGCAGTAATAATTAACGTTATAACTCTTTTTTTTTTTCTAATAATTCCTCTATTTCCTTTCCCTTTTCTAAAATTTATAATTATAATATATATAGTTCTGTAGCTTTACTTATACACTATTCTCATAACTATTTCTTCTTCCTTTTTTTATATGTAACTATTTCTTTCTAAAACAGTGAACTTAGTCTTTTCATAGGAAAAGAAAAAAAAAAAAACAAGAGAAAGATCAATGAAACTCCAACATCTCAAATCTACGAAAACACAATTCATGATTGAAGACAGTTTTAACTTTGGACTAGTCTTCGTATTTGGAGATTCTAATAAGAGAGTCAAGTCAACCAAAATTATCTTAAGAAATTTCAGTACTTTTGGGTTTTGGCTTGACATGGAAAATTCTGTAACATGTTCCCTGTATCAGAACAAGAAGGGCCATATGAATTTCTGGGGGAGGTGTATAGATTCATGATGGAACATGATTGTAACACTGGGTCCTCACTGTTGAAGTTTTCATCATCGAGTCAAGTCCAGCATTAACTTCAAGAAATTTTGGCGTGAAAAATACTTTTGGCTTAGCTTTTGACGTGCTATTTAAGTAATTCAATACTAACTTCTATCATTATATTTCATAGTAATAAAGTTATACATTTTATTATAACACAAGCTTGATTAAATGCAAAGTGTTTTCACAGGCAAAGAGATTATAATTCACATAGGGGAAACCTATCTATAAACTTTTTATATTTTTATGTGAAAGAAATAAGTGTGCAAAGGACATTGTTCTTTTTCTACCTCCACTCAATTTCTTCTTTTGGCTTTGATGGGTACATACTTTTTCTACCTCCACTCAATTAACATTGGGTTCTCACCATTTAGTGTTTTTCATCAGAAAGTCAAGTCAACTAATTTGTCACTTAGAAAATTTGCATTATCTTTGAAAAATTTCAGCATGAAAGATACAGTTGCTTGGCTGTTGCCGTGCTGCCTAAGTAATCTGAATACCTACACGAGTGACATTTTCAATTGACTAAGTTTGATAACATGTACCCTTATATTTCTCCTTTCTCTCTTTGCTTTCAATTAAGCTCAAGAGAAACACCAAAAAAGTTCTAGTTGATACTGTTGGTTAATGACTTCTAGTTCTTGATGACAGCAACTCCATGCATGTAGTCCATTTATATTTATACTATGTTTTAACTGTTTACATTGTGCATTGAGAAAGGTCCGTATTACCCTTGCCAGTTTCAAAGAATTGATTTCATCAAATATATATTCGTTCTTATTTTACTTTATTAGAAAGTTCCAATGATGAGGCTAACCCTCAATTGCTTGTGATTGGGGATAAAATTAAGGATACTTCTTATTGGAAACTGATCAACAAGCCTTGTGCTAGCTCAGATTGTATTACAACTAAAATGACAAAAATGGACTTGACTAACAGATTTTTTAGAGCAAACTAAACGTTTAATTTTAAAACTATATATATATATATAAAAGAAAACTTATGTAAGAAATGTAATGCTCAATCGGAATCCTAATTCTTGTTTATGATAAATGAGCCCAACGACTTTTGTTTTATCGTATTTAATATTTGATAAGAGACTTAGAATAAAGACTACTTTCCAATTGAAATCTTGCATGGAAGCCATTCAAATTTAATTTCAGAAGTACATACTGAAGGGACCGAGGCAGAACATTTATGTATATATTATAAATTACTTAACAAAGCATAACCTGGACTTACTCAGCAATTAATATATTTGCTGTAACATAATCAAATGTCTCTTCAAAGCTGGATTGTAAACGACCTGTTGGAGCATGCACAAGAAGATCCTGCAGAAAGAAAAATAAGAAAAATTAATTGTCAGAATAAGTAAAACATAGCATATAAGTCGTTCGATTAGAAAATTGAAAAATATGGTGTGAAAATAGTAATAATTTGGAGAAAGCATACTATATTAGTATTAATTAACAATATAAATTATATTGTTTAATTCAATTTTCAATTAAAAAAAATAAAATAAAACTTTTCATTTTACTTACCAATCTAACATGTGACCTTCAACAAAAAATGTTCATCTTGACAACCACAAAAACATGGATGTGACTTGTTAATTGTTAAAGAAATCTAAAATAGGCATGCCTCCACGTCCTGATGAAGAAGAGAGAAGCACACACTCCCCAAAAACCTACAGCAAAACCTACTCCCATGCCATTGAAGCATGACACACTCCTCTTCATCCTTGTTTTCAATGGGTGTCATGAGGTTTGGCTTTTCTACTTGTGTGCAGTTCTTTGTAAGTGGAGCTCCGCAAAGTTCAGGATTGCCAATAGAGCATATTGCATCAAAACGCTGAAATTGGGCCATTGGTGGGATTTGGCCAGTGAAATTGTTGAATGAAAGGTTTAAAGTAACCAAGAAAAGACAATTCAGACATGCTATGAGGAATTTCACCTCCAATACAGTTTCTTGATAGATTAAGAGATTCTAATTGTTTTAAATTGCCAATATCTTGAGGTATTTTTCCAGTCAACTGATTGTTAGACAAGTCCAAGGACTGCAATGCAGCAAGGGAGAATATTTCTAGAGGTATTGCTCCAATCAAATTGTTATAAGAAAGATCAATAATACACATAATTAGCTTTTGATTGGCACTATAATATAATTGATGGCCTTTGATAGGCAACTGAAAATAATACCAATATAAGAACTCATTACCAGATTGTCATGAGAAACCATAGCTGATATATTATGCAGAGAGTTAGGTATTGTTCCTGATAATCTATTATCTGCAATATCCAATACCAAAAGAGAAGAAAGTTGGCATAGTTGTGGGGAGGTGTTACCGCGTATTTGATTTGATCTCAACAGCAACACCTTTAGACTTTGGCTTACCCAGTATGATATGTCGCCAGAAAACTTATTTTCACCAAGATTGAGGATGGATAATTTTTGGCAATTTTCAAAGATGTGGGAATATATCCAAACAAGTTATTCTTGTTCAAATGCAATGACTTAAGATTAGACAGCAAACTTATTGATTCAAGAATTTTTCCTGTTAAGCTATTTCTGGGCAAGAGAATATGAACTAGAGATTTCCAATTCACGCAACACTCTGTAAGCCCTCCAGATAAACGATTATAAAAAATCCACAAGGCCAACAACTTGCCTATTCCTTTCATCTTATTACACAAGAGAGAAGATAAGAAGATAAATTTCCTGAGAAAAAGTTTCCTTCTGCTGTAAAAATAGTCACGTTCGGTGATATTTCAGGGAGCCCTCCTCTCACATTGTTTCCTCTCAACCACGTGACTTTAGAATTTAACTACACCCTCGACAAGTCTCCGCTAATTGAATTGTAGCATAATTCGAGGTATTCAACTTCATCAACAAAGTTCCAAAATTTGTCTTGATCTTCACATGACAAACTTGAGTTGTAGATAGCCGGATATTGTGGAGACTTTTGTGTGTATAGCCACACAGGAAGTGTAGGTTGCACATATTCTAGATAAACACTTCGAAGTTGGAAAGAAGGAATCCAATGGGGATCAAAATGAAAGGTTAAGGCTGGTGAACCCAATGATAGTTCCTGTAAATTCGAGAGCTGCAGAAAATTCTTTTTAGATATAACTCTTGACAAATAAGTGTGGTGAACTTCCAAAATCTCTAAGGTAGACAGTAGTCCAATACTTTCTGGAAGACGTCCATTCAAGGGATTTGAGTTGAGATACAACTTAATTAATAATGATAGATTCCCCAAAGTTTCAGGAATAGGACCAACTAAAAATTTGTAAGAAAGATTAAGGTTTTGAAGATTTTCAAGCTGGCCTAGCAAATTTGGTATTGATCCATCTACATTATGAGGCAATCTCAATGATTTTAACTTTTGGAAATTTAATATTGTCTCAGGCAAGCAGCCTTAGAATGATTTCTCGCTAAGATCAAGATCTGAAACATTACTTAGATTAAACAACCATTTAGGTAGCTTATTAGATTGAAAATTATTGATGGAAAGATCAAGAACTTGGAGTGAAGTAAAATTGACAAATTCAAGAGATGGGTTTATGTCACGAAGTTGACAATTGCTCAAATGTAACTCTAAAAGTGAAGGAAGCTTATTCATAGATTGAAGCCAACAGGATTTGCGAAGGCTTATGTCATCGAGATTGAGGTACTCCTAGGAGTGGAAATGAATAAGCCATGTGAGATCATCAAGCTCAAGTTTGGGATCATTGAATGATAAGTCAAGATATAAAAGCTTTGAGGAGCAATTTCCAGACCAACGAGGAGGTGTAAATAATATGTTATTGCCACTCAAATCCAAGTAGTTCAGAAACTCAAGTGCAAGCAAATTAGATAGATTGAATTCACCTACCAGACATTCTGCAAAGAGGCAAGGAAGACTTAGGTTGGTGACTCTGTGTTAGGTTGTCACACTCAACTCCAGCCCATCTACAACAATCTTGTTTACAAGACCACAAAGAGAGCATACCTGATGAATCTATGACTTGTTCTTTGAAGCTAAGGAGTTTTTGTTGATCCGTTTTGTTGCACTGGACCTTCAAACCCCACATGCATATGGTTGAATTATACATGAGAGCACATAGTATCCATAGCAATAGGATACTTGTCATAACGTACCCTTTGGGAGTAAAAACGCTATGACTAAGGATGGAACGACTTTATTTATTTTTTTATTAAATTTTATTTTTAGAGTCGCCACTAATTATTTAAGAATTAAAGTACAATTGAAAATCCTATTTATTTTAAAATTTTTTATTATTGGAAAGGCGTCAAAATATGAACCAGAGATGAGTTCGGGAGTCAGTTATGCGTGAGGAAGGTGTTAGGCACCTTACAACATCCGTCGAAAATGATTACCCAAATTAGTTATGCAAACCAAAAATTATATTTTATTTAGTGCTGAAATAACATTACAATTTTTGATAAATAACGAGGAAATAAATATGTATGCATAAGCTATCTAAATGAACCTAGAGTCCTTTCATCTTTCGAGACAGATAAACCATCCCTCCAGATAGCACTTATCCTCCCCTAGGCCGGATAGTGCAAGCTCAGTCTTATAAAAGACTGGACCACCCATCCTTCCATGATAAGTGAGGGGCCTTGGGACCCATTAAAGATCTAAATACACTCTAATGTGTATGCATGCTAATTACATCTTAAAATTTGGGAGCGAGATACATCAAAAATAATTGCAAGGGGAACAAAAGATAATAAAAAGGCAATCACTACTCAATTTTTTTTTTTTTTTAACATTGGTAAGCAGTACAATAAATAAATAAGAAAATAAAAGACATAAATGAAAATAAAAATATAAGCCTAGACAAAGACATGCTATTTTTTCCCTTTTTTTTTTTTTTTTTTTTTTTTTTTTTTTTTTTTTTTTAAAATAGCACATTGAAGCAGATGGAATAATTATGATAACAAACGAGGCCTTCTCAACTTTCAACCTGCAAACTTTTTCTTTTTTTCAAATTAAACATTAAACAAAATGGACAAGGAAAAAGGTGAAAATAAAATAAAAATAAAAAGGAACATGAAGTGCCTTGCGGCTTAAAATGCAATACTAATATAAAACTCTCTCTTTTTAATTTTTTTTTTCCAAGGTAGCTGTTTGGTGCACATGACAAAAACCCACTAAATATACATAAACTGAAACAAACCCAAGAAGAAACTAAACGGAGTGGCTCACAAGAAAACATGACTCCGAAATGAGAATGGCACTTCATAAAGCATAAACCAACATCAATCAAAGGTTAACTAAATTTGACTTTATTAACCGCACGGCATGGCCCAATCATTCACACTATCTGATATAGAATTAAAAAGCTAAAACCTTCATCAAACTAACAAGAACCTCAAAATCAACACTAGAAAAGAACAAATACATCACAATACCCAAGATTAATTCAGTCTAAAGAGCAAAATAGAAATCAAATCAATGGTGAAGCTCTATCAAACAAGTACGAGAGACCAATGAGAAATAAGAGCAAAATCTCACCATATTTCATTAGCTGTGAAAATTACTTAGATAATCCTTAACCCTAATCCTGAAGAAATACCCAGCTTATAGGTGAAAAAACAATCCCAGAACTTAATCATTTAAGATGGAATCCCCAAAATGGATTTGCTAAGATACATACGACCCAAGAAATACTTTAAACAAATAAAAACATGAGAACCCAAAACAGATTTCTAAGCATTGGGAGTGAATTCCCTAGCCAATAATCAAGCACTCAGACAGCAAACATATTCAAGGTCAAAGCTATCCATAAATAACCCCAAAACAGTCATAATATATACAAGCAATAAACGAGTCATATTATCAAGTGGAGCAAGAACCAAAACATAAGACCACAGGTTAACCATGAAAAGCAAATCTACACTTCACCCATAATTTTTAGGATATGATAACGGATGAGTTCATGGGAAAAATAAACTTCATGTTAACCCCAGAGACTTTAATTTCTTAATAAAAATAAATGAACCTGCATTGCCTCATCTTTCCACACATCAACAGAGCCAGAAAATAATC